>OZ025862.1:0-572174 GCA_964019425.1 Flectonema sp. DT1601 | reverse complement strand
GCGGGTTTGCGGGTTTGCGGGTTTGCGGGTTTGCGGGTTTGCGGGTTTGCGGGTTTGCGGGTTTGCGGGTTTGCGGGTTTGCGGGTTTGCGGGTTTGCGGGTTTGCGGGTTTGCGGGTTTGCGGGTTTGCGGGTTTGCGGGTTTGCGGGTTTGCGGGTTTGCGGGTTTGCGGGTTTGCGGGTTTGCGGGTTTGCGGGTTTGCGGGTTTGCGGGTTTGCGGGTTTGCGGGTTTGCTGGTTTGCGGGTTTGCGGGTTTGCGGGTTTGCGGGTTTGCGGGTTTGCGGGTTTGCGGGTTTGCGGGTTTGCGGGTTTGCGGGTTTGCGGGTTTGCGGGTTTGCGGGTTTGCGGGTTTGCGGGTTTGCGGGTTTGCGGGTTTGCGGGTTTGCGGGTTTGCGGGTTTGCGGGTTTGCGGGTTTGCGGGTTTGCGGGTTTGCGGGTTTGCGGGTTTGCGGGTTTGCGGGTTTGCGGGTTTGCGGGTTTGCGGGTTTGCGGGTTTGCGGGTTTGCGGGTTTGCGGGTTTGCGGGTTTGCGGGTTTGCGGGTTTGCGGGTTTGCGGGTTTGCGGGTTTGCGGGTTTGCGGGTTTGCGGGTTTGCGGGTTTGCGGGTTTGCGGGTTTGCGGGTTTGCGGGTTTGCGGGTTTGCGGGTTTGCGGGTTTGCGGGTTTGCGGGTTTGCGGGTTTGCGGGTTTGCGGGTTTGCGGGTTTGCGGGTTTGCGGGTTTGCGGGTTTGCGGGTTTGCGGGTTTGCGGGTTTGCGGGTTTGCGGGTTTGCGGGTTTGCGGGTTTGCGGGTTTGCGGGTTTGCGGGTTTGCGGGTTTGCGGGTTTGCGGGTTTGCGGGTTTGCGGGTTTGCGGGTTTGCGGGTTTGCGGGTTTGCGGGTTTGCGGGTTTGCGGGTTTGCGGGTTTGCGGGTTTGCGGGTTTGCGGGTTTGCGGGTTTGCGGGTTTGCGGGTTTGCGGGTTTGCGGGTTTGCGGGTTTGCGGGTTTGCGGGTTTGCGGGTTTGCGGGTTTGCGGGTTTGCGGGTTTGCGGGTTTGCGGGTTTGCGGGTTTGCGGGTTTGCGGGTTTGCGGGTTTGCGGGTTTGCGGGTTTGCGGGTTTGCGGGTTTGCGGGTTTGCGGGTTTGCGGGTTTGCGGGTTTGCGGGTTTGCGGGTTTGCGGGTTTGCGGGTTTGCGGGTTTGCGGGTTTGCGGGTTTGCGGGTTTGCGGGTTTGCGGGTTTGCGGGTTTGCGGGTTTGCGGGTTTGCGGGTTTGCGGGTTTGCGGGTTTGCGGGTTTGCGGGTTTGCGGGTTTGCGGGTTTGCGGGTTTGCGGGTTTGCGGGTTTGCGGGTTTGCGGGTTTGCGGGTTTGCGGGTTTGCGGGTTTGCGGGTTTGCGGGTTTGCGGGTTTGCGGGTTTGCGGGTTTGCGGGTTTGCGGGTTTGCGGGTTTGCGGGTTTGCGGGTTTGCGGGTTTGCGGGTTTGCGGGTTTGCGGGTTTGCGGGTTTGCGGGTTTGCGGGTTTGCGGGTTTGCGGGTTTGCGGGTTTGCGGGTTTGCGGGTTTGCGGGTTTGCGGGTTTGCGGGTTTGCGGGTTTGCGGGTTTGCGGGTTTGCGGGTTTGCGGGTTTGCGGGTTTGCGGGTTTGCGGGTTTGCGGGTTTGCGGGTTTGCGGGTTTGCGGGTTTGCGGGTTTGCGGGTTTGCGGGTTTGCGGGTTTGCGGGTTTGCGGGTTTGCGGGTTTGCGGGTTTGCGGGTTTGCGGGTTTGCGGGTTTGCGGGTTTGCGGGTTTGCGGGTTTGCGGGTTTGCGGGTTTGCGGGTTTGCGGGTTTGCGGGTTTGCGGGTTTGCGGGTTTGCGGGTTTGCGGGTTTGCGGGTTTGCGGGTTTGCGGGTTTGCGGGTTTGCGGGTTTGCGGGTTTGCGGGTTTGCGGGTTTGCGGGTTTGCGGGTTTGCGGGTTTGCGGGTTTGCGGGTTTGCGGGTTTGCGGGTTTGCGGGTTTGCGGGTTTGCGGGTTTGCGGGTTTGCGGGTTTGCGGGTTTGCGGGTTTGCGGGTTTGCGGGTTTGCGGGTTTGCGGGTTTGCGGGTTTGCGGGTTTGCGGGTTTGCGGGTTTGCGGGTTTGCGGGTTTGCGGGTTTGCGGGTTTGCGGGTTTGCGGGTTTGCGGGTTTGCGGGTTTGCGGGTTTGCGGGTTTGCGGGTTTGCGGGTTTGCGGGTTTGCGGGTTTGCGGGTTTGCGGGTTTGCGGGTTTGCGGGTTTGCGGGTTTGCGGGTTTGCGGGTTTGCGGGTTTGCGGGTTTGCGGGTTTGCGGGTTTGCGGGTTTGCGGGTTTGCGGGTTTGCGGGTTTGCGGGTTTGCGGGTTTGCGGGTTTGCGGGTTTGCGGGTTTGCGGGTTTGCGGGTTTGCGGGTTTGCGGGTTTGCGGGTTTGCGGGTTTGCGGGTTTGCGGGTTTGCGGGTTTGCGGGTTTGCGGGTTTGCGGGTTTGCGGGTTTGCGGGTTTGCGGGTTTGCGGGTTTGCGGGTTTGCGGGTTTGCGGGTTTGCGGGTTTGCGGGTTTGCGGGTTTGCGGGTTTGCGGGTTTGCGGGTTTGCGGGTTTGCGGGTTTGCGGGTTTGCGGGTTTGCGGGTTTGCGGGTTTGCGGGTTTGCGGGTTTGCGGGTTTGCGGGTTTGCGGGTTTGCGGGTTTGCGGGTTTGCGGGTTTGCGGGTTTGCGGGTTTGCGGGTTTGCGGGTTTGCGGGTTTGCGGGTTTGCGGGTTTGCGGGTTTGCGGGTTTGCGGGTTTGCGGGTTTGCGGGTTTGCGGGTTTGCGGGTTTGCGGGTTTGCGGGTTTGCGGGTTTGCGGGTTTGCGGGTTTGCGGGTTTGCGGGTTTGCGGGTTTGCGGGTTTGCGGGTTTGCGGGTTTGCGGGTTTGCGGGTTTGCGGGTTTGCGGGTTTGCGGGTTTGCGGGTTTGCGGGTTTGCGGGTTTGCGGGTTTGCGGGTTTGCGGGTTTGCGGGTTTGCGGGTTTGCGGGTTTGCGGGTTTGCGGGTTTGCGGGTTTGCGGGTTTGCGGGTTTGCGGGTTTGCGGGTTTGCGGGTTTGCGGGTTTGCGGGTTTGCGGGTTTGCGGGTTTGCGGGTTTGCGGGTTTGCGGGTTTGCGGGTTTGCGGGTTTGCGGGTTTGCGGGTTTGCGGGTTTGCGGGTTTGCGGGTTTGCGGGTTTGCGGGTTTGCGGGTTTGCGGGTTTGCGGGTTTGCGGGTTTGCGGGTTTGCGGGTTTGCGGGTTTGCGGGTTTGCGGGTTTGCGGGTTTGCGGGTTTGCGGGTTTGCGGGTTTGCGGGTTTGCGGGTTTGCGGGTTTGCGGGTTTGCGGGTTTGCGGGTTTGCGGGTTTGCGGGTTTGCGGGTTTGCGGGTTTGCGGGTTTGCGGGTTTGCGGGTTTGCGGGTTTGCGGGTTTGCGGGTTTGCGGGTTTGCGGGTTTGCGGGTTTGCGGGTTTGCGGGTTTGCGGGTTTGCGGGTTTGCGGGTTTGCGGGTTTGCGGGTTTGCGGGTTTGCGGGTTTGCGGGTTTGCGGGTTTGCGGGTTTGCGGGTTTGCGGGTTTGCGGGTTTGCGGGTTTGCGGGTTTGCGGGTTTGCGGGTTTGCGGGTTTGCGGGTTTGCGGGTTTGCGGGTTTGCGGGTTTGCGGGTTTGCGGGTTTGCGGGTTTGCGGGTTTGCGGGTTTGCGGGTTTGCGGGTTTGCGGGTTTGCGGGTTTGCGGGTTTGCGGGTTTGCGGGTTTGCGGGTTTGCGGGTTTGCGGGTTTGCGGGTTTGCGGGTTTGCGGGTTTGCGGGTTTGCGGGTTTGCGGGTTTGCGGGTTTGCGGGTTTGCGGGTTTGCGGGTTTGCGGGTTTGCGGGTTTGCGGGTTTGCGGGTTTGCGGGTTTGCGGGTTTGCGGGTTTGCGGGTTTGCGGGTTTGCGGGTTTGCGGGTTTGCGGGTTTGCGGGTTTGCGGGTTTGCGGGTTTGCGGGTTTGCGGGTTTGCGGGTTTGCGGGTTTGCGGGTTTGCGGGTTTGCGGGTTTGCGGGTTTGCGGGTTTGCGGGTTTGCGGGTTTGCGGGTTTGCGGGTTTGCGGGTTTGCGGGTTTGCGGGTTTGCGGGTTTGCGGGTTTGCGGGTTTGCGGGTTTGCGGGTTTGCGGGTTTGCGGGTTTGCGGGTTTGCGGGTTTGCGGGTTTGCGGGTTTGCGGGTTTGCGGGTTTGCGGGTTTGCGGGTTTGCGGGTTTGCGGGTTTGCGGGTTTGCGGGTTTGCGGGTTTGCGGGTTTGCGGGTTTGCGGGTTTGCGGGTTTGCGGGTTTGCGGGTTTGCGGGTTTGCGGGTTTGCGGGTTTGCGGGTTTGCGGGTTTGCGGGTTTGCGGGTTTGCGGGTTTGCGGGTTTGCGGGTTTGCGGGTTTGCGGGTTTGCGGGTTTGCGGGTTTGCGGGTTTGCGGGTTTGCGGGTTTGCGGGTTTGCGGGTTTGCGGGTTTGCGGGTTTGCGGGTTTGCGGGTTTGCGGGTTTGCGGGTTTGCGGGTTTGCGGGTTTGCGGGTTTGCGGGTTTGCGGGTTTGCGGGTTTGCGGGTTTGCGGGTTTGCGGGTTTGCGGGTTTGCGGGTTTGCGGGTTTGCGGGTTTGCGGGTTTGCGGGTTTGCGGGTTTGCGGGTTTGCGGGTTTGCGGGTTTGCGGGTTTGCGGGTTTGCGGGTTTGCGGGTTTGCGGGTTTGCGGGTTTGCGGGTTTGCGGGTTTGCGGGTTTGCGGGTTTGCGGGTTTGCGGGTTTGCGGGTTTGCGGGTTTGCGGGTTTGCGGGTTTGCGGGTTTGCGGGTTTGCGGGTTTGCGGGTTTGCGGGTTTGCGGGTTTGCGGGTTTGCGGGTTTGCGGGTTTGCGGGTTTGCGGGTTTGCGGGTTTGCGGGTTTGCGGGTTTGCGGGTTTGCGGGTTTGCGGGTTTGCGGGTTTGCGGGTTTGCGGGTTTGCGGGTTTGCGGGTTTGCGGGTTTGCGGGTTTGCGGGTTTGCGGGTTTGCGGGTTTGCGGGTTTGCGGGTTTGCGGGTTTGCGGGTTTGCGGGTTTGCGGGTTTGCGGGTTTGCGGGTTTGCGGGTTTGCGGGTTTGCGGGTTTGCGGGTTTGCGGGTTTGCGGGTTTGCGGGTTTGCGGGTTTGCGGGTTTGCGGGTTTGCGGGTTTGCGGGTTTGCGGGTTTGCGGGTTTGCGGGTTTGCGGGTTTGCGGGTTTGCGGGTTTGCGGGTTTGCGGGTTTGCGGGTTTGCGGGTTTGCGGGTTTGCGGGTTTGCGGGTTTGCGGGTTTGCGGGTTTGCGGGTTTGCGGGTTTGCGGGTTTGCGGGTTTGCGGGTTTGCGGGTTTGCGGGTTTGCGGGTTTGCGGGTTTGCGGGTTTGCGGGTTTGCGGGTTTGCGGGTTTGCGGGTTTGCGGGTTTGCGGGTTTGCGGGTTTGCGGGTTTGCGGGTTTGCGGGTTTGCGGGTTTGCGGGTTTGCGGGTTTGCGGGTTTGCGGGTTTGCGGGTTTGCGGGTTTGCGGGTTTGCGGGTTTGCGGGTTTGCGGGTTTGCGGGTTTGCGGGTTTGCGGGTTTGCGGGTTTGCGGGTTTGCGGGTTTGCGGGTTTGCGGGTTTGCGGGTTTGCGGGTTTGCGGGTTTGCGGGTTTGCGGGTTTGCGGGTTTGCGGGTTTGCGGGTTTGCGGGTTTGCGGGTTTGCGGGTTTGCGGGTTTGCGGGTTTGCGGGTTTGCGGGTTTGCGGGTTTGCGGGTTTGCGGGTTTGCGGGTTTGCGGGTTTGCGGGTTTGCGGGTTTGCGGGTTTGCGGGTTTGCGGGTTTGCGGGTTTGCGGGTTTGCGGGTTTGCGGGTTTGCGGGTTTGCGGGTTTGCGGGTTTGCGGGTTTGCGGGTTTGCGGGTTTGCGGGTTTGCGGGTTTGCGGGTTTGCGGGTTTGCGGGTTTGCGGGTTTGCGGGTTTGCGGGTTTGCGGGTTTGCGGGTTTGCGGGTTTGCGGGTTTGCGGGTTTGCGGGTTTGCGGGTTTGCGGGTTTGCGGGTTTGCGGGTTTGCGGGTTTGCGGGTTTGCGGGTTTGCGGGTTTGCGGGTTTGCGGGTTTGCGGGTTTGCGGGTTTGCGGGTTTGCGGGTTTGCGGGTTTGCGGGTTTGCGGGTTTGCGGGTTTGCGGGTTTGCGGGTTTGCGGGTTTGCGGGTTTGCGGGTTTGCGGGTTTGCGGGTTTGCGGGTTTGCGGGTTTGCGGGTTTGCGGGTTTGCGGGTTTGCGGGTTTGCGGGTTTGCGGGTTTGCGGGTTTGCGGGTTTGCGGGTTTGCGGGTTTGCGGGTTTGCGGGTTTGCGGGTTTGCGGGTTTGCGGGTTTGCGGGTTTGCGGGTTTGCGGGTTTGCGGGTTTGCGGGTTTGCGGGTTTGCGGGTTTGCGGGTTTGCGGGTTTGCGGGTTTGCGGGTTTGCGGGTTTGCGGGTTTGCGGGTTTGCGGGTTTGCGGGTTTGCGGGTTTGCGGGTTTGCGGGTTTGCGGGTTTGCGGGTTTGCGGGTTTGCGGGTTTGCGGGTTTGCGGGTTTGCGGGTTTGCGGGTTTGCGGGTTTGCGGGTTTGCGGGTTTGCGGGTTTGCGGGTTTGCGGGTTTGCGGGTTTGCGGGTTTGCGGGTTTGCGGGTTTGCGGGTTTGCGGGTTTGCGGGTTTGCGGGTTTGCGGGTTTGCGGGTTTGCGGGTTTGCGGGTTTGCGGGTTTGCGGGTTTGCGGGTTTGCGGGTTTGCGGGTTTGCGGGTTTGCGGGTTTGCGGGTTTGCGGGTTTGCGGGTTTGCGGGTTTGCGGGTTTGCGGGTTTGCGGGTTTGCGGGTTTGCGGGTTTGCGGGTTTGCGGGTTTGCGGGTTTGCGGGTTTGCGGGTTTGCGGGTTTGCGGGTTTGCGGGTTTGCGGGTTTGCGGGTTTGCGGGTTTGCGGGTTTGCGGGTTTGCGGGTTTGCGGGTTTGCGGGTTTGCGGGTTTGCGGGTTTGCGGGTTTGCGGGTTTGCGGGTTTGCGGGTTTGCGGGTTTGCGGGTTTGCGGGTTTGCGGGTTTGCGGGTTTGCGGGTTTGCGGGTTTGCGGGTTTGCGGGTTTGCGGGTTTGCGGGTTTGCGGGTTTGCGGGTTTGCGGGTTTGCGGGTTTGCGGGTTTGCGGGTTTGCGGGTTTGCGGGTTTGCGGGTTTGCGGGTTTGCGGGTTTGCGGGTTTGCGGGTTTGCGGGTTTGCGGGTTTGCGGGTTTGCGGGTTTGCGGGTTTGCGGGTTTGCGGGTTTGCGGGTTTGCGGGTTTGCGGGTTTGCGGGTTTGCGGGTTTGCGGGTTTGCGGGTTTGCGGGTTTGCGGGTTTGCGGGTTTGCGGGTTTGCGGGTTTGCGGGTTTGCGGGTTTGCGGGTTTGCGGGTTTGCGGGTTTGCGGGTTTGCGGGTTTGCGGGTTTGCGGGTTTGCGGGTTTGCGGGTTTGCGGGTTTGCGGGTTTGCGGGTTTGCGGGTTTGCGGGTTTGCGGGTTTGCGGGTTTGCGGGTTTGCGGGTTTGCGGGTTTGCGGGTTTGCGGGTTTGCGGGTTTGCGGGTTTGCGGGTTTGCGGGTTTGCGGGTTTGCGGGTTTGCGGGTTTGCGGGTTTGCGGGTTTGCGGGTTTGCGGGTTTGCGGGTTTGCGGGTTTGCGGGTTTGCGGGTTTGCGGGTTTGCGGGTTTGCGGGTTTGCGGGTTTGCGGGTTTGCGGGTTTGCGGGTTTGCGGGTTTGCGGGTTTGCGGGTTTGCGGGTTTGCGGGTTTGCGGGTTTGCGGGTTTGCGGGTTTGCGGGTTTGCGGGTTTGCGGGTTTGCGGGTTTGCGGGTTTGCGGGTTTGCGGGTTTGCGGGTTTGCGGGTTTGCGGGTTTGCGGGTTTGCGGGTTTGCGGGTTTGCGGGTTTGCGGGTTTGCGGGTTTGCGGGTTTGCGGGTTTGCGGGTTTGCGGGTTTGCGGGTTTGCGGGTTTGCGGGTTTGCGGGTTTGCGGGTTTGCGGGTTTGCGGGTTTGCGGGTTTGCGGGTTTGCGGGTTTGCGGGTTTGCGGGTTTGCGGGTTTGCGGGTTTGCGGGTTTGCGGGTTTGCGGGTTTGCGGGTTTGCGGGTTTGCGGGTTTGCGGGTTTGCGGGTTTGCGGGTTTGCGGGTTTGCGGGTTTGCGGGTTTGCGGGTTTGCGGGTTTGCGGGTTTGCGGGTTTGCGGGTTTGCGGGTTTGCGGGTTTGCGGGTTTGCGGGTTTGCGGGTTTGCGGGTTTGCGGGTTTGCGGGTTTGCGGGTTTGCGGGTTTGCGGGTTTGCGGGTTTGCGGGTTTGCGGGTTTGCGGGTTTGCGGGTTTGCGGGTTTGCGGGTTTGCGGGTTTGCGGGTTTGCGGGTTTGCGGGTTTGCGGGTTTGCGGGTTTGCGGGTTTGCGGGTTTGCGGGTTTGCGGGTTTGCGGGTTTGCGGGTTTGCGGGTTTGCGGGTTTGCGGGTTTGCGGGTTTGCGGGTTTGCGGGTTTGCGGGTTTGCGGGTTTGCGGGTTTGCGGGTTTGCGGGTTTGCGGGTTTGCGGGTTTGCGGGTTTGCGGGTTTGCGGGTTTGCGGGTTTGCGGGTTTGCGGGTTTGCGGGTTTGCGGGTTTGCGGGTTTGCGGGTTTGCGGGTTTGCGGGTTTGCGGGTTTGCGGGTTTGCGGGTTTGCGGGTTTGCGGGTTTGCGGGTTTGCGGGTTTGCGGGTTTGCGGGTTTGCGGGTTTGCGGGTTTGCGGGTTTGCGGGTTTGCGGGTTTGCGGGTTTGCGGGTTTGCGGGTTTGCGGGTTTGCGGGTTTGCGGGTTTGCGGGTTTGCGGGTTTGCGGGTTTGCGGGTTTGCGGGTTTGCGGGTTTGCGGGTTTGCGGGTTTGCGGGTTTGCGGGTTTGCGGGTTTGCGGGTTTGCGGGTTTGCGGGTTTGCGGGTTTGCGGGTTTGCGGGTTTGCGGGTTTGCGGGTTTGCGGGTTTGCGGGTTTGCGGGTTTGCGGGTTTGCGGGTTTGCGGGTTTGCGGGTTTGCGGGTTTGCGGGTTTGCGGGTTTGCGGGTTTGCGGGTTTGCGGGTTTGCGGGTTTGCGGGTTTGCGGGTTTGCGGGTTTGCGGGGTTTGCGGGGTTTGCGGGTTTGCGGGTTTGCGGGTTTGCGGGTTTGCGGGTTTGCGGGTTTGCGGGTTTGCGGGTTTGCGGGTTTGCGGGTTTGCGGGTTTGCGGGTTTGCGGGTTTGCGGGTTTGCGGGTTTGCGGGTTTTTCATTCGCTTGTTCATTCTCTGCATTAGTAGAATATCTGTCCTTGTCTTTTTGGAGTACCGCAATGGTATCCTCCAGTTTCTCTACTTCGCCACTCCAATATTTGTACTTGCCTGATTTGAAATCGTCTTCGGCTACATATTTTTGCACTTTAACTTTAGCTTTCTTCAGGTTTGTTCTAGCACTCTTCAGAGCAGCCAATGTCTCTGCCCTTACGGCTAATTCCTGTTCCCAATGCACCCGCTTCACTTTATAATCAGATTCATCATCACTACCTCTAATCTTCTTCACCTTCTTCATAGATGACGGTGAGGGTGGACCTGATGTCACATTCGTTTTTTTTTTAGGATTCGTTTTCTTGCTGCTAGAACTGCTACTACTACTGCTGCTGGAATCTTTTTTTACACTTTTTACTGTAGGCTTTCCAGCTTTCTTCACTGCCTTTTTTACAGCATTCTTCTTCACCATTTTAAACAAATAAGTAAAATGAGGTTTATCTGTGGTGAATATAAGTTGAAGTAAGAACCGCAAATCTACTTGCCTGTGCTAAACAGAAAAGAAAAAGGCATTCCATCCTGTCTTACTTGAGAATTGAAGCTACAATCGGCTTACATCACTTGACCTCGTGTTTAAATATTCTTTAGGTTCCTGTGCAGAAATAATTGATTTAATTAATAGTAACATGCAGGTAAAGCTACTTTGGAATCTCAAATACTACCATATGCTAGGGTCTGCTTGCCCTGATTCCTCTGATTATTTCTTTCTAAGCTTGGTGGAAAATTACCTGATTGAATTCTAGGATCTTTTGGGTTCCAAGGAAATTGGGGGCTTTTTTATATTTTTCAAGAAATAATAACGAAGGTGACTTGGTTGTTAAATAAGGTTGTTGAGAAAGCTAAAAGTGGGTAACTTGCAATATGCCCCATAACCGCAAAACTGCAACACTATAACATAGCCATCGCAAAGGGAAAACAAGTTTAAATAGATAAACAAAAAATAAACAACTTCGCGCGAGCGAAGCAAGCCTCGGCGGGTATCTCTAGTGCGGGTTTGCAAGTTTGCGGGAAAAAAAAGTCAATAGTGGGAACTTACCATTCCTACTGCATGTAATCCTGTGTCCTTTGATCAGTATTTGCTGTCGATAGCACACAGCAGTTTCTCAAGATCACTGTGAGTGAGTGAGTCTAGTGCTTGATTCGAAACAGTTCGCAATGTTACAATATTGATTACTTTTTTTACATTGGATCCCCCTTTTAGATCCCCTGATGATGAAGATCCAATCCATGAAAGTTATGTTTAGGTCTGTGTAGTTTATTAAGCCTCAGGTGATAAGTGCACTTCAGAGGTAATCAGTTTGCACCCTTGCTCCTTTTCCCTAATCTTGAATTTGCTGAGAGAGACTATAAAGATTCCCAGGGGAATACCGATAAGAACTGTGTACAAAGACGGAAGCACAAAACATATTCGAAACTAATAAAGGAGAACACAAAAACGCACTCGATCTGACTAACTTAAACCCATTGGACAAGGCAACACACTTACTTTCTATCCCAACATTTGCTACAAAGGTACTTGGAGAAGAATTACACAGCAAGTTGTCATGCGAGTAATCGAATCATTCAGAGCTGCTCGATTCCTCTTCCCCTTCCTCCTCCACCTCTTCCTCTTCTTCTTTTTCTTTGTTTCTAAATTCTGGCATTTCGGGATCTGGTGCGGTGCGTTCAACAGCATCTGTTGCAGGCATTTTCTTTGTCTTGACCTTACCCTTCAATTTGTATTTATACAGCGGACTAGGTAAGTTAAACTTAGTCTGTAATGACGGGAGGATGTAGAGGACAGTTCGCTTTGTGATGTTGTTGTTTAATCGGATTATTAATTTGAGAATATCTGGGTGACAGAAGTTTAGTTGTTTCTGTGAACCCACAGTTGTCTTAAGCAGGTACAGGTGCTTTCCCTTGAGGATAAAGAAATCAAGTCCATGAAAGTTTGATTTCGATGGTCTATAAAGGATATCTTTTTTGATTTGAGGTGTGCTAACCTTGTCATCATATACTGCAGAACCGCTGGATGAGAGTGTGACACCATTACTTATCTGTAGCTTGACTTTCCCTCTAACAAACTTCGACTCAAATGCATTCTCAAACGCTAAACCAACAAACGACTTAGCTGGACCGCCATATGAAACCATGGATTTGATAAACTTTGTAAAAATCTCGTCAGATTCAGCTTTCAGAATGTCGACAACCCGACGTGCAACATGAGTACTTATGAAGTCAGTGGCTACACCAACTTTAGCACCAGACGTTTCGACTTTAAGTATGTGGTGGATCATCGTCCCTGAAGGTGTCATTTGGGCTACATTTGGGATCAGGAGTCGTTTTGCTTTATGTACATCCATTTCATTGATTCCACTTGCAATCTCACCCTCAGCATACTCTCTATTCGACCGGATGAATTGAAGGACACCACCATACAAACTCATCATTTCGTACAGCTCCTTTTTCCACAACGTGTTATTCTTAGATGCTTCATTCCACTTGAAGAAACCCCTGGGCAGTTTCACCACCTCCTCTTTTGACCATAGTGGGAAGTATTGCATCTTGCTTGCCATCAAAGCCTCCTTGAACAGCTGTGGCCGACCCTGTTTCTTGAAGGCCCCTGGAGATCCACAGAATATAGCATGCCTCATTCCTGACAGATGATTTGCACCGCTCATCAACCGAGCAACATCTTCGTTGATCTCAAGTAGGCCAAGGGAATCCGAAACATAGTTCGTGGGAGAAAAGATATTAGTGCGTATGAGCGTTGCTTCAAACTTATCCCCAGTTCGTTTCATGCGATAGATCTCAGCAATGCTAACGAAGAACACGATGCAGGTGTATTTATTGAGCCATGGATTGTTCCCTTGAACCCATTGCAGTAGTGCCCAGTAGCGGAATGTGGTCTTGCCGATGCCTGGTGTGCCACCGATCCCGCATACCCTGCGTTCCCATTCTCGGTGGCCTGCCCATCCCAGGAAATCGTTGTAGCACTGGCGTGTGAGGATGTACCTGGCATCTTCGAACCCGTTTTGATCAGCAACAGTGGAAAGGTCGTAGAGGCCGTTGTTGGGTTTCGCGGATCCCATTGCTTCAAGGAGGGCTTCCATCTTTTCACAACGCACCGGTTTTTCATTCGCTTGTTCATTCTCTGCATTAGTAGAATATCTGTCCTTGTCTTTTTGGAGTACCGCGATGGTATCCTCCAGTTTCTCTACTTCGCCACTCCAATATTTGTACTTGCCTGATTTGAAATCGTCTTCGGCTACACATTTTTGCACTTTAACTTTAGCTTTCTTCAGATTTGTTCTAGCACTCTTCAGAGCAGCCAATGTCTCTGCCCTTACGGCTAATTCCTGTTCCCAATGCACCCGCTTCACTTTATAATCAGATTCATCATCACTACCTCTCATCTTCTTCACCTTCTTCATAGATGACGGTGAGGGTGGACCTGATGTCACATTCGGTTTTTTTTTAGGATTCGTTTTCTTGCTGCTAGAACTGCTACTACTACTCTGCTGCTGGAATCTTTTTTTCCACTTTTTCCTGTAGGCTTCCCAGCTTTCTTCACTGCCTTTTTTACAGCATTCTTCTTCACCATTTTAAACAAATAAGTAAAATGAGGTTTATCTGTGGTGAATATAAGTTGAGGTAAGAACCGCAAATCTACTTGCCTGTGCTAAACAGAAAAAAAAAAGGCATTCCATCCTGTCTTACTTGAGAATTGAAGCTACAATCGGCTTACATCACTTGACCTCGTGTTTAAATATTCTTTAGGTTCCTGTGCAGAAATAATTGATTTAATTAATAGTAACATGCAGGTAAAGCTACTTTGGAATCTCAAATACCACCATATGCTAGGGTTTGCGGGTTTGCGGGTTTGCGGGTTTGCGGGTTTACCGGTATTGGGTAATTGTCCTTCCATGCTTTGGACCTGTCGAAATAATAAAACTTAAAAACTACACACGCACCAAAAAAAAGCGATTACACTAGAACGTGCGATTGCAAGAACACCCTCGGCTCGCTGCGGCGGGGTAACTGAAGTCCGTTTTCGTTAGACTCAGCTCCACCACGGGGTGGAGGGCGGGCTTCGAAAACGTGAGTGTGAGAGAAAAAAGTGATCGAGCTGCATAAAGAATTTCTTTTAAAAAATAGAAAGCTAAAGAATATATAAGAAATGTCTGTTGTTTTGTTCATTTTTCCAACTTCGGAATCATACACTTTTCTGTCTGATTCCTTTGATTATTTTTTTCCGGTGCTAAGCTTGGTGGAAAATTACCTGATTGAATTCTAGGATTTTTTGGGTTCCAAGGAAATTGGGGGGCTTTTTTATATTTTTCAAGAAATAATAACGAAGGTGACTTGGTTGTTAAATAAGGTTGTTGAGAAAGCTAAAAGTGGGTAACTTGCAATATGCCCCATAACCGCAAAACTGCAACACTATAACATAGCCATCGCAAAGGGAAAACAAGTTTAAATAGATAAACAAAAAATAAACAACTTCGCGCGAGCGAAGCAAGCCTCGGCGGGTATCTCTAGTGCGGGTTTGCAAGTTTGCGGGAAAAAAAAGTCAATAGTGGGAACTTACCATTCCTACTGCATGTAATCCTGTGTCCTTTGATCAGTATTTGTTGTCGATAGCACACAGCAGTTTCTCAAGATCACTGTGAGTGAGTGAGTCTAGTGCTTGATTCGAAACAGTTCGCAATGTTACAATATTGATTACTTTTTTTACATTGGATCCCCCTTTTAGATCCCCTGATGATGAAGATCCAATCCATGAAAGTTATGTTTAGGTCTGTGTAGTTTATTAAGCCTCAGGTGATAAGTGCACTTCAGAGGTAATCAGTTTGCACCCTTGCTCCTTTTCCCTAATCTTGAATTTGCTGAGAGAGACTATAAAGATTCCCAGGGGAATACCGATAAGAACTGTGTACAAAGACGGAAGCACAAAACATATTCGAAACTAATAAAGGAGAACACAAAAACGCACTCGATCTGACTAACTTAAATCCATTGGACAAGGCAACACACTTACTTTCTATCCCAACATTTGCTACAAAGGTACTTGGAGAAGAATTACACAGCAAGTTGTCATGCGAGTAATCGAATCATTCAGAGCTGCTCGATTCCTCTTCCCCTTCCTCCTCCTCCTCTTCCTCTTCTTCTTTTTCTTTGTTTCTAAATTCTGGCATTTCGGGATCTGGTGCGGTGCGTTCAACAGCATCTGTTGCAGGCATTTTCTTTGTCTTGACCTTACCCTTCAATTTGTATTTATACAGCGGACTAGGTAAGTTAAACTTAGTCTGTAATGACGGGAGGATGTAGAGGACAGTTCGCTTTGTGATGTTGTTGTTTAATCGGATTATTAATTTGAGAATATCTGGGTGACAGAAGTTTAGTTGTTTCTGTGAACCCACAGTTGTCTTAAGCAGGTACAGGTGCTTTCCCTTGAGGATAAAGAAATCAAGTCCATGAAAGTTTGATTTCGATGGTCTATAAAGGATATCTTTTTTGATTTGAGGTGTGCTAACCTTGTCATCATATACTGCAGAACCGCTGGATGAGAGTGTGACACCATTACTTATCTGTAGCTTGACTTTCCCTCTAACAAACTTCGACTCAAATGCATTCTCAAACGCTAAACCAACAAACGACTTAGCTGGACCGCCATATGAAACCATGGATTTGATAAACTTTGTAAAAATCTCGTCAGATTCAGCTTTCAGAATGTCGACAACCCGACGTGCAACATGAGTACTTATGAAGTCAGTGGCTACACCAACTTTAGCACCAGACGTTTCGACTTTAAGTATGTGGTGGATCATCGTCCCTGAAGGTGTCATTTGGGCTACATTTGGGATCAGGAGTCGTTTTGCTTTATGTACATCCATTTCATTGATTCCACTTGCAATCTCACCCTCAGCATACTCTCTATTCGACCGGATGAATTGAAGGACACCACCATACAAACTCATCATTTCGTACCTCTCCTTCTTCCACAACGTGTTACTCTTAGATGCTTTATTCCACTTGAAGAAACCCCTGGGCAGTTTCACCACCTCCTCTTTTGACCATAGTGGGAAGTATTGCATCTTGCTTGCCATCAAAGCCTGCTTGAACAGCTGTGGCCGACCCTGTTTCTTGAAGGCCCCTGGAGATCCACAGAATATAGCATGCCTCATTCCTGACAGATGATTTGCACCGCTCATCAACCGAGCAACATCTTCGTTGATCTCAAGTAGGCCAAGGGAATCCGAAACATAGTTCGTGGGAGAAAAGATATTAGTGCGTATGAGCGTTGCTTCAAACTTATCCCCAGTTCGTTTCATGCGATAGATCTCAGCAATGCTAACGAAGAACACGATGCAGGTGTATTTATTGAGCCATGGATTGTTCCCTTGAACCCATTGCAGTAGTGCCCAGTAGCGGAATGTGGTCTTGCCGATGCCTGGTGTGCCACCGATCCCGCATACCCTGCGTTCCCATTCTCGGTGGCCTGCCCATCCCAGGAAATCGTTGTAGCACTGGCGTGTGAGGATGTACCTGGCATCTTCGAACCCGTTTTGATCAGCAACAGTGGAAAGGTCGTAGAGGCCGTTGTTGGGTTTCGCGGATCCCATTGCTTCAAGGAGGGCTTCCATCTTTTCACAACGCACCGGTTTTTCATTCGCTTGTTCATTCTCTGCATTAGTAGAATATCTGTCCTTGTCTTTTTGGAGTACCGCGATGGTATCCTCCAGTTTCTCTACTTCGCCACTCCAATATTTGTACTTGCCTGATTTGAAATCGTCTTCGGCTACACATTTTTGCACTTTAACTTTAGCTTTCTTCAGATTTGTTCTAGCACTCTTCAGAGCAGCCAATGTCTCTGCCCTTACGGCTAATTCCTGTTCCCAATGCACCCGCTTCACTTTATAATCAGATTCATCATCACTACCTCTCATCTTCTTCACCTTCTTCATAGATGACGGTGAGGGTGGACCTGATGTCACATTCGGTTTTTTTTTAGGATTCGTTTTCTTGCTGCTAGAACTGCTACTACTACTGCTGCTGGAATCTTTTTTTCCACTTTTTCCTGTAGGCTTCCCAGCTTTCTTCACTGCCTTTTTTACAGCATTCTTCTTCACCATTTTAAACAAATAAGTAAAATGAGGTTTATCTGTGGTGAATATAAGTTGAAGTAAGAACCGCAAATCTACTTGCCTGTGCTAAACAGAAAAAAAAAAGGCATTCCATCCTGTCTTACTTGAGAATTGAAGCTACAATCGGCTTACATCACTTGACCTCGTGTTTAAATATTCTTTAGGTTCCTGTGCAGAAATAATTGATTTAATTAATAGTAACATGCAGGTAAAGCTACTTTGGAATCTCAAATACTACCATATGCTAGGGTCTGCTTGCCCTGATTCCTCTGATTATTTCTTTCTAAGCTTGGTGGAAAATTACCTGATTGAATTCTAGGATCTTTTGGGTTCCAAGGAAATTGGGGGCTTTTTTATATTTTTCAAGAAATAATAACGAAGGTGACTTGGTTGTTAAATAAGGTTGTTGAGAAAGCTAAAAATGGGTAACTTGCAATATGCCCCATACCCGCAAAACTGCAACACTATAACATAGCCATCGCAAAGGGAAAACAAGTTTAAATAGATAAACAAAAAATAAACAACTTCGCGCGAGCGAAGCAAGCCTCGGCGGGTATCTCTAGTGCGGGTTTGCAAGTTTGCGGGAAAAAAAAGTCAATAGTGGGAACTTACCATTCCTACTGCATGTAATCCTGTGTCCTTTGATCAGTATTTGTTGTCGATAGCACACAGCAGTTTCTCAAGATCACTGTGAGTGAGTGAGTCTAGTGCTTGATTCGAAACAGTTCGCAATGTTACAATATTGATTACTTTTTTTACATTGGATCCCCCTTTTAGATCCCCTGATGATGAAGATCCAATCCATGAAAGTTATGTTTAGGTCTGTGTAGTTTATTAAGCCTCAGGTGATAAGTGCACTTCAGAGGTAATCAGTTTGCACCCTTGCTCCTTTTCCCTAATCTTGAATTTGCTGAGAGAGACTATAAAGATTCCCAGGGGAATACCGATAAGAACTGTGTACAAAGACGGAAGCACAAAACATATTCGAAACTAATAAAGGAGAACACAAAAACGCACTCGATCTGACTAACTTAAATCCATTGGACAAGGCAACACACTTACTTTCTATCCCAACATTTGCTACAAAGGTACTCGGAGAAGAATTACACAGCAAGTTGTCATGCGAGTAATCGAATCATTCAGAGCTGCTCGATTCCTCTTCCCCTTCCTCCTCCTCCTCTTCCTCTTCTTCTTTTTCTTTGTTTCTAAATTCTGGCATTTCGGGATCTGGTGCGGTGCGTTCAACAGCATCTGTTGCAGGCATTTTCTTTGTCTTGACCTTACCCTTCAATTTGTATTTATACAGCGGACTAGGTAAGTTAAACTTAGTCTGTAATGACGGGAGGATGTAGAGGACAGTTCGCTTTGCGATGTTGTTGTTTAATCGGATTATTAATTTGAGAATATCTGGGTGACAGAAGTTTAGTTGTTTCTGTGAACCCACAGTTGTCTTAAGCAGGTACAGGTGCTTTCCCTTGAGGATAAAGAAATCAAGTCCATGAAAGTTTGATTTCGATGGTCTATAAAGGATATCTTTTTTGATTTGAGGTGTGCTAACCTTGTCATCATATACTGCAGAACCGCTGGATGAGAGTGTGACACCATTACTTATCTGTAGCTTGACTTTCCCTCTAACAAACTTCGACTCAAATGCATTCTCAAACGCTAAACCAACAAACGACTTAGCTGGACCGCCATATGAAACCATGGATTTGATAAACTTTGTAAAAATCTCGTCAGATTCAGCTTTCAGAATGTCGACAACCCGACGTGCAACATGAGTACTTATGAAGTCAGTGGCTACACCAACTTTAGCACCAGACGTTTCGACTTTAAGTATGTGGTGGATCATCGTCCCTGAAGGTGTCATTTGGGCTACATTTGGGATCAGGAGTCGTTTTGCTTTATGTACATCCATTTCATTGATTCCACTTGCAATCTCACCCTCAGCATACTCTCTATTCGACCGGATGAATTGAAGGACACCACCATACAAACTCATCATTTCGTACAGCTCCTTTTTCCACAACGTGTTATTCTTAGATGCTTCATTCCACTTGAAGAAACCCCTGGGCAGTTTCACCACCTCCTCTTTTGACCATAGTGGGAAGTATTGCATCTTGCTTGCCATCAAAGCCTGCTTGAACAGCTGTGGCCGACCCTGTTTCTTGAAGGCCCCTGGAGATCCACAGAATATAGCATGCCTCATTCCTGACAGATGATTTGCACCGCTCATCAACCGAGCAACATCTTCGTTGATCTCAAGTAGGCCAAGGGAATCCGAAACATAGTTCGTGGGAGAAAAGATATTAGTGCGTATGAGCGTTGCTTCAAACTTATCCCCAGTTCGTTTCATGCGATAGATCTCAGCAATGCTAACGAAGAACACGATGCAGGTGTATTTATTGAGCCATGGATTGTTCCCTTGAACCCATTGCAGTAGTGCCCAGTAGCGGAATGTGGTCTTGCCGATGCCTGGTGTGCCACCGATCCCGCATACCCTGCGTTCCCATTCTCGGTGGCCTGCCCATCCCAGGAAATCGTTGTAGCACTGGCGTGTGAGGATGTACCTGGCATCTTCGAACCCGTTTTGATCAGCAACAGTGGAAAGGTCGTAGAGGCCGTTGTTGGGTTTCGCGGATCCCATTGCTTCAAGGAGGGCTTCCATCTTTTCACAACGCACCGGTTTTTCATTCGCTTGTTCATTCTCTGCATTAGTAGAATATCTGTCCTTGTCTTTTTGGAGTACCGCGATGGTATCCTCCAGTTTCTCTACTTCGCCACTCCAATATTTGTACTTGCCTGATTTGAAATCGTCTTCGGCTACACATTTTTGCACTTTAACTTTAGCTTTCTTCAGATTTGTTCTAGCACTCTTCAGAGCAGCCAATGTCTCTGCCCTTACGGCTAATTCCTGTTCCCAATGCACCCGCTTCACTTTATAATCAGATTCATCATCACTACCTCTCATCTTCTTCACCTTCTTCATAGATGACGGTGAGGGTGGACCTGATGTCACATTCGGTTTTTTTTTAGGATTCGTTTTCTTGCTGCTAGAACTGCTACTACTACTGCTGCTGGAATCTTTTTTTCCACTTTTTCCTGTAGGCTTCCCAGCTTTCTTCACTGCCTTTTTTACAGCATTCTTCTTCACCATTTTAAACAAATAAGTAAAATGAGGTTTATCTGTGGTGAATATAAGTTGAAGTAAGAACCGCAAATCTACTTGCCTGTGCTAAACAGAAAAAAAAAAGGCATTCCATCCTGTCTTACTTGAGAATTGAAGCTACAATCGGCTTACATCACTTGACCTCGTGTTTAAATATTCTTTAGGTTCCTGTGCAGAAATAATTGATTTAATTAATAGTAACATGCAGGTAAAGCTACTTTGGAATCTCAAATACTACCATATGCTAGGGTCTGCTTGCCCTGATTCCTCTGATTATTTCTTTCTAAGCTTGGTGGAAAATTACCTGATTGAATTCTAGGATCTTTTGGGTTCCAAGGAAATTGGGGGCTTTTTTATATTTTTCAAGAAATAATAACGAAGGTGACTTGGTTGTTAAATAAGGTTGTTGAGAAAGCTAAAAATGGGTAACTTGCAATATGCCCCATACCCGCAAAACTGCAACACTATAACATAGCCATCGCAAAGGGAAAACAAGTTTAAATAGATAAACAAAAAATAAACAACTTCGCGCGAGCGAAGCAAGCCTCGGCGGGTATCTCTAGTGCGGGTTTGCAAGTTTGCGGGAAAAAAAAGTCAATAGTGGGAACTTACCATTCCTACTGCATGTAATCCTGTGTCCTTTGATCAGTATTTGTTGTCGATAGCACACAGCAGTTTCTCAAGATCACTGTGAGTGAGTGAGTCTAGTGCTTGATTCGAAACAGTTCGCAATGTTACAATATTGATTACTTTTTTTACATTGGATCCCCCTTTTAGATCCCCTGATGATGAAGATCCAATCCATGAAAGTTATGTTTAGGTCTGTGTAGTTTATTAAGCCTCAGGTGATAAGTGCACTTCAGAGGTAATCAGTTTGCACCCTTGCTCCTTTTCCCTAATCTTGAATTTGCTGAGAGAGACTATAAAGATTCCCAGGGGAATACCGATAAGAACTGTGTACAAAGACGGAAGCACAAAACATATTCGAAACTAATAAAGGAGAACACAAAAACGCACTCGATCTGACTAACTTAAATCCATTGGACAAGGCAACACACTTACTTTCTATCCCAACATTTGCTACAAAGGTACTTGGAGAAGAATTACACAGCAAGTTGTCATGCGAGTAATCGAATCATTCAGAGCTGCTCGATTCCTCTTCCCCTTCCTCCTCCTCCTCTTCCTCTTCTTCTTTTTCTTTGTTTCTAAATTCTGGCATTTCGGGATCTGGTGCGGTGCGTTCAACAGCATCTGTTGCAGGCATTTTCTTTGTCTTGACCTTACCCTTCAATTTGTATTTATACAGCGGACTAGGTAAGTTAAACTTAGTCTGTAATGACGGGAGGATGTAGAGGACAGTTCGCTTTGTGATGTTGTTGTTTAATCGGATTATTAATTTGAGAATATCTGGGTGACAGAAGTTTAGTTGTTTCTGTGAACCCACAGTTGTCTTAAGCAGGTACAGGTGCTTTCCCTTGAGGATAAAGAAATCAAGTCCATGAAAGTTTGATTTCGATGGTCTATAAAGGATATCTTTTTTGATTTGAGGTGTGCTAACCTTGTCATCATATACTGCAGAACCGCTGGATGAGAGTGTGACACCATTACTTATCTGTAGCTTGACTTTCCCTCTAACAAACTTCGACTCAAATGCATTCTCAAACGCTAAACCAACAAACGACTTAGCTGGACCGCCATATGAAACCATGGATTTGATAAACTTTGTAAAAATCTCGTCAGATTCAGCTTTCAGAATGTCGACAACCCGACGTGCAACATGAGTACTTATGAAGTCAGTGGCTACACCAACTTTAGCACCGGACGTTTCGACTTTAAGTATGTGGTGGATCATCGTCCCTGAAGGTGTCATTTGGGCTACATTTGGGATCAGGAGTCGTTTTGCTTTATGTACATCCATTTCATTGATTCCACTTGCTATCTCACCCTCAGCATACTCTCTATTCGACCGGATGAATTGAAGGACACCACCATACAAACTCATCATTTCGTACAGCTCCTTCTTCCACAACGTGTTACTCTTAGATGCTTTATTCCACTTGAAGAAACCCCTGGGCAGTTTCACCACCTCCTCTTTTGACCATAGTGGGAAGTATTGCATCTTGCTTGCCATCAAAGCCTGCTTGAACAGCTGTGGCCGACCCTGTTTCTTGAAGGCCCCTGGAGATCCACAGAATATGGCATGCGTCATCCCATAGAGTTGAGTTGAACCGCTCATCAACCGAGCAACATCTTCATTGATTTCAAGCAAGCCAAGGGAATCCGGCCGATCATGTACCAAATGGAATGTCTCTGATGGCTTGATGAAGTGAGCCAAAAAAGAAGTTTGGTCCTGTGTAATGTGGAAGATCATTTCTGCATTTAGGTAGAACACAATGCTGGTGTATTTATTGAGCCATTCGTCTTTCCCTTGTACCCATTGCAGTAGTGCCCAGTAGCGGAATGTGGTCTTGCCGATGCCTGGTGTGCCACCGATCCCGCATACCCTGCGTTCCCATTCTCGGTGGCCTGCCCATCCCAGGAAATCGTTGTAGCACTGGCGTGTGAGGATGTACTTGGCATCTTCGAACCCGTTTTGATCAGCAACAGTGGAAAGGTCGTAGAGGCCGTTGTTGGGTTTCGCGGATCCCATTGCTTCAAGGAGGGCTTCCATCTTTTCACAACGCACCGGTTTTTCATTCGCTTGTTCATTCTCTGCATTAGTAGAATATCTGTCCTTGTCTTTTTGGAGTACCGCGATGGTATCCTCCAGTTTCTCTACTTCGCCACTCCAATATTTGTACTTGCCTGATTTGAAATCGTCTTCGGCTACACATTTTTGCACTTTAACTTTAGCTTTCTTCAGATTTGTTCTAGCACTCTTCAGAGCAGCCAATGTCTCTGCCCTTACGGCTAATTCCTGTTCCCAATGCACCCGCTTCACTTTATAATCAGATTCATCATCACTACCTCTCATCTTCTTCACCTTCTTCATAGATGACGGTGAGGGTGGACCTGATGTCACATTCGGTTTTTTTTTAGGATTCGTTTTCTTGCTGCTAGAACTGCTACTACTACTGCTGCTGGAATCTTTTTTTCCACTTTTTCCTGTAGGCTTCCCAGCTTTCTTCACTGCCTTTTTTACAGCATCTTTCTTCACCATTTTAAACAAATAAGTAAAATGAGGTTTATCTGTGGTGAATATAAGTTGAGGTAAGAACCGCAAATCTACTTGCCTGTGCTAAACAGAAAAAAAAAAGGCATTCCATCCTGTCTTACTTGAGAATTGAAGCTACAATCGGCTTACATCACTTGACCTCGTGTTTAAATATTCTTTAGGTTCCTGTGCAGAAATAATTGATTTAATTAATAGTAACATGCAGGTAAAGCTACTTTGGAATCTCAAATACTACCATATGCTAGGGTCTGCTTGCCCTGATTCCTCTGATTATTTCTTTCTAAGCTTGGTGGAAAATTACCTGATTGAATTCTAGGATCTTTTGGGTTCCAAGGAAATTGGGGGCTTTTTTATATTTTTCAAGAAATAATAACGAAGGTGACTTGGTTGTTAAATAAGGTTGTTGAGAAAGCTAAAAATGGGTAACTTGCAATATGCCCCATACCCGCAAAACTGCAACACTATAACATAGCCATCGCAAAGGGAAAACAAGTTTAAATAGATAAACAAAAAATAAACAACTTCGCGCGAGCGAAGCAAGCCTCGGCGGGTATCTCTAGTGCGGGTTTGCAAGTCTGCGGGAAAAAAAAGTCAATAGTGGGAACTTACCATTCCTACTGCATGTAATCCTGTGTCCTTTGATCAGTATTTGTTGTCGATAGCACACAGCAGTTTCTCAAGATCACTGTGAGTGAGTGAGTCTAGTGCTTGATTCGAAACAGTTCGCAATGTTACAATATTGATTACTTTTTTTACATTGGATCCCCCTTTTAGATCCCCTGATGATGAAGATCCAATCCATGAAAGTTATGTTTAGGTCTGTGTAGTTTATTAAGCCTCAGGTGATAAGTGCACTTCAGAGGTAATCAGTTTGCACCCTTGCTCCTTTTCCCTAATCTTGAATTTGCTGAGAGAGATTATAAAGATTCCCAGGGGAATACCGATAAGAACTGTGTACAAAGACGGAAGCACAAAACATATTCGAAACTAATAAGGGAGAACACAAAAACACACTCGATCTGACTAACTTAAATCCATTGGACAAGGCAACACACTTACTTTCTATCCCAACATTTGCTACAAAGGTACTTGGAGAAGAATTACACAGCAAGTTGTCATGCGAGTAATCGAATCATTCAGAGCTGCTCGATTCCTCTTCCCCTTCCTCCTCCACCTCTTCCTCTTCTTCTTTTTCTTTGTTTCTAAATTCTGGCATTTCGGGATCTGGTGCGGTGCGTTCAACAGCATCTGTTGCAGGCATTTTCTTTGTCTTGACCTTACCCTTCAATTTGTATTTATACAGCGGACTAGGTAAGTTAAACTTAGTCTGTAATGACGGGAGGATGTAGAGGACAGTTCGCTTTGTGATGTTGTTGTTTAATCGGATTATTAATTTGAGAATATCTGGGTGACAGAAGTTTAGTTGTTTCTGTGAACCCACAGTTGTCTTAAGCAGGTACAGGTGCTTTCCCTTGAGGATAAAGAAATCAAGTCCATGAAAGTTTGATTTCGATGGTCTATAAAGGATATCTTTTTTGATTTGAGGTGTGCTAACCTTGTCATCATATACTGCAGAACCGCTGGATGAGAGTGTGACACCATTACTTATCTGTAGCTTGACTTTCCCTCTAACAAACTTCGACTCAAATGCATTCTCAAACGCTAAACCAACAAACGACTTAGCTGGACCGCCATATGAAACCATGGATTTGATAAACTTTGTAAAAATCTCGTCAGATTCAGCTTTCAGAATGTCGACAACCCGACGTGCAACATGAGTACTTATGAAGTCAGTGGCTACACCAACTTTAGCACCAGACGTTTCGACTTTAAGTATGTGGTGGATCATCGTCCCTGAAGGTGTCATTTGGGCTACATTTGGGATCAGGAGTCGTTTTGCTTTATGTACATCCATTTCATTGATTCCACTTGCTATCTCACCCTCAGCATACTCTCTATTCGACCGGATGAATTGAAGGACACCACCATACAAACTCATCATTTCGTACAGCTCCTTCTTCCACAACGTGTTACTCTTAGATGCTTTATTCCACTTGAAGAAACCCCTGGGCAGTTTCACCACCTCCTCTTTTGACCATAGTGGGAAGTATTGCATCTTGCTTGCCATCAAAGCCTCCTTGAACAGCTGTGGCCGACCCTGTTTTTTTTTTTTGAAGGCCCCTGGAGATCCACAGAATATAGCATGCCTCATTCCAGACAGATGATCTGCACCGCTCATCAACCGAGCAACATCTTCGTTGATCTCAAGTAGGCCAAGGGAATCAGAAACATAGTTCGTGGGAGAAAAGATATTAGTGCGTATGAGTGTTGCTTCAAACTTATCCCCAGTTCGTTTTATGTGATAGATCTCAGCAATGCTAACGAAGAAAACGATGCAGGTGTATTTATTGAGCCATGGATTGTTCCCTTGAACCCATTGCAGTAGTGCCCAGTAGCGGAATGTGGTCTTGCCGATGCCTGGTGTGCCGCCGACCCCGCATACACCTGTATCCCATGTCTTGTCCTTGCCTGCCCATCCCAGGAAATCGTTGTAGCACTGGCGTGTGAGGATGTACTTGGCATCTTCGAACCCGTTTTGATCAGCAACAGTGGAAAGGTCGTAGAGGCCGTTGTTGGGTTTCGCGGATCCCATTGCTTCAAGGAGGGCTTCCATCTTTTCACAACGCACCGGTTTTTCATTCGCTTGTTCATTCTCTGCATTAGTAGAATATCTGTCCTTGTCTTTTTGGAGTACCGCGATGGTATCCTCCAGTTTATTTACTGAAAACTCAAGTTTATTTACTGAAAAATCCAGTTTCTCTACTTCGCCACTCCAATATTTGTACTTGCCTGATTTGAAATCGTCTTCGGCTACACATTTTTGCACTTTAATTTTAGCTTTCTCCAGATTTGTTCTAGCACTCTTCAGATCTGTTCTAGCACTCTTCAGAGCAGCTAATGTCTCTTCCCTTTCGGCTAATTCCTGTTTGTTCCGCTTCACTTTATAATCAGATTCATCATCACTACCTCTCATCTTCTTCACCTTCTTCATAGATGACGGTGAGGGTGGACCTGATGTCACATTCGGTTTTTTTTTAGGATTCGTTTTCTTGCTGCTAGAACTGCTACTACTACTGCTGCTGGAATCTTTTTTTCTACTTTTTCCTGTAGGCTTCCCAGCTTTCTTCACTGCCTTTTTTACAGCATTCTTCTTCACCATTTTAAACAAATAAGTAAAATGAGGTTTATCTGTGGTGAATATAAGTTGAGGTAAGAACCGCAAATCTACTTGCCTATGCTAAACAGAAAAAAAAAAGGCATTCCATCCTGTCTTACTTGAGAATTGAAGCTACAATCGGCTTACATCACTTGACCTCGTGTTTAAATATTCTTTAGGTTCCTGTGCAGAAATAATTGATTTAATTAATAGTAACATGCAGGTAAAGCTACTTTGGAATCTCAAATACTACCATATGCTAGGGTCTGCTTGCCATCAGGGCATGTGTACCTCTCGTCATCATATCTACTTAGTGCAACACGTTGGAACTCTTTTGTCATCAGTCTTGTACTCTTACTGGTTATGGTGTTGTAGGTCACAGACTTACTCTCACCAGTCTTGAGTGTGTATGAGAATTTATCTAACTGTAACCTTGCAGACTTCGACCTTGGAACTCCCTTTGCCTTAACATGTGATTGAACGTCATCCACAAGGGTGTATGCGTATGTCTTAGCTCTCAGCCACGGTAGTCCACTACACTACCGTCAAAAGCTGATAGGGCAGATACTCTTGCGGGCTTGCACCACCTCAAGGGTGTGCGCTATCGCTCGGTTGACCTGTTTCATCCACTCACCGCTGCAAAGCTTTGGTTCCTGTTTCGGTCAACTGCATCCACCACATTCCCAAGGGTTTAATCAAAAGAAGTAACTGTGTTGGACTTTTCGGACATGTATTAGCAATGGAGTTACCATTGTTGGACTTTTACATTGCATCTAACTACTTAGCACTCATACCCGTGGGTGGGGAATGGTTGGAAGTAATCAACTACTCAATCGATTATTAAGTATTTCTCCATTCAAGAATTCCGTTCTGTTCATGTTTGTTAGTAACCTGAGTATTGTTTTTTTTGAATTATTGTTTTTTTTATTTTTTTTTTCAGCAGTCTTAAAAACTATTATTATCATTGATGTCGGAAACACATAAAAGAAGAAGAAAGAAAGAAAAAAAAATAGTGAAGAGGGGGGCTTGGATAAATAAATCAAGGGTTAACACGCAACAAATTAGACATGAATCATTATAACTGGATTCTGTCCACACAAAATCGCATGCGAGAAAGTTCGTCAACTATTTTCAGAGGTACCACGTTAGTACAGTTTTCGTGAATTTTCTAGAAAAGGGGAAAAAGAAGAAGAAAAAACATATGTGAAACCGCCCGCGGGTGGTGGCGATTTCTTTACGCAACTGGCGAGTAGACACCTCCCACCGCCTAAGAGTTGCTTAACAACTCTGGATGGGCTACGCACGTGCAGCTCTTTTTTTTTTTTTTTTTTTTTTCTTTTCATAACAACAACACAAAAAAGTTCATCTTTTCAAAAAAAAAAAAAAAAAAAAAAAAAAAGTTTAATTCACGCGCAGATGTCGATCAAAAAAAAATTCACAAGACAAAAACACTTTTTCTTTTTTTTTTTTTTGGGAAAAATGAAAACATAGTCTAATCCGAGTCATTCTCATCAACGTTCACATCCTTTAGTATCCACTGATTATCGTTATCAGCGCCCAAGACAAGACACTGTTGGTGGTATTCAGGAAGCGCAAGTCTCTTACTGATTGTAATACAAGTAGTTCCACCCTTTTGAATGAGATGGTACAAGTTGCGTTCAACATCTGCAGAAACAGCATCCGTGCATTCATCTAAGACAGCAAAAGGAGGATTGTGGTAAAGAATACGAGCAATTCCGAGACGCTGTTGTTCTCCCAAGGAGAGGACGTCTTGCCAGTTTTCAACTTTTGAAAGTCCAGCAGCTTCGTCTGACAGAAGCTTTACTTGCGCACCTTGTTCTGAAATTTCTTTAATAACAGCCTTGCATGATGAATTAGATCCCCTGATCTCAACCTTTTCATCACCGACGATGCGGATCGCGGCTCTGCAATCCTGTTCTAGACGAGACTTAAACGGAAGAAGTCGATTGATATCATTCTTACTAACGTTTATCTGTTGAATTCGCTCTCTGGTAGCTAGTCTACTGATCCCAACACTCTCGAGAGCTTTCATAATCTTTCCTTCAACAGCTGTGTTCATATTTAACGGAGAATGTGGGTACACAATCTGAGCAGCAAGGGTTCCCGTTACCATGTAAAGTTTTTGTGGTACCAGTGAGACTCCTCCAATCGGTTTTGAGATTCCGTTTGCAGACCAAAGTCCAGAAAGAGTTCTAAAAAATGATGTTTTTCCAACACCGTTTGGACCAGTAACTAAGAGTGAGTTACCCTTCTGAATGTCGACGTCGATGTTTGATGCGATAAGTTTTCCAGTTGGTGTTGCGATGGTAGTTTTTGAGAATGAGATATTATCGGAATCTTCTGCCTGGTCGACATGTTCTTTAAGAGACTCCATAATGTCGAATAGCTCACATACTCTTGTTGATGCTGCTGATAACTTGCTAATGTGTTCATAGATTCCAGTCAGTTTAATAAAAGAGTCGACAGACACTGAGATTGATTGCTGCATCGCATTCTGAACATCGACAGCTGTCGAGTCAGCACTTGAAGCAACCATCTGCAATCTCACATACAAAGAAACCAAACTGCTAGTGTCAACCTTACTGCTGTAGTCTTCAGTATCTTTCATTAACGAGAGTGAAATCCATTTGAAGAATCCTTCTTTGTTTCTTGCTGATCTCTGTTGTTCAATTAACTGATTTAAAGCTTTGTCTGCGATCTCCTTTTCACGCATTCCACCTCCAAAGAATGCGACAGACTCGCAGTGATTTCTCAACCTGTTATGGACGAATCGGAATTTTGCTTCATCCTGTTGTTCTTTTTTAATTAGAGTTGCGTGGTCTGGCATGCAGAGTCTGATTACGAATGAACTGATTGCCATGTAAGAAACGAGTGGAAGCATTGTATCAGAAGAGGCCATAGAACGCATTCGGTACATCAACCAACAAACGTTAGCAAGTGGTTGGATTGACCTTCCGAGGATAGCTGAGAGATGGTCTGACAAGTCTTGAACCTCTTGTGTCATTCTGGTGTCTGGATCTGACACTCTTTGATCAATATTACGAACTCTGTAAAAAGCGTTATTCTTAACAAATAAATCTTTTCCGTACTTCATCAGAGAATCTTGCCAAATTACCGATGTCCTGTTCTGTTGATACTCAGCTCCCGCTTCCAATACTGCCGCGAATAAATCTTGAAACACATTCATCAAAGCAAGTCTAAAAAAAGCAGCTTTGTTTCGTTTTATAGCTGCTTGAATTAACCTTCCGGTGATGACCATCCTGACTTCGTGCATTGCAGTTCTCAACAAGATTGTGATGATAAGAAGAATGACTGATCCTCTGCTACCCGGCAACACAATTCTCAATAATTTTATTATTTTACTGAAAAATCCTCTCTTTGGTGTCGCAGGCTTGTCAGCTTTGATTGCGACTTGAGAAGGTTTTTTTGGTTTTGTTTCCGCGTCAGACTTCCCCAGAGAGGTCTTTCCCAGATCGTGAATCTCCCAATCACCATCTGTGCCCTCACCCTTTAAGTGAAGGTTCTTTTCGTGGTAGGCTTTTAAAGCAGGTCTGTGACAGATAGTGATGTATGCGATGTGTCGGTTTGAACATTCTTCGTAGAGAAGTTTTTCAACTTCGTGAGAAACAGCGGAAGTACACTCGTCCAGAATCGCGAACTTCGGACTGTGGTGAAACAACCTCGCCATCGCAAGCCTTTGCTGTTCTCCCAAAGACAGCCTCTCTTCCCAATTGATAGTGTCGTTGTCATCAAGTAAATGAAGGAGATCAAGTTTATTTAATAAAGAATGAAGTTCTTCATCGCTAATCGATGCGTCAATCGCTGGATAAGTCAACTGATCTTTCAACGATCCCAACACATTATACGGCTTCTGAGGCAGGTAATATATATCAGCACAAAGACCATCAACAGATGCTCCAGGCTTACTGATGTAACCCGTCTTTGTCGGCCACAACCCTCCTAAACATCTAAAAATAGATGATTTTCCAGCACCGTTGTGACCAGTCAAGAGTAAAGACTCACGTTGGTTGAGGGAAAAGCTCAAATTCTTTACTAACAAATCATTATTAGGAGTGTGAATGTCGACGTGAGAGAATGAGATGCTGTTTCCGTCTTTGATTCGACTGTTGGCATCTTTGCTGGAATGTTGTTCGGATAACGTTTCGAGAGTTGAGATAAAACCACAAAGTCTTTCAGCACTTCTACCAATGTGCTGAGTGACTGCGTGAAGTCTGAGAAGGTTTCCATTAGCAATTAACATTTCGATCATAAGCTCTGTTGATCTTCCAGAGGTACTCATCAGAGCTCCAGTTGTCTGTCTGTTTGATCTCGACCTCGTTAAGATTGGATACAAAATAAAACTCTGAATCCAAGCCTTGCATCCATACGTGAAAGCAACCTTCACTACTAAGTCATGCAATCCTTTTGATGTAAACAAACTGAGAGCAGAACCCGACACTTTGTCGTAACTACGCTGCAAAAGATGAGACTCAATTTCCGATCCGTTGAGGGCAGCGACAGCTTCAGCATTCGACTGAAGTCTTGAAACAGCCTTGTAATAAGACCCTTGAGCAACCTTTTGGTCTCTCCACAACAGACCAATATTCTTTGGTAATAATCTTTGAGCAATTTCATAAGCAAATAACAAATAAATGTGAGGAATCATCGCGAACAGCATCGAATTGTCTTTTGAAAGTCTGTATGTGAACCACAAGATAGGAGTTACTCCTCCAACAAGGTTCGTAATGACACTAACCAGTCTTCCGGATAACGAAGACACTTCTCTGACAATTAAGTCATCAGAGTCTTTAATAGCACGTGGTTTCTTAGTAGTTCCAATGTAGTAGTAGTTCATTGTCGCGTAGTATATTTTGTGAATCTTTTCAGTCAGTTTCTTACGCCACAATATCACAAGCCTGTCTCTGCAGTGAGAGGAGATCGCTTCCATGGCTGCTCCACAGAGAGCGAACATCAAACCTGGTTTTAGCAGCGCCATGAACGCTTTGCTATCTTTTGAGTAGACTGCAGAAGTTAATTTCCTAACAAGATGAGCAGAACTATCAATCAAAGCCGTGCGTACGACCGACAACATCAACAGAAGAATAATTTCACCTCTTCCAGCCTGTTCCTCTGGGGTTCCACCAATGAATGTAGGCCACACGTATCCCATTAATTTCTTTACAAAATCACTGCTCTTCTTTAATGCTTCTTTTCCTTTCACCAGGTCACATATTAATCCGATTACATATCTCATCACGTCGAGTATTTTAATACTCATCAGGAGGCTTTTCGGTTTCTTAGCAACTGCAGTGCTGCTACCCCGACCTCCTTTGTCCCCACTCGTCCCCTTTGATACAGTTTTTGGTGGCATCTTATTGGAAAGGGGATCTGAACCAATGAAAGAATTATTAGAAAAAGTTTTTTCATTTTATTTTTTTTGTTGATAAAAAAAAAAAAAAAACCTCTCCTCTTCCCCCCCCGAGGTATATACACAAAACGAATACAAAACTTAAAAAAGTATAAATATTTTAAAAAAAAAAAGCATCTTTTCTCAAGATCTCATTCACATCTTAATTACAATCCACCAACACCAACTCTGTGACCAAAGTACGCTATTTCATTCTTCGAGTGGGTCTCAAGATCTGCCTTACCCAGGGCGTTTTGAGCTTTTATTTTTTCTTCCTTAGTAGTTGTCTTGTTATTGAGAGTGACTAACTGAGGAATTGAAAACAGAATTCGATACCTCTGAAGTATTTCTGGTGAGAGGTGGGATGTGGTGTCTCCGTCATCTATTGCTGAATCCTCAACATGAGAAATGTCCGGAGGTAAAGCATGATCATCATCATCGCAGACAACATCTGAAGACTTGTCACTGCTGCAATACGTCGCTGCGTTGTTACCGCTTTCAATTAAAGGATTGTCAGAAACTAATAACCTTCTTAGGTAGGTTAACTTCTTAAGCCTTGCTAACTCTGAGATGTGAAGAATTTGATTTCCAGCAATTTCCAAACAAATCAGCCTCTCCAACTGTTCAAACAAGTCGACTCTCGTAATCTCATTTGAATTTAAATGTAATATTTCCAACTTAGTCAGACTCTCAATTCCGTCGACATCAGAAATGGCATTCCGCGTTAAGTATAATTTTCTCAACGGACATGAATGCAGTCCCCTGACGGAAGTCAATAAGTTACCACAAAGTGATAAAGACGTCAGATTAGTCTGAGATTCCAATCCATTTATTTCTCTAATCTCATTGTCATCGAGTGTAAGTTGAGAAAGGTAGACATGACGAGTCAAGTTTGGTATTCTTGTTAAAATATTTGAAGACAAATCTAATTTTTGTAATGCAAATAATTCAGGTAAAACGACATCATCTCGCAACCTGTTCCCCTTCGCAATTATCGATCTCAAACATTTCATTCCATTCAAGTCGTTCAGTGTTGTTAGAATGTTACCACTCATATCAACGTGTTGGAGTTGTTCATATTTTTGTAAAGTTTTAACGTCAGTCAAATTCAAATCCCTGATATCACTACTGAGGTAGACGAGTGACGTTCCCGTTTCCGTCATTCCTAAATTCGAAAGACCGACTCGCATCATGTCTTTCGACAGAGTTCTTTCTTCGTATTCCGAAGTCATCTTTTTTTTCATCTGTTTTGAAAATAATAAAATAACATAAAAAACTTCGTTGTTTAAGTATAGTTTTCTCAACAGACATGAATTCAGTCCCCCTGACTCCACGTATATCAGGTACAGCAGAGGACCTAGAATTGACTTACTGTCAGAACACCCCATATTTGTGATTTTCCTGGGTATGAAAAAAGCTATGAGATTAACAGGTTCAGGAACAAAAGAAGTTTGCAGATTGTACCCTCAGGTTTGCCTTCCTTAAGAACTTCTCAATATCTGTCTACTGATAATCTCATTGTCATCGGAGTGACGTTCCGGTTGCCGTCATTCCTAAATTCGAAAGACCGACTCGCATCATGTCTTTCGACAGAGTTCTTTCTTCGTATTCCGAAGTCATCTTTTTTTTTCATCTGTTTTGAAAATAATAAAATAACATAGATGGAAGTGCCCTCCAAATTTGGAGGGCGTGTAGGGCGCTTGTAGGGCGCTTTTAATATAAATATTATTTTAGAGGGCGCTTTTTTTTCTCCAAATTTGGAGGGCACTTCCATCTATGATATAACATAAAAAACTTCGTTGTTTGAATATAATTTTCTCAACAGACATGCATTCAGTACCCTTGGCTCATGTCTTTCGACAGAGTTCCTTCAAAGTCATTTTAATTTTTTAATAAATTTTTTCGTCTGTTTGAAAAAAATACGGAATTTTCGTAATTGTGATCTTCTCCAAAAGAATAATAATAATATAAAAATAAAAATAAAAGTTTTTTTTTTTTTTTATTGTATTTTTTTATTGTTTTTTTTTTTTCGAACGCTGCTGTTTATAATAATGGGGTTGGAAATTATGTATATTTTTTTATTATTTTTTTATTATTTTTTTCTGTTGGAAATTTTTTTGTATTCGTGAGCATTGAAACATTGAAGGGGAAAAAAAAAAAAAAAAAAAAAAAAAGTTGACACAATTTCTCAAGGATGCTGTGCATGTAAATATCATTTTGTTTTTTGTTTTTTTTTTACTGTGGAGTACCGCAGGAAGCAAAAAAAAAAAAAAAAAAAAAAAAAAAAAAATCCTGTTATTGGGTTATTTCCTTCCCCAGTTAATAAGTCATAAAAGAATCGAAGGGGGTGATTGAGATAGTATAGCAGAGGAAGATGTTTCAAGCAAAAAAAATATTATTTAATTTTTTTTTTTCTTTTTATTTTATATATACCTCAGAACGAATATAACAGAGTTCTGAACAAACACACATTAATAGATAAAAAAAAGAAGTAAAATATAAAAAAGCGTGCACCACGTTGGTGAAGCTCGCCGAGTTAAAAGAGAGAGAGAGAAAATAGAAAAAGAAGTCGTTTTAAAAACGGAATTTACTGCGGTGACCTTTTTAGGTTTCATTTTTCCGCATCGAAATATCAGAAAATATTATTGAGAGCCAGCTACTCCCATTCTTTTTTTTTTTTTTTTTTTTTTTTTTTTTGAATTATAATTTATTGAATTATTTTTTTTTTTTTTTTTTTTTTTTTCCTTCTTCCAAACACTTCCTTTTTTAGCAGTCGCAAATGTTTTTTCCAAAAGAAAAGAAAAAAAAAAAAAAAAAAAAAAAAAAAAAAAAAAAGGGAAAACCGAAATATTAAAAAAAAAAAAAAAAATCAGCTATCATTTAACATGTGGGATCGACAGAATTGTCAGTGAACTGCAAGCCATTTGCTAAGTCAGTCTTCGAAATTATTTTCCGAGACCATTGCCATGACGCAGACTTAATAGCGATGAATAAAGTCGCCATAAAGCTATCCCTTGCCTGATTTGTAAAGCTGGTTTAGGAAAAATGCTACAGAGAGAGAGAGAGAGAGATGAAATTATTTGTTAAATTTTTTTTTTTTTTTTTTTTTTTTGGATATCGCAATCGACATTCCTCAATATAAAACTCCTTTTTGTCAAGGAAAGTCGAAAAAAGTTTGAAAAAAATTTCTTGGGGGAAGATGAGGTGAAAATATTTTTTGAATTGTAGTCTATGCAGAAGCAGTCTTGAGAATACCTCCGTCAGTGACAGGCATCACGTCAGGTGTTCCTGTTGATGGCACGTGCTCGTTAGTGTAGATGCTGTGCTGATCAAACTCGTTTTCTAAAACACCTAAATGCTTACAGAACTGACCAACCTTTTCCCAATCACGCTGAACGTTCAGTAGATCTCTTGAGAAATATGGAAGAGTTCTTTGGTAGATCTTTCCATAAAGATCAGTTCTAAGTCTTGGGTTAGCGATACACATCTCTTCCCAAGCAAGCTCTGGGTTCTCAATAGTGAAGTCAGTTCCTCTTCTAACAGCTCTCATGAATCCATCAACCTTGTCTTTGTTTTCAGCGAGGTAGTCATTGTGAGCTACGTACTGAATTGAACAGAAACAGCAGCAGCCAAGTCCGTTAAGCTCATCGATTCTGAGAAGACCGGCTTCTCTGCCAGTCAGATCTTCCAGTTCAAGTTTTTGAAAGTTTGTGAACCCAATACCAGTGTCAACCACACCTCTAACAATAGCGTCGGTGATGTTCATTCCAACTCTGACTGTTTCAAAGCTCTCAAGTGGAACTCCAGCCTGCTTGGCGAGATCCTCGACCATAACTTTACCAAAGTGACCGATGTATCCGATTCTCTTTCCCTTCAGGTCATCGAAACTCTTTAAGTCAAACTTTGTCTTGTCGTAGATCAGACCAGTTGGTGGTTCATCAAGAAGTGTACCAAAAGAAGTCATGTCAATACCGCGATCCTTTGCTGCTAAGATGTGAATCATTGCCTTCAAACCCAAAGGAACAGCACCTTCTCCAATGATTTCTGTAACGTCAGACGGGTTGGTAGTCTCAAGGACAGCGAGGTTAATGTTCTCTTCTTCAAACCATCCCTTCTGCTTAGCAACGAAGATCGGAGTGTGGTATGGATTGGCATACCAGTTCAATAAGAAAGTAGTTCTGTCAGATACGAAGGAATTTGGTTTGGCAACCTGCGACAAGACTCTCATGGATTTCATCATTTTTTTTTTTTTTTTTTTTTTTAAAAACGAGCTGACGAGGGGAGAATAAACTAAAAAAACAACGACAATAAAAATAAGAAATCATCAGTCAATTTGATAACAAAGAAAACGACAAACAAATCATCGTTAATATTCAAACCATCAGAAGAAGAGCAGCTGGTTTTTTTTTGTCTAACAAATAGTATTCCTCCAGGGGGGAGGTTGCGTAAGTTGGTAAACCCCACGACACGATATCACTTTACTGAAGGTACGGAAGCATACTTGTACTCACCTGATGTTAAATAAATACCCCGCAAGGTGCTAACAGTCCGACTAGCGAGCCACCCAAATATGACGTCAAACATTCCATTGGGAGGTTTGTAATGGTGAGTGTCGCAGGTGGGTTTTCATCTGATGGGAGACCCTCATCGACAAACAGTCTGACTGCAGTTAATACTTTCTAACAAATAGTATTCCTCCAGGGGGGAGGTTGCGTAAGTTGGTAAACCCCACGACACGATATCACTTTACTGAAGGTACGGAAGCGTACTTGTACTCACCTGATGTTAAATAAATACCCCGCAAAGTTGATGTGATTCCCTTAAGTGGGAACCACCTCAGCTGAAGTTTCATATCCCCTCCAGCCCTTCTTGAGTTGTTTTAATAGAGATTGTGGTATTGTAGTGTCGCTGTACTTCACAATACATGTCGCAGATTGCTGGTCAGAATCAGGAGTGAGATCTATGTCTAGAAAGCTTCCCTTTGATGCCAGCAGTTCGACTAGCGAGCCACCCAAATATGACGTCAAACATTCCATTGGGAGGTTTGTAATGGTGAGTGTCGCAGGTGGGTTTTCATCTGATGGGAGACCCTCATCGACAACATTCTCATCAGAAGGTCTGTAAATCCGATCCAACCATCGAAGTCTTTGTTTTCGTTGCGGATCAGGAAGTACCAAACATCTACTCCTTCCTTCCAACTGAATGAAATCACCACTTTTAACAATCACTTCCTTCTTCTCTTTCTTCTCTTTCACGATGCCGAAATTCTTTTTTATGTAAACAACATTTTCTCTTTTAGGTCGATTTGATACATCCTTCAACTCCCCTTCTGGTGACACGACAGTACTGGAGCGTACCATGTTCGGGTTTTATAAATTAGAACAGTTTTTTTTTTAAATCTTTTTTTCTACTGTTCTGTGAGAAGATGAGAAGTAAAAGAATCTGGAAAAAAAAAGAGCACAATAACAGACCCCTGCCACTACTATAATTTAAGAAAAGGCTGGTTGAAAAAAAAAAATATAATGTTAACGACAGACAGGAATACGAAGTCATCATATTTATGTATCGAATCTTGTTAAAGAACGAACACCATCACATCTGTGAAAGGAACACCAGGAACACTTCAATAGCTGTCTAATCATAAAACGAAAAAACCTAAAGAGGAGCTACAAGAAGTTTCTGAAGTCCGTCATATTTTGATTGCTTTCCCAAACGAAGGGAAGCTGGAAGCAACGAATCGCAATTAAACGCCTGCGTTAAATGAGCATCTCTGTGGGAGACGAGTTGATCAAATTGATGTGCTCTACGAACGTCAAGTTTTTTAAATTCCCAATTGAGCGTATCAGCGAGTGACAGTCGAATCGCTTTCAAACGAAGCTTCTGAAGATTTCGTTCTTTCTCAAGAGCCGCGGAGTTGTCAGCGAGTGATTCTTCTTTTTTCATTAACAACCAGATTTCTGACATTTCACTCGAAAAGTTTTTTTCAATCTTCTGCCTCAGAGCTGACTCCGATGTTCGTATAGTCAGCACACCAGACAGTAGATAAGATCTGGCGATGGCTGTTCGCTTCTCGTCGATGCGAATTAGTCGATCAGCTCTTCTGTTGATGTTCAACTCTTTAACACTTTCTCGATGAATTCTTTTCTGACGAACAGCATCACGAATATCATTCAAAGCCAACCAACGTTTTGTAACATCATCGTCTTGGTCTCTCTGTTTCTCAGCTGTTGACGTGACTTGCACTAAAAGTTTGCAAAGCTGAGCTGCTTCTTCATCCTCATCCTGAAGGTTTAATAAATAATTTAGAGAAGCTTGTTCTCGTTCTCGTTCTTTTTCTCGTCCTTTCCGTCGCTCCTGTCGCAGGAGATCCATCACTGTGTTGGTTGATTCATTGAACTGGATCAGACCTATAAAAGAAATAAATAAAAAAAGACAAAACTTGATCCACTATATAGACACCATCCACACCGTTATCTACATGTGTCCTCGGAGCCAATCCTTTTTTCCATAAGCCCCGACTGTTTTTTTTTTGAGAATGAAATTTTTTGAGATTTTGGAAGAATTGCTGTCATTCAGTTAAACCAACTTATTAATTATTTTTAAAAAAAATATAGTTTTTCATATTTAAAAGAACTTAAGAAGTGTAACAGGAAGAGGAGAGGGATTTTGGTAATTAATTTTGTCCGTGAAAACAGAAACTTATTTTTTATTTTATTTTTTTTCACTCCAACAAAGAGTGTAGTTGATAATCATCACCAGGACACGAGACTGTTATTTTACACTTCGCCGCTGATCCAGCAGGTTGCAATGTCGGAATGATAATATAAGAATCAGAACACGGTGATGGCAAACAGAAGTCTTTCGCTACTGAAGTTGCTCTCATGTACGTGCTGGTGCAGATTATTTTAGTTTCAGGAATCAGACCTGAAAGTCCTTGCCCTTGATTACCGTTATTGTCTACTACGAAGAACAGAATCGAGGGATCATCGTGACCAGAGACTTCTAATTTTATAACAAAATGCTGACCAGCAATCGGACAGACCAACTCAAACTGAGGATTCCCAGTACTGTCTTGATATGTACTACTGTGTGACCACAGAGATCCACATGATTTCTTTGACCACATTGGTAACTCTGAAAGACTAACACTCGGAACGCTTGTTAACACATCAACAGAGCACTGAGAACGTGAACCCTCAGGTTGTAAACAGGGTACTATCACGTATGGCAGATCACCTCCTGGAATCTGACATTCAAGCTGAACACTGTTTCCTATTAAATATTTCGACTTAACCAATACACAGTCGTCTCGGATTGCTCCCAAAACTCGTTTTCCTGGAACTTGACTTCTACAAACAAATAAAACAACACAATGAGACTCATGTTTATCAACATTGACTGTAATAAGAATTCTGATCGGTTCAGGACTTAGTGGAAGCTGAAGCTCAAATTGCGGATGGTCTTCTCCGCACTGATACTCCCCACTCGATTTCCACATGCTTCGTATACTCTGATTGCACCAATATCTGTCTAGTGATTCTTTCTCAATCACAAACGGTGAATCAGAAAGCAATCTAATCACAAATGACCCACAAACATTTGGAACATACACAGATGGAACTAACCAATACGTTCCTTGTTGTAATTCTCCTTCAAAAGACACGGAGTTGGTTATCAAATACGGTGTTTTAATCACCACGTTGTCTTTATCATAACGAACAGGAAAATAATCTGCTCGCAAAAGATGAAATGCGAGAGTCTCAACGTTAGAGTGAGCCAACCTGGTATCAGGAAGGGATAAATTAATAAATATCTGACCGTCTTTTTGAAGAGTTAGTTTATACCGAGGGTTATTTGTCCAAGATTGTTCGAAATAAGGACCTCCAGCAGATGATGCATTCCATTCACCCGATACTAATGAGGAGTTCCATGATGGGAATTGCTTTATAATGTGAGCAGTATCAAAATATTTTAAAAAAGATGAATACGACATCCAAAATGATGAATCTGTCTTGTTTCGTACTTCCAGCGCATCCTTGACGTCGGGATGTTGTTCCCATAAAGGTGAGGTGTCATTCCATTCACCTACCCAGGTAATCTTTTGATATGGACTTCTTAGGTTTAATAATCTAAACCCGTTGATCGATCTGATGGACTGAACAGAGTAAGAGTGATTAGCACACAATCCAACCTCAATAAATCTTGAAGAATCATCCCCTGATGTAGTCGCTATGATATGAGCACCCCTCGCAGTGATGTTCAAAAACTCATTCCACCATTCTTCAGAACAGAATTCTTCTTGATGAAGGTTTCTTGATAGACCAATCCCACCAGTGAAATCAACAGTACATGAGGCAGCTGATGGTGGCTTTTCCATTGGATGTGTAGACCCAACTGACATATCAATCGCTTGATACGATCCGTGAAGCTTCGCAATCGCTTTTTCAATTAACGAAATCCAAACTCCAGCAGAAGGATCACCTCCAGTGCTGCAGAAGACTGGCATTCTTTCAGAATCGAGTGGAATCCAATCGTCAATTACAATCCATCTCCACTTCCCGTCAATGAACAGCTTCACAGTATAGACTCCTCCGTGAGATAGTTGTTTTGGTGTTACGAGTGACTCGATTCTACCTCCACTTCTAATTAAAGCATTGAGTGATTCCAACATCCATGTACATGATGTGGCTCCAGGTGAGATGATGTCGAGATCAATTTGATCAGGAAACAATCTAGCTCTGGGTAGGTTAATGCAACGTTCCCATGATGCGACGGGATAGTCTTTTAGAGTCACCCGTCTTATACTCTTCCATTCTGGAGTGAACTGTGGATCAGAGTATTGCGCTGAGTGTTTCTTACAGAGAGCTGTCAATTGCTCAATCGGATTTTCATCATACAAGAAATCATGAATAGTACAAGGCAACGTACTCAGCATCATCCTCGCAGTCGTCGCAGCGATATTCGATGAAACTTCAGTTGCCATGATTGGTACATCTGTGGTGATGTCAATGGCTGAGCTCGCATCAGTTCTGTTGGAATTCAACTGAACGTCAATTGCTCTCAACAGCATTCCCTTAACTGAGGTATTCTCAAGACAAATTTTTTCAATTTGCGTGTTCACTTTAATGAGTTCGAGTATGGCTTTTCCAGCACCAATTGTGATAGGATTATTACTAAGATCAATCGATGATATTCCTTTGTGTGTCTGAACAACGTCAGCGAGGTTCATAACACATTGATTACTTAACTGGTTGTCCTTAAGAGATAAATGTTTAAGTCCAACACAGACTTTTATCACTTCCAGTACCGGAAGTAATCCTTTCGGACCGACAAAGTTATTCGACAGATCTAGTTGTTTTGTTTCATCGAAATTATCAGGAACTTTCGGTAGTTGTTTTGTCAGCAAACTATTCATCTTACAACCGTATTCCTCACACTTCATTCTGTAGACGTCATGTGGAGACATCCCGACATAATCAACCATTTTTTTGAAGAGAGCTGCTTAAAACTGTTTTTTTTTTTTAAAGAATGAAATATTTAATACTACTTGTCATGACTATGCTAACGAATTCAAATACATAGGGGTTGCTACCTCAGGGATGGTAATGAACGACTGAACAGATACCACAACAAGACAAAGAGAGCAATGCGAGGAGGAAATAACAATCAGTAAGACCCATCGAAAGGAAGGTAATCTTCAAGGGATATCAGTTCTAGTAGCTGGTAAAAATATTTGTCATCATGGAGAGTGTGTCAAAAACAGCTGACTAATGTCACGAGTGGCGACCAGAGTAAACGAGGGTGAGAACTACAGCACACACTGAAATCCAACTAACTGACCTGCAGAAAGAGAGCAATGCGAGGAGGAGATAACAATCAGTAAGACCCATCGAAAGGAAGGTAATCTTCAAGGGATATCAGTTCTAGTAGCTGGTAAAAATATTTGTCATCATGCATGAAGTGAGCGACAATACAGAGGGGGACAGCAGAGAGGGAATCAGAGCTCTTAGTCTCATCAAATAAACAATCAGTTCCATTGTGTGTGTTGTGAATAAAATGATCATCATGAAGAAGTCAATGAACGGTCAGTGACATCGGGTGATGCAGAAACACAAAGAAAAAGAGGCAGCCAACAACTCATCAGTAAGACCCATCGAAAGGAAGGTAATCTTCAAGGGATATCAGTTCTAGTAGCTGGTAAAAATATTTGTCATCATGGAGAGTGTGTCAAAAACAGCTGACTAATGTCACGAGTGGCGACGAGAGTAAACGAGAGTGAGAACTACAGCACACACTGAAATCCAACTAACTGACCTGCAGAAAGAGAGCAATGCGAGGAGGAGATAACAATCAGTAAGACCCATCGAAAGGAAGGTAATCTTCAAGGGATATCAGTTCTAGTAGCTGGTAAAAATATTTGTCATCATGCATGAAGTGAGCGACAATACAGAAGAGGACAGCAGAGAGGGAATCAGAGCTCTTAGTCTCATCAAATAAACAATCAGTTCCATTGTGTGTGTTGTGAATAAAATGATCATCATGAAGAAGTCAATGAACGGTGAGCGACATCGGGTGATGCAGAAACACAAAGAAAAAGAGGCAGCCAACAACTCATCAGTAAGACCCATCGAAAGGAAGGTAATCTTCAAGGGATATCAGTTCTAGTAGCTGGTAATAATATTTGTCATCATGGAAAGTGTGTCAAAAACAGCTGACTAATGTCACGAGTGGCGACCAGACCAGAGTAAACGAGAGTGAGAACTACAGCACACACTGAAATCCAACTAACTGACCTGCAGAAAGAGAGCAATGCGAGGAGGAGATAACAATCAGTAAGACCCATCGAAAGGAAGGTAATCTTCAAGGGATATCAGTTCTAGTAGCTGGTAAAAATATTTGTCATCATGCATGAAGTGAGCGACAATACAGAAGAGGACAGCAGAGAGGGAATCAGAGCTCTTAGTCTCATCAAATAAACAATCAGTTCCATTGTGTGTGTTGTAAATAAAATGATCATCATGAAGAAGTCAATGAACGGTCAGTGACATCGGGTGATGCGGAAACACAAAGAAAAAGAGGCAGCCAACAACTCATCAGTAAGACCCATCGAAAGGAAGGTAATCTTCAAGGGATATCAGTTCTAGTAGCTGGTAAAAATATTTGTCATCATGAAGTGAGCGACAATACAGAAGAGGACAGCAGAGAGGGAATCAGAGCTCTTAGTCTCATCAAATAAACAATCAGTTCCATTGTGTGTGTTGTGAATAAAATGATCATCATGAAGAAGTCAATGAACGGTCTGTGACATCGGGTGATACAGAAACACAAAGAAAAAGAGGCAGCCAACAACTCATCAGTAAGACCCATCGAAAGGAAGGTAATCTTCAAGGGATATCAGTTCTAGTAGCTGGTAAAAATATTTGTCATCATGGAGAGTGTGTCAAAAACAGCTGACTAATGTCACGAGTGGCGACGAGAGTAAACGAGAGTGAGAACTACAGCACACACTGAAATCCAACTAACTGACCTGCAGAAAGAGAGCAATGCGAGGAGGAGATAACAATCAGTAAGACCCATCGAAAGGAAGGTAATCTTCAAGGGATATCAGTTCTAGTAGCTGGTAAAAATATTTGTCATCATGCATGAAGTGAGCGACAATACAGAAGGGGACAGCAGAGAGGGAATCAGAGCTCTTAGTCTCATCAAATAAACAATCAGTTCCATTGTGTGTGTTGTGAATAAAATGATCATCATGAAGAAGTCAATGAACGGTGAGCGACATCGGGTGATGCAGAAACACAAAGAAAAAGAGGCAGCCAACAACTCATCAGTAAGACCCATCGAAAGGAAGGTAATCTTCAAGGGATATCAGTTCTAGTAGCTGGTAAAAATATTTGTCATCATGGAGAGTGTGTCAAAAACAGCTGACTAATGTCACGAGTGGCGACGAGAGTAAACGAGAGTGAGAACTACAGCACACACTGAAATCCAACTAACTGACCTGCAGAAAGAGAGCAATGCGAGGAGGAGATAACAATCAGTAAGACCCATCGAAAGGAAGGTAATCTTCAAGGGATATCAGTTCTAGTAGCTGGTAAAAATATTTGTCATCATGCATGAAGTGAGCGACAATACAGAAGAGGACAGCAGAGAGGGAATCAGAGCTCTTAGTCTCATCAAATAAACAATCAGTTCCATTGTGTGTGTTGTGAATAAAATGATCATCATGAAGAAGTCAATGAACGGTCAGTGACATCGGGTGATGCAGAAACACAAAGAAAGACAGGCAGCCAACAACTCATCAGTAAGACCCATCGAAAGGAAGGTAATCTTCAAGGGATATCAGTTCTAGTAGCTGGTAAAAATATTTGTCATCATGGAAAGGAGACCTACTCAACGCCTGATAACTTCACCTGAAGTGAAAATATGTGTAAATTAGTATTCTGTTGGTCTATTTTATAAAAAAGAGTCGTGAAAACAAAACTTACAAACAAGTCATTCAGGAGTACTACTCCGAAATCTTTTATATTCGACAGTTATGAGAGCTGACGATAAAAAGAGAAAAAAAGAGGAACAAAAAAGAAAAAGAAAAAAAAAAAGGAAAGGAATTGTTTACAAGTACAGGACCACTATTATTTTAACCTCCTTATGGAGCGTTTTTTAAAATAATAATAATAATAAAAAAAAATAAAAAAAAAAAATCATTGGTGTTTGCCAGCTAAGAAATCGTGAGTTTCTCTACGAACCATTTCTCTGTGGTAGTCAAGATCCATGTCATCTCTGCTTGACTCCTGCTTACGTTCCTCAGCTATGAGAGACTCACCAGGAACAGGTTCAGCGTATTGTTGCTGACGAATACGTTCAACGGCACGTGGTGAACGTGAAACTTCCATTTTAATCTCCCGAAGTGTGTTTTGCGGACCAGAACGATCTCTCTGAGGGGAAGCCTCAGGAACGACAATCCGACTACGAGGAGGTGAGGAAGTCGGGATTTGATCTTCGAAATCAGTCGCTTCTTCTTGAAAGGCGTACAACTGAGCGTATGGTTGCAGCTGTCCACTTGATTCGAGAATTTTCCATATTCTGGAGCTGTCGTCGTATATTTGAAAGTTAACAATCCGAATGTGTTGAATAGAAGCTCCAGGTGGTCTTTGGATTGTGGCTTCGTTTTGAAATAAACTTTCAGCTTTCGACCTCAACTCACCCAACTGCGGTCTTTCAAGAAACCTGACTTCGAGGTTTTCTTTACATCCGTAGATCTCTGACGCGATGTCGATTATGAATTCTGACATTTTTGTTATTTTTTATTTTTTTAGTTTTGTTTTTTTTTTTTGAGATCTGAAAAAAAAAATGATATTTTTTTTGACGACTTTACAACACAAAAAACCTAGCATCACTACCTGTGTTTGTGTGAAGTCAGATCTCGTTAAGGCAGATGAACATAACATCTGTATAACTCTGATGCGACCATAATGAATTATGATATGTTTTTGTTTTGTTTTTTGAGATCTGAAAAAAAAAAGGATACTTTGACGACTCTACAACACAAAAAACCATAAACATTCAGACACTCAAGTACACGTAAGGTACACTAGTTATACAGCCTCCCATTCCCTTGGACACTTTCTTGTTTGTTTCTTAAATTCAATTTTCTTACATTTTAAAAAAAAAAAAAAAAAAAAAAGAATGAATGAACAAGAAAATGAAATTTTTTTTTTTTTTTTTTTTTTTAATTTTTAATAAAAATATGCGTGGTAGTATACTTCTTCTATGTCCATTCGTTCAAACGTTTTTTCTTTTTTTTTTTTTTTTTTTTTTTTCTGGGAAAGGGAGGACCTTTTTTTTTTTTCTTATATAAACTGACAAAAACCAAAAGATATCATAAAAAAAATAATGAAATAAACACTAGAAGATGAAGTTGGAACCGTTCATTGCCTGAGTGAAATGACCATGACCTCCTCCAGGATATGTTTTTATTCCGAAGTTGTACAATGCATCAGGGAGGATTTCTTCCATCTGGTTTTTTTAGTTGTTTTTTTTTGTTGTTGTTTGATAACGTCTAAACGAGAAAAAAAAAAAAACCATTTCAGATTAGCCATTACATATTTCGTTGAAACGCAGACAAAAATCTTGTCGCAATCATGACCAGTTCTGAATAGTTTCTTTCTTCGACTACGTCAAGGTACACAAAAAAAAAAAAAAAAAAAACTCATACGAGAAATAAATTCCTCTTATCGATACCCAGTTCATCCCACCCATAAATATTCGGGTCACTAGATTCGTTAGGAATAGAATTGTATTGCATGCGAACATAAAAGTCTTTTGAAAATCCAGAATCCCAACGAAGCATTTCGTTACATGTTCCTGAAAACTTAGCCACCTGGTACGGCATTCTAAATGTTTCAGCTGGTAAGTGACAGATTTTACTTACCAAGTGAATCAAATCGTGCATTGAAATCTTTTGACGACCTCCTAATTCAAATGTTTTTCCATGGCATTCCGGATCACGGAAAGCATGAACACACGCAACACCAACATCGAAACTGTGGACTGGTTGCGAGACTCTTGAGAGCATCTCTGGATAACATGGGTATGATCGTTTCATCATCCTCCAGGCCATACTTTTTATGATGTCGGAATTTTCAGTTCCAGTTGTGGTAAACACGTCAGAAGGTCTGATAATGATAGCCTCCGGATGGACTTCTCGAATTTCAATTTCTGCCCTTCCCTTAGCACGAAGGACTTCGGAATCACTGTCAACGTCTGCACCTATTTGTGAAATGTAAATAAACGGTTTTCCTGTTTCCTTTGCGATCTTCGCAATATCAACGGGAAGCTGTCTGTGAATGGTGTCATAACCCCACGCCAGGTCCCTCCATCTCCATATTGTATTTGGTCTACAGTTTCTACCAAGACTCACAACGATGTAGTCTGCTGGTTCCATCACTTCTCTAATCTGAGCTGGTTTGTGAAAATCAACCATTCGAGGATGAGTGTTCCAAGGTTCCAAGGTAGCAATATTCGCTAGCCTGTGATCTCTTGAACTCTTTCTAAAAGGTAAAATTTGAAGCATTCCAGCCTTTGAAAGCTGGGATACTATTCCTTGACCTACGTTTCCGTAGTTACCGAAAACGCATGATACTGTTTGTTGTTTTTTTTTTTTTTTTGTTTGTTTTTTTTGTTATATAAAAAATCCTCCCTCCCATTCCAAGAAACAATAACATACCTTGACCGTACAAGTTGAGAGCTATAGGAGCACTCCCTCCAGGAGAGACCAGCATTCGTCTCGCCATTTTATGTGATCCAGTTGATGTACGCCTGTTCCATAATAATTTAATAACAAAACAACTCACACGACAAACAGAGGTTTAAAAAAAAAAAAAAAAAAAAAAAAGTAAATAATAGATTTTTTTTTTTTCTCATCACAACCTGTGAGCATGATGAAAAAATATTAAAAACACGGTACAACCACTATACCGTTAGCCGAAGGTTAGTTTTTTTTTTTTGGAAAAAATTTAAAAAAAAAAAATTTACAATAAATATCCAAAGAGAGATGACCCCCTCACCATCTCTCATCGCGGGATGGATTGGTGGTATTGTCTTGCAATTAATTCAAACTTACTGATAGTCGGATACGATGACTTTAGTATTGTAACTACAGATGTCAGATTAATCCACACTCCTAAGAAACCTACTAAAGTACATCCATTAACAGTTGCAATAGAAACACAAGCAGAAGTCGTACAAGACCCCCATGTTGTGATTAGAGTCGATCCGTCAGTCGGTCGATGAATAACACTTCTTAGACACGTTACGACACCGTGATCTACTGAAGTCAGTTCGTTTGATAAGCTGCCGCTTGTTGGTCCTTCTGTTGCTTCAGGTTTTAGTAACACTGCAGGTACGACTGCCGCGATTATTAGTATCGTTGTGATCCTTTTACCAAATAATTTTTCTAATAACTTTACATATCCTTTCATTGAAATACAACTAAACACCGCCGGTAGTGTCCCCCATCCTTTCGCAACAAACCCAGCGTATATCGGAATAGCATTTCGAGGTCCGAAGTTAAGAATCAAAAGTAATAAAGCGATCCCTTCTTGTCTGGGACGTCGAACTTGAGAACCCGTTTCACGCAACACCGATATCACTTTATCCATTCTTATTATATGTAATCAACTGTGAATGTAAGTATTCGTATATAATAATAAAAAACATGACGTAATGTTACTTTAATAACCTGATTTTAATGTATTTCAGGGGGTTGAGTGCTCACTCAGCCAATCATCACAACTCATTCTATCCGTTCGTACCAAGTATTGTCGTCATCGTCTTCTTGGTCGTCAGTCGCTCTCTCGATGTTGTGTGAGAGTTTTTCATTATTAGAATTAGAATTGTCTTCTTCTATGCTAGAATCCCAATTAGTGTTATTGTTGGTGTCGGTAGTGTTGTAGTGGTATTGATCCCAATTGGAAGTGGTGTTCCAATCTGAGGAGTCAGACTGTTGGGTGTCGTAGTTACAATTGTCTTCAGATGGTTGATCGATGCCATCATGATTCCGATTATTGTTGTCAGGATTAAGACCAGGTTTTAACAAATATCCATCAGATTTTCTAGAAACTTTTTCTTCAATAATCTTCGATTCAAATGATAAACTTCTCGCACGTGTTTTCGAAACCTGAATTTCCTCAACGTGTTGGACTACTTTCATAACACACAGATCTGAATCGTAGGATGAACGAACTGAGGGGATGTATTCTAATTTCTTCTCATAAATTTGAGATACCAACGCCTCAACTTTAACATTAATCTTCATAAAGAATTCACTTAAAAACCAAAGTGATTCAACGACGCTGTAAAATGATAAGTTCTGCTCTCCCCTTCTCGGATGAAGTGCTCTGACGTATGGAAGTCCCACAGTGATGTTGGTAAAATGAGATAACCATTTCGGAACTTCTGCTATACCGAGACTCAAACGTAGAGAAGCTTCTTTTAAATAAACTTCTTCAAACAAGTGAATTGGATGGATGACGATCATCTCATTTTTCACCAAATGAAACAACACCTCGTGCGCTGTTGGATGATTTTGTTTGAGCCTTCTCAAAACTGAAAACGTCAAAAAAATTCCAACTTTTTTATTCACAAAAGAGTTTTTTAACATCGACAAACAACCCTCAACGTCAGGGATGACACAAGATTCGTACTCAACTGCAATAGACACTAATTTTTCTCTAAGGTCATCCAGACTACTGCAACAAGTACGTTCATACTGTGAAGGACATACGGATCGCAAGAAATTCGTCGACAGATTGCTTTCCAAATGATGTTTTTGATACCACAAAATAACAGCTTTCGATCCGATCAGAGACTGTCTTGTTATGGAATATGAACAAGACGTCAACACATCGTCGTCGTTTGGATACCAACTTAACACTTCCATGACATGAGTAAGAGTGTGACCTAAATATCTCATATACTCACATGTCAGTAGTTTTATATTTTCAGTCGATTCCTCGAGACGCCTGATGTCGCTATACCATTCGAAGACAAGTTTTGAGAATACTGCTCCGTCTTTATTTGCAATCTTGGGTCCCATGCTAAACATTACGGTATGAACATCGACGTGGCTTCCTGAAAACGGTTCGGCGATCGAATTGGCGTTCCGATACGCGCTGTGGATGTTTTTCATAAAAACAGGTGACTGCGCCCGCGAGAGCAGCATTTTCCAAATTCCCTTATCGTTCGGAAACCTGCTCACCACTTTCATCGCTTCTTCATGAGCTTTTCTCAAATCAGTCCGTTGCAAAGCAATTAAATTAAACTTGTGAACGTCTGTACCTGATAACCATTTTTCACGTAATCTTTTTTTTTCAAATTTCAAAGTAAGCGGATCTTTTATAATGTTTTTTAGTAGAGGAAATGCTATCGCACTTCTATCTCTACGGTCTTTAATACCTCCCAATTTATTAATAGTTCGTAGGGTGTTTATGATTGCTGTTCTGTGAGGATGGTGAAGGCTACAAATCAACTTGAGTTCATCTAATGTAATGTGATTGTTTCTTTTATCAAGATCTAACAATATCATTGACGGTTCGTGTAAAGGACATCCGTGCAGTAGAATCAACTTCTCAAGATTAATATTATCTCCGGTTCTTTTATTTATTATTTCATCATAGTTTGGTAATAATTTTTTTGGAGACTTTCTCTGTGCTAGTTGCGGTGGGCTGGTTCTCTTTCTGTCTTTGCATCGCAACCCTCCGGCTCTCCTCATTGCTTGTCTGATTGTTCGACTAATCAGCATCTTATTGGTTCTTTTTTCCTGTTTTGATTATTTTTATTTTATTTTATTTTTTTTCGATGATCATTTATTTTTTTTTTTAAGTGAGGAATCCCTGTTTAAAAATAAAATGGATTATTAAAAAAAAAAAAAAATGGGGGAACAACACCACTACATTTGAAAACCTTTATCGAGAGGAAAGTAATGTGTGACTAAATGTGTTGTAGTAGAGGAAAGCCTATCGTACTTCTAACACGGTCTTCAAAAAAAAAAGGGGGAACAACACAACTCACTAATCTTTTTTTCATGACCACCACCACCACTACCTGTTGTACAGCAATAGAATGAATTAAATAACCATCAAAAACAGTAATACGACACATCAACAGCTTTGGTACATTTCAAAGCCTTTATCGAGAGGAAAGTGATGTGTGACTAAATGTGTTGTAGTAGAGGACAGCCTATCGTACTTCTAACACGGTCTTCAAAAAAAAAAGGGGGAACAACACAACTCACTAATCTTTTTTTCATGACCACCACCACCACCACTACCTGTTGTACAGCAATAGAATGAATTAAATAACCATCAAAAACAGTAAGTACGACACATCAACAGCTTTGGTACATTTCAAAGCCTTTATCGAGAGGAAAGTGATGTGTAACTAAATGTGTTGAGAATTTTTTTTTTTTTTTTCTTCTTTTTTTTTTTTTTAAATTTGTCCGGCGGTTATAGGCCTGATTTTTTTTTTTTTTTTTTTGTTAAACATGTCAATCGACACACACACATTTATACACACAAAAAAAAAAAAAAAAAAAAAAAAAAGAGGTCTGACATACCCTCCCCTCCCCTCACCTCACCTCACCTGACTAGTGTAACTTTGAAGGCTTGCTAGAACCCTTTGAGATCGAATCGTTCACTTTAAAAGCTTTACTTTTCCCCTCAGTTCTGTTATAAACATCCCAGTAGCTACCAGCTGCTGATGCACATGGAGGGTCTCCCTTCCACAATCCGTTCATAAGTAAATCGTTGAATCCAATAGGTCCTCCCGGATTCATTCCAAAAGGGTCGCAAGGCATATTGTTGTGTGTATTTGTGTAGGCTTTTTTGTTTGAACAGAAAAATCAACAGTCTGCTACAAAAAAAAACTAACACAATATTAAAAAAAAAGTGAGAAAAAAAAAAATCACACAACCAGTTTTTTTGCTAATAGATGAAAAAAATTGCTTAATATCACTGGAGCATAGTTTTTTTTTTTTTTTTTTTTTTTTTTTTTCTCCCTGGTATCTCTACTACAAGTTACCGGGTAATGAAATAATAAATAAATTAACAAATTAGAGTCTAATAAGGTATGGAAAAAGAACAGACTTGCTGTATACAGAGTGAGGCTACAGAGAGAACAAGACGCTTTGTCTCTATTACGGTAGCGTCACTTAGAGTAAGGAAGAAAAATTATATATAATTCGAATGAAAAAATTTTAAATTCTAGAAAACAATCATCTTGTCAAAGTCAGATTGTGGTAACGTGAAGAGTGCTGTCGACGACGTCACGAATGCCGACATCATCAGCCCAGTCAAAAACTGATCTCATACTAACCAGGAATGTCTTCTTAGCTGAAGCACTGTATTCATCACACTTTCCAATGGAAGGTGGCGTCGGTACATTTGTTTTTAAAGGTGGAAACAGAGTAGCTGGAACTCCCATCTTCTGAAGTGTTGCTCGCTGCATTTCCTGTCTTCGGTGTAGCTCCAACTCATCATCAATCTCATCACGTGGTACCTTCTGACCTGTTGCAGGACATGTTACGAAACCACTGCCGGTTGTCCTTAATTTCACTGGATTCTTACCCAACATCCCTCTCCATTTATTTATGTTCTCCTCCCTCTCAACGCGATGTCCTCTACTCCTCTCGAGTGCCGGGTCATCTAACTTTGGAGGCGAGCGGGGTGTTGGCATATTATTCGGAAGGAAGGGGATAACTAAAAAAAAAAATAATAATAATAATAATAATAATAATAATTCCACGTTAAAAGCACTCAAACAGGATGACAATTGTTGTTTTTGTCAAACGTGTGTTTCGTAACAATCAGATTGTCTCGAGAAACCGTATTATCAAAGGCAAGGGGAGGGTAGGATAATGTCGGTCTGAGAGACATAAAAAAAAGGCAAGGGACGAAGGCAATAGAGATGATGACTATGAAGGAACGCGTTGCTATCCCTCACTGAAATCACTCGTTAGTTTAGATGCTGGAATAGAGAAGTTGTAAGACCTGACAAGACTATTCCACGCAATGACAACACGTTCGTCATTGAAACGAACTGCAGAAGCGAATGGTTTTCTCGGATTTGGAGGATTTCGCGCGTTTGGTGTCAGCGAACCTCCGAGAAGCGCGTAGAGTTGAGAACATTTATTAGAAATCTTGTGTACCATCGTTGTCCCATCCGCAGATGCCGATAATATTTTTGAATCATTCATCGACAAGTCGTTTATTGCTTTGTTGTGACCAGTCAGATATTGGATCTTTTTTATTTCACAATCACCACCTCCACTGAACTGAACTAATGAAATGCTACCACTGACATCGCCAGCAGCAACATACCTGTCTGTTCGTTTGATACTGGTGATTGAATTGTTAAGAGTGAATCCTGCTTCATGGTCACCTGATTTTGTATTGTACATATCAACCGTCCCATCTTGTCTACCAATTATAAAACTATCGTTTTCTGGTTTCCAATAATGCGATGTCGCTGTCGATCCTATGCCTGAATCTATAGTGTGAATTATTTTATTATTAGTTGTGCCTCTGATATCGAATATAAATGACTTGTTAGAGCTGCCAACGGTTATTTGTTGTTTCTTATCGAACTGTGAATGGATGTACGTCGCAGTCTCCGGCAAATCAATATTCAGAATGTTTACGTTACGAGAAACATCCCAAACTGTTAAAATTTTGTCATTCGCAGTGGTTAAGATTTTCTCATCAGAATCGTAATTGAAGAGGGAATCGAACTGGTTTGAAAATGGAAGTGTCGTGGTTTCGACATCTGTTTTGATATTATATGCGAACACATCTCCGTTGTAATTCGATCCGATGATGACATCATCATCGAAGGCTTGTTGAGCTCGATGGATTCCATACTCTTGTTGAATAGTGCCTGAGGGTGTGTATGTTCCTGTTTCAGTTGTTTTCCAAAGTCTAATGGTGCTGTCATCTGAACTGCTTAGTAGTATGGAGGCAGTCATGTCTATTGAAGTAACGAATGACTTGTGTCCTCTCAAAGGTTGCATTTTAAAATTACTCGACGCCCCTCTCTCCCATCCCGTCTTTAACACTTTCATCGTAGCATACCATTGTTTCCATCTTTGCTGTTCTCCTTTTCTCGGGAAATCAAATTCTCGTATAGCAATCTGTCTCCACAACTCATCTCTTCTTGCGGAAGAGTACCACGAGCTGCGTACTAACCCTTGAGATGGTACTTCATTAGGATCTGAGTATTCCATAATACACTGCAACACATCACATGGAAGTGTTTCTTCATACTCATTCACACCACTCATAATTTATCGTCTTTTTTTTGGAGAAAAAAAGAAAAATAAATTAATTTTTTTTTTGTTAATACTTACCGACCAGCTGAGTGTAAGTTTGAGGGAGTAGTTATGTTATGTTGTTAGTTCTTTTTTTTTTTTTTAACGATGATAAAAAACGTGGCCAGAAGGCAAAGTGTTTTCCAGCTCACTGAGAAAAGAAATATTAAAAAAGTGGTGGTTGAAAAGCCGTCAAAGAAAATACAATGTGTGTAGAGGTGGGCTAAGTACAGTCCAGCTTCCGTCTGGTAATTTGATTTGAGATGAAATTAAAATCCATCTCTCGGAGTACTTTGATAAGTATAATTAGTAAAATTATGTTCAAATTCAATCGGTTGTGGAGGTGACATCGATCTCGGTGATGGTTGGGATAAATTGTCCTCAACCCACGCTGCGAGTTGTTCAAATTTAGACCTCCATCTAATTGCTTCTTGTTGAGCTTCATGAAGTTGAGAGATGACGTCTATTTCATTATCAGTCGAAGGTGATGATGGTTGTGTTGTGTATCAATCTGGTGACTTTGACCTACTCTCGGTGGGTTTCAAATCCAAAGAAGGAGCAAAATCGTCAAAAAAGAATCGGCACCTCACTAAATAATTCTCACACTTTTGTTTTCTTGTTTATACGCAACCGGAAACAATCTTATAAAGTAAAAGGTGTTAACGTTACGCTGCCATAATTCTCTTTCACTCGTAAAACGTGTCTTCGAGATGAAAAAAATACAATGTGTGTAGAGGTGGGCTAAGTACAGTCCAGCTTCCGTCTGGTAATTTGATTTGAGATGAAATTAAAATCCATCTCTCGGAGTACTTTGATAAGTATAATTAGTAAAATTATGTTCAAATTCAATCGGTTGTGGAGGTGACATCGATCTCGGTGATGGTTGGGATAAATTGTCCTCAACCCACGCTGCGAGTTGTTCAAATTTAGATCTCCATCTAATTGCTTCTTGTTGAGCTTCATGAAGTTGAGAGATGACGTCTATTTCATTATCAGTCGAAGGTGATGATGGTTGTGTTGTGTATCGTTCTGGTGATTTAGATCTACCCGTTGAAACAGACGGCTTCAAACCCAAAGAAGGAGCAATCTCAGCGACAACCAAATAGACCGTAGCCACAGCCAACGGATCACTCGATGCTACAGTCCATTGGTTCTGAGCCCCATTCTGTGGAGCTGCTATTTGTGGAGCTCCATACGTCGTTGCAGAATGAAGATTTCCAGCACTGGCTGTGTCATTTGCCCAAGCACGTAGTACTGATTGAGTTCGTGTTGACCTCCATCTTGCTGAACTGTTTCGAAGAACTTTCGCTTTGTAGAATTCTACTTCGACACTTCCAAAGTGTGGAAGTAATTTAGAGATCGGAAGTTTCTTTAGAGTAGACATTCTCTTTGCTGTCATCTGAAAGTTGAACGGAAGCTGTTCATCTCTGCTGATCCTCCTCCCAGTGACAGAGTGTTTTGAATGTGGTGCTAAGTGATAGAGACAACGAAGAGCCTGTCCGTCAATACTCACTCTGGCTACCACTCTCTCTTCTCCATTATTCGTTAATCTCAAACAGTAAGGTAGGGTATCTAGAAGGGCTATTGGAACGGGTTCTTCATGTCCTACTTCTTTCCAGCAAAGTGGAACACTTCTTTTTCCTTGAATGATGTCAACACCAAAACGAGCCTCGTCAGACTCACACATTTATTCTGTTCTGGTGATGAATGTATTACTTATGTAGTCTAGTTTGTTAAAAACTAAAAAAAAAAAAAAAAAAAAAATCAATGTGATATCCTCGTTTTAGAGAAGGGTCTTTTTTTTTTTTTTTTTTTTTTTTTTTTTTCCTCCTCCTCTTCGATACCAAAAAAAATACACAATATGACAAAAACCACTAAACTCTAAGAGAAAACGATGCCATACTTTCTGTTTTTTTTTTTTTTTTTTTCACAGTTTTTTTATTTATTTTTTTTTGTTTGTTTTTTCATCTTTTTTTCTTTAATTTTTTTGATAACAAACAGCGAGCAGGTTGAAGAAAAGAAGAAGGAAAAAAGAAAAAAAAATAAAAATAACTATCCGAAGAACCAAAAAAAAAACCTGCTGCAAAAAATGAAAAGAGAACAAAAGAGGAAAAGAATTCCCTTCAAAAAAAAAAAAAAAAAAAAAAAAGTCACATCCGGGGTGCTCAATAAGGCTAGTTGTACAAAAGAAAGAAAGAAGAAAAAAAAAACAGCAACTATAAAATAATTGGGGAGGTTTTTTTTAAGGAATCCAGGCTGATTTTAGCCTAGAACAAAAAATGCGCGGTTACACCGACAAGTCTCTCGTAGCAGAAAATGTTTTTTTTTAAAAAAAAAAAACACAAAAATAACAGTACAGTCGAACAATTGAAATTAAGAAACAAAAAAGGCAAACCCGCAAAAGGGAAAAAAAAAAAAACCGCAGACGAAAATACATATCATTATTATTATTATTTTTTTGTTCTTATTTTTTGTGATCTGAATTTTATTTTGCTTGCTTTAATAAAAAACACACCGCAGTTGGAAACAAAGTGAGGGGGGAGGGTAGCGGTAGGAAGCAAAAAAATAAAATAAAATAAAATAAAATAAAAAACTCACCCATTAAAAAACCATAATTTTACAACGTTCGCCATGAACGCATGATAACTGGCTGCCACAAGCCTGTTATCCCTGTGGTAATTTTTCTAACATGAAACGATCACCCAAACTTCTATTTGTTCGGTGCTGCGGTCCGTAACATCATCCACTCTTCTTTTTTTTATTTGTAGCTAATCATATTTGTAACAAACCAAACAATGCAAAAAAAAAAAAAAAAAAAAAAAAAAAAAAAGGGAATGAAGGGATACTGACAAGGAATGGGGACATTATAAAATATAATAAGCATCCCTCTTCCCTCATTGAAAAACTAAAGAAGGAAAAAAAAAAAAACGGAGGATTTTTTACAAGACTTATGTTTTCATTCAGCTGGAATGCGACCATACATTCCTCCTTGAGATGGTGTCTCTGTTGATAATATGTGTGGATCCGTGTGCATCCGATGTATGGCTGATTCTTCTACAGGTACTGATTGCTCAGGTTGCCTTGGGTGGACCTTTTTTTTTCGATTATTATTGTTGCTTTTTTAATTAAAAAAAAAAAAAAAAATAATATAATAAAAAACATTACTCAACACACATCAGATGATGGTCTTTGTCGTTTTATCTCTGGTTGAGCTGCTACTTCTTGTTCCTCTATTCTTTTATGAGCCTCTCGAGCTTCTTTTTCTTTTTGTCGTTCGATTCGGTTTTCATCATTAACTCGATTTAAAACATTTGAGAGGTCTGGCCAGGTTGCCTTTGATGTCCAATCTTCGGGTGCAAACTATTTTTTTTTTTTTTTTTTTTTTTTTTTTTGTCTACAACCACCAAATCCAAATAAGATATAAAACAACAACAACAACAACAACATACATCATCTCTAGCATAACAGAGTAAATACACGTCCTTCTGTAGATCGTTCAGAACATCATCTTCTCTCTTTTCAGTTACAGTATCATCATCGTAGTGATACCATGTACTGTGTTTTGTGTTATAGTTAAGTCAGGGTTTTCAAAAAAAATGATAACATAAAAAAAAAATAAAAAAAAACACAAACCCATCCTCATGTAAACAATGAGAAGTATAGTGTCCATATTGAATATCAGGACCGTGGTGAGTGACCACTCCAGTTAATTTATATTTTGGTGTCTGAACACGTGATTGATCAGATTTAGAAGGAGATGATTTTGTTGGTGTTCCTGTTGGCGGAAACACCGGGAAATCAGACGGGATTCCAATCGATAACGAAGGTGGCGTACCGTTGGATTTTGCTTCCAGTGTCGGTGATGCCAGATCACATCCTGTCTTAGTCGATTGACCTCTCTTTGCTACATATTCTGATAAGTCCAAGTCAGTCAAAGGAAAACTAACATGATGTCGAAGTCGTAAACTACAGTCTTTTCTTGCTGCGAATCTCTTTATGTGAATAAACAACAAATTCGGCAACGACCAAATTTCAAAACGTTTTCGGGAAGGTTCCTCTCTTTTACAGCTCGTACACTTCCACATGTCTTCCTGTTCGAGTTTTTCAACTCTCGTGAACAGTTCCAAGCATTTCGTAAGAGAATACACGCGGCTGTCCAATTCCCTATGACGCTCTTTGTGAGCTTCATTCTCAGTATTTACCTTCAGTGATTGAGCATTCGCCAACAAATTCAAATCCAACTTCGTAGTCAGTCTAGTGTCATTCCAGCAAACCTTAACAACAATCGGAGTAGTTAGAGACGGAGCGTTCTCTGCGAAGGAATCGAACTCAACTGAAGCTTCGGGTGTTTGATCAAAATAATGAGAAGATTCTCTTCCGTATGCACACTTTTCACTGACCACGTAATTAATAATTTGATCTACGGTCATGTCATTTAAGTTCATGTGTTCTAAATATGATGAATATTCTGACAAGGCTTCCGTGACGGTTGCTATGCAGTCGGAGTCATCCTGATCTCCGAGAGTGAGGCTGTAGTCAAGATCAAATGAATTATTTTTTAAGTACTGATCTACTACGGAGTGGAGACTTGTTGTTATTCTTTCCATTTCAACAGAGTCCGATGCGAACGAACTACACGGTCCCATACCATCAAATGACAATGGAAATTCTGAATGTTGATTCATTCGAGGAAGAGGCCAAATCATACAACCTTCACACCCAGTCACAGCACAGAATGTACATCCTCCCTGGACACACTCATCCCAGTCTGCTCCAAGAACTCGGTACGTCTCCTCCGACAGACCCGTTCGTCGATTAATCTCCGACAATAGCGATTGGGTATTCATTTCTGCTTGAGAGAATAACGTCACAATTGGATGCAGCGTTCCTTCAGTTTTAACATTTTCAAGGCAGTTTACCACCACTGGTATTCTATGTAATGTGCTAGGCGCTGGTCTTGAAGCGAATAAACCGATGGTTCGATGCCGGTGAGAGTCTACTTTCGCGGTTGATGCCGAGTTAATCTCCATCGTAATATGAAATATTTTTTGAGAATCCCTATTAGGTGACGTGTAGAATTGATTGACGGTAGCTGCAGTAGTGCTCGACTCGTCCCTTCTGTAGGACAGAATAACCCAAAACATATCACTTCTTGTTAAGTTATTTAGCTTTAATTCTTTCATAGTAATGTCCTTCAAATCTCCAGCAGTAGCAAACGGAGGAACGACTCGATGAAATTGGACTGGCAAGACACTCGGATAGTCTTCTGGGAAATAAATCCACTCAACCAACTGTTCTGGCTCAGAGTCAGGGAGTTCAAGAGTAAGCTGCATGTACGGATCAAAAGTTAAGTTACCCTTACCACAAGTTTTGCATTGTAGTGTACTTTTTAGCATTCCCATGCAATTCTCAACTAAGAATGATCGATTTCGAAGGAGGTATCGTTTCCAACATTCGTCTGCGACATCTTCAATCGGCGTGGCTTCAGAAGGTTCAAATTTCGGAACTAATATTCGATCAGTAACTTCATTATAATCCTCGTGAAGACCATCGAGAATCCCTGCTAGGAATTCCTGAGCGTCTTGCTGTTGATACTCTTCAAAGCAACATTTAAAACTACCCATCGCCTTCCATAAACCAGTACTAGGAACAGTCCCATATTGATAATCCCACAGCTTGCATATTAAAGCCCCAAATGATTGGGCTAACTGACCCCTGGTTCCGAGAGGATTACTTCTGTTTATACCTTCTTTAAATAACCCAGTCGTACAAAAAGTTTTGAATAAAGTAGTGTGGGCAAGGCATTGAGTCACGCTGTTGACGTAGCACATTATTCCGTTGTTGTTTGATAAACCGATTACACCCCTTGGAGAGACTGGTGGACGACGATAGTTATAATTATTTCCAAAATTTGATCTTTCTCTCGGAAACGGAATAACGTCTGGATCAATACGCGAACCAATCCCAAGACACATTGGAAAGGAAGCGTATCTCGATGGATCGATGAGAGGCAGTTCTAACGGTGATCCAAACAAGTACAACGTAGGCATTGTAATATGATCATCCTCAACAAGAAAATTACTATGAAACCCATTCAGAGAATATGACATAAAACGATGAAGCTGACCAAGTCTAACGTTCGGTTCAACAACAGTCGTTTGCTTATCAAACGATACGACTCCAATAGCTCTCTTGCAATCAAATATCTCTCCGACTGTACAGAGTACGCTGAGATATATTATTTTATACGTCGAGAGGTCTGCTGATGTTGCGATGCAAATTCTTACTATCGGACAACCCTTTCCAGACACTGAAACTAACAACAGGTGTCCCGACAGGATCGTCGATTCAGAAAAAACTTTATAAAGAAATCCAGTTGAAAATTTATTCATTTTTAATATCATAAGTCTTCGATCATTCGACATTGTAAAATGCAACAATTCGCCGAGTTCACTCTTCGTTGCTGCTCCATAATGTCTGATGATTGTCCCGTTTGGGTATTCCCAGAGAAGAGCGAATCTCTTTTTCTGCTGAAGCTGATGATTATGATGAGGGTGAGGGTGAGGATATGTCATCGTACCCCCACCCACCTCCTTACTCCCCCTGTTGTTGTCCCACTCCAACTGTTGTCAAAATAAATATAAAAAAACAATGTAAGATCACGACACCTTATCATCAAAAAAACCAGCTCTCATTACTTTTGTATATCTGTTGTAGTTTTGAAAGGATGAGTAAGGGCAAACAATACCAAAAAAAAAAAACAGTAATAATAAGTATGTCAAACTCAACAGGGTCTTCTTTCCCCGCTGACAGTTCCCTTGACTGCTGTTTCGCCAGATAGTAGGTAGGGACAGAAGGAATAGAATCGCTGTATGCCGACCAATAAATATCACATCGTACCCCTCCCCACCTCCTTACTCCCCCCTGTACAACATTAGTGTTTACGTGCTGCTCCATAATGTCTGATGATTGTCCCGTTTGGGTATTCCCAGAGAAGAGTGAATCTCTTTTTCTGCTGAAGCTGATGATTATGATGAGGGTGAGGATATGTCATCGTACCCCCACCCACCTCCTTACTCCCCCTGTTGTTGTCCCACTCCAACTGTTGTCAAAATAAATATAAAAAAACAATGTAAGATCACGACACCTTATCATCAAAAAAACCAGCTCTCATTACTTTTGTATATCTGTTGTAGTTTTGAAAGGAGGAGTAAGGGCAAACAATACCAAAAAAAAAAAACAGTAATAATAAAATGAGGAATAGAACCGTTGTATGCCGACCAATAAATGTCACATTTGTGTTTACGCAAAAACACACTTTGAGCTAATTAGGAAACCCTTTCTTTTTTTTTTTTTTTTTTTTTTGGAACTATAAAAACACGATGCTTATTTCCTCTGTTTTGTTTGTATTTTTTTTTTTTGTTTTCTATTCAGGTTTTCCTAAGAAAGGGAGGGGGTTTTTTTTTTTTTTTTTTGGTTTTTTTTGTTTTTTTTTTGAAAACTAGCGCGCTTGTGGGAGGACGCCTTTTCGCCTTTGGCTAGCCAAAAAAAAAAAAAAAAAAAAAAAAAGTCAGCCTCAACATTTTTGTTGGGTAAGTTTCCCAGTGAAAAAACACCACTAGTTTTTTCCGCCCTTTTTTGTGTTCTTTTTTTGAAAATAAAAGAAAGGAAAAAAAAAGGAAAAAAAAAGAAGGGGGAGAAAAGAGGAAAAAAAAAAACTTGTTCGTTCTCTGTTTTGTTTGTGCGCGGGTTCTTTTTTCTTACTCGTGACTACGTAAGATTGCTAGCGTACCAAAATACTACCATTATTTTAGTACCATTTTGAACACAAAAAAAAGTAAATATTAAATCGTAGAGACGATTATATTGGGGGAACGAGTACTTTTTTTCAACAACTCGCAAGGCCTGAGGCCACAGTAAGTTTTCTTTTTTTTTTTTTTTTTTTCGTATGCTTCGGCCAGAAAGATCGCCAAAGGGTAAAGATCACAACCTTCTCTCCCCCCTCCCTCATCATCTGAAGTAGTGTTTTAGGAAATTATGAATTACAAAAAGATATTTACTACTCAGAGTGCTGACTACTTGTCATCTACGCAGTCGGTACCCACACAACGTGAGCAGCTGATTACTACCGCCGTACATGAATGGGAATTTCATTCCGTTTTCTGTACTTTGATCACTGCAACAGGAGCAGTTGATGTCGAAGTGTTTAAATCACCGAGTGGACGTTTAGAACGTCTCTTCGGAAGGGGAGGAGTCGGAAGCATGTCAACAAGTGGCCTTCCATTACTACCACTTGGAATAACATCGTCGAGTGCCCTGGGCGAAGCAGCAGATGATACCGGCGATGCATTCGGATCTGCACCATCACCAACCTGCGGTGGAGATTTACTATTCTGAGCAGCACTCTGCGCGATTGCCAATGCTTTCTTCTTTGATAATTGGGTCTTTAAAAGAGCTAAGGCATTCACTGATGGAGCGATTCGTTTCGGTTTCACTGCGCAAGAAACTTGAAGCGGTGTAACGGTATCTTGAATTCTTTTATAAAGCTCGGAGGGGGTTAGATCCCTCCTGAATATAATTACAACGCATCTCTTTTGAAATTCAATCCAATATATCTCACTGAAAGGGTCAATTTTTCTAATGTCATTTTGTAATAGCTTTGACTCTACGTGAGTATCCCCTCCTCCAATCACGAATGTCGTAGCATGCGATTCATCCATCGAAGGCAACTGCGACGCAGTCGTTTCTAAATAGTATGGAGCTGCGAAAATATGAATTTTGTTTATAAAGTTAAAGCACTGCGCTGATCCCGGTTCTCTCTTCTTATTTGATACTGCGTGATTCTCTACTAGTGATCTGCCAGTTGGGACAACACTGCTGTCGTGCATTAGAAGAAAAATTGCTAAGAACACCGCTCCTGTCATGTAAGCGTCGTAGCCTGCATCGTGTTCTCTTGCAGTGTAGGAGGGAATTAGGTCTTGGATTACAGGAAATACTAATTTATAAATGTCCTGTAGTTGCATTGATCTAAAACGATTTCCCAAATCTTCCCCTTTCAACTGCCTCAACATGTCCTTGAAAACGTGTTCTCTGATGGCTGCTTGCATCTCTGACGATTTTCTCTTTAATTCTTCTTTTTCATCTTGTTTATTTTTAAACCCATCAGCCAATGATGGTACCGGACTGACCACTCCATCCCTCGCAGGAGTACTCCCCCTGCTTGTAACTTCTTCACCCATCTTTTCTTTATTTTCTTTCAAAATTCGCTCTTTCTCTGCGAGATCAGCTTTAAGCTTGTTTAGTTTCATTTGTCTCACAGAAACAGCTTCTTTTTCACACATTGAAGTTAAATCTTTTGGATACCAAGTGAGGATATGTTTCGTATCGATTAAGACTTTTACTTTACTACTAAGGTCTTTAAAAACACCAGACAATTCCTTACTAAGAGGCCCTTCAAGTTGATGCCACAGGTAGCTGTGTTTTAGTGTTTTTGTCAAAGAAAAAAAAAAAAAAAAAAGTGTTTAAAAAAAAAAACCATTCAGATTGGTGTTATGTTTCGTTGAAACGCAGACAAAAAAATCCTGTCGCACGGAGGGGGGAAATTAAAATATCGGCTTTCACAATCTGAATAGTTTCTTTTCCGACTACGTCGGGTACAAAAAAAAAAAAAAAAAATTCACATACAGTATGTCTAGAAAACACTGATGACCAACCAATGGTTTTCCAGATGTAATTAAAAAATCCCATATTTCAAGAAACCCTCTTCCCCCATCGAGGTCTTTTATATTTGCATATTGACCTCGTTTATGAATTTTTTCCTTTTCCATATTGTACTGGTGTCTACTCATGAATGGTATTCCATCGTTTATCCAGCGGTTGAAATCAAACGCGTGGTCTCCTAAGAACTTGAGAGAAGAACCCATACACGAGAATCTAATGTCGTGCTCGACTTTGACGTTTCCACCACCTGCTCCAGACCACGGTCTCGGTGATAAGTAAAAACTAAAACACTTAATGTCATATGACTTCTTCTCTTCACTATATATGTAGCAAGCAAGACCAACTTGGGCTATGAGGAATTCTTGTCGGCGAACGGCTTTATGGTGACTCGGTTCTTGCGCATCTCCTTTCTTAGGAGCACCGCAGTGATGACAAAAATTCGATGCCTCAATTAGCTCTGTTCCACACTGACATTTTCCAACTAAAAAACCTCCTCCGAACATCTCCTGTCTTAGGTGTGCATATCTAGACTTTGCTGACAGTAATACGGTTGCTCCTTGTTGTCTCTCTCTGTGAAGACCAGTGAACTCACAGTCAAACGCAACGAACACTGATTGTCTGATCGCGTTTTGAACCGTCGGTTTCAGCTGCTGGAAGTTATTTTGATCAACTTCTATGATGGTGGCCTTCTTCTTTCCAACACCTGCCATCCTTTTTATATGTTACGAAACTAAACAGACTGAGACACAAAGAAAAAAAAGAGAGAAAAAAAGGGGGGGAAGATAAAAGAGAAAAAAAAAAAACACAATTACTGAAAATCGAAAAACAAAACCTTCCTTTCTGCTTTTTCATTATTGAATGGTAGGCAACCTGGTAAAAATATCGGGGGGAAAAAAAAAGCAGAAGTAAAAAATAGAATAACTCAACTAATCGTTTCCTACTTCCCAAACTTGTTAGGCAACCACTACAGGAAGTCGTTGATCAGGTTCGAAATTCCCTTCTCTTTCGAAACTTGCAGAGTCACGCTAATTTGAGGAACCAGAACAGGAAACTGTATTGTAGATATTTGTGGAAAAGGTCGTAAGCCTACATTGCCAACTCCAGAGACTCAGAAGTTGAAATTTCTACAACTACAAAACTTTTCATATCCAACTCCACCAATAAACCAGTTTACAAACCAATACCAGGAGGTTAAATAGAATAACTCAAATTATTTTTTTTCCCTTTTCTCAAAGTCCCTCCCTAGGCAAACCACTACAGGAAGTCGTTGATCAGGTTCGAAAGTCCCTTCTCTTTCGAAAATTGCGGAGTCACGCTAATTTGAGGAACCAGAACAGGAAACTGTATTGTAGATATTTCTGTAAAAGGTGGATCACAACCGAAGACGCTTCTTAAAGTCAACTCGAATTCCGTAGCGGCGCTCTGCTGGTCCAACCCATCAGCTAGTTTATATAAATAAATGAGAGAAATCCGATTTGGTTCTCGACTGTACTTGTTGTAAGCCCACATTGCCAACTCCAGAGACTCAGAAGTTGAAATTTTCAAACAGCATTTCATCAAATGAACTAAAAAATATTTGTATCCAACACCACTAATAAAGGATTTACAAACTAAAAACAGGTCTTTAAGATTTCCACAAAGAGCGTGTGTGGTCATTATTTGTAAAGCCTCATCACTAGTAATATTATTTTTATTGAGCCGATAAAAATATTCAGCGGTGATGCAATCTCTGAAATACGAAGTTAATATAAACAAGGACAGTCGTTGTAATCGAACGCTGTTTGACTTATTACTGGCTAGAGATGATTCATAAATTGAAATGCCTTCAGACACCGATTTGGACGATGCTATTCGAATGGCCATCATTCTATCAACAAGTATGTCAGCCTCATCACTCTTCGCAGTGTAGAAACCATTCAAAATTAAATTTAACAATTTCCTAATCTCTGAATTTGAAAACAACTCATTCAAAGCTTCTTTTCGAAATCCTAATTTCAACAGATAAAAAATTTCAAATTGAGCTGCAGTTCCATTCTTATACTTCGTAGCATATTTTCTAATTGTGGTGTAGTGGATACTGCCAAGACTCTTACCGTTTGACAAACACCTTTGAAGTGTTGACTCGACGAGATAGCTTCTGATGTTTTTGACTTCTCGAGCTTGTTTTATTAAATTAGAGTGACCAGGGTAGGTGTCTGTTTGCATTAGCTGCGACGCGAGTTGCTGAGTCATCCCTCTGTTCTCAACGAATTTATGAATCAATTTTAATTTTTCTTCATTGGATGACTTCGTTGCTATTTCACGAGCAGTTTGCTGACACCATTTACCACACCATTCCAACATCGTTTTTTTTTTTTTTTTTTTCAGTAGAGAAGCTTTTTCCAGATTAACAGAGAGGGTATTAACAAACTGCCAACGTTTATAAGGAAATTTTGGAGATTCAGTCTTCTTGAATGTATTATTTTTTTTTTTTTTTTTTTTTTTTTTTTTTTTTTCCTCGTGTAAATATAAAACAATTTTTTTTTCTCTTTAAAACATCCAAGACTTAGTTCCGTTCTTCCATTTCGTACTCGATTCTTCAGTGTGTCTTCCATTATGAAGAATACAACGACCCGTTGAGGCTCCAGGAAACCTCGGTGTGAAACTAACACCTCCTGCTTGCCCATCAACAGCACCAGCTGCCAGACAGTCTCTGTCTGTCGCATTTTCAATAACTCCGACTCTAGGTCCTGAGAATCCAACACCGTCGTTCCATTCTCCCCTTTTCACTAATATAGGCATCGTTGTAGTGTAAGAACCAACTTTTTTTAGTAGAAAAGAAATAACTTTTAACAGATTTATTATTATTTTTTTTTAAAAAAGAAATTGTAATAATAATAAAAAGGGCAACAAAAAAAACTGACAAGGCTTGGCACAATGAAAATTGTACGAAATGATGTTTTACAAAAAAAAAAAAAAAAAAAAAACTAAAAATAAGAAGGTTAGAACAGAGTGATGGGGGGTTAACTGTTTGATTTTGTACGTAAAATACAAATGTTTTGTATCATAAACAACATAACGATAATTTAACATTAGTTCTGAGATACAGTTGACTACAGGCAACGTTAGTTTGTAGGGATACACTCTGCGATTGACGTAAATATTTTACTGCCGTCGCTGACGCTTCCTCCCCTACTAGTAGCTCACGTGGGGAGGAGGTGTAAACGACGGCAGTAAAAAAGAAAAACCATCATCACCTCCTACCGACTTTTGCTTATTCTGTCTTTATGTGTTTTTCAATTCTCTTACTCGTCGATAGTATATCTGAGGGAGGATTTTCAACTTCAGGTTGATCAGCGTCTGGGAAGACGTCTTGAAATTGAAGAGCCACGAAGTCTAAAGACTCTCTCCCGGGTCGCCTGAAGACACTCGAAGATGATGAAGAACACGACTTCCTACTTCGGCATGTTGAGTGACGTTTACCAACAGCAGACGCCCTGTTGGTGGCCGCTGTTAGATTCTCTTCCAAATTATCCAGCACGGTTAAAAATTTTGAACATCTCCCCAGGATTGTTTCCCTTTCTAATTCTCTTTTTAATGCTTCTTCTTTAGCCTTTTGAACTGACCGTTGTTGTTCTCTTCGCAGTCTTTGAATAAACCTTTCTTTTTGTTTTTTTATAGCGAATCGAGTCAGGTGCTTATCATATGCTTGAGAGAACGAGGACATCATTATCGTAGTCGGACATCCAATAACAAAAACAGATGACACCATGGTCAAGCATCCAGAGACTTTTCCCCAAGGAGTGATGGGATACACATCACCATATCCAACAGTTGTGAGAGACACCCATTGAAACCAAAACGTGTCAGGTATTGATTGAAAAAATAAGATTCTACCGGCATCTGGATATGTTGATTCTTGGTCTCTTATCCAAAGTCTTTTTTTAAAATCAAAATGAGCTTCGTCGTGTTCTGCGAAGAATAATATGGATCCGGAAATAACGATTGTCATGCTGCTGATCATAACAAGACACCAAATTGGATGACGAGCCTCATAAAGAGAAGCAACTACGAGGTTAACTTCTGTTGATCGTTTTCCAAGTTTCGCTACTCGTAAAACCTTTGTCAGTCTGACGAGAACTCGAAATATTTTCAATGAAAGGAGAGAACGCACACTCGCATTGTCTTCACCGATGATCCCGCTCACTTGCAGTAAGAATGGAAGTACCAACACCCATTCTAACCAAAACCAAAATGTTGTTAAATACGCCAACAACCCCTTAGGATACGAAATCCAACAAAGTAAAATATCCGATATAAATATCCCAACACAAGTCGCTTCAATAATAAACTGAGTTGGTGTTCTACTAACCTCACCATCTTCTGACATGTTGGAAGGAAGGCTTTCGATGAAGATCATTAGTACAGAAATAGTAATTGTTATTTGCATTAATAATGTGTAGGCAAATGATAGACGTGACAGTAGGATGGTTGGTTTTCGATCACTTCCAACGATGATCCAAATTATCTCACGCAATGATAAGACGTGTTCACGACGGGCTTCATCCATCGCAACTTTCATTGAATCGAAGTATTGAACGAGTTCTAAAGAAGTGATGACTTCCTCGACAGGTACTTCACACTTTTCGAATATCTGCTTAGCAGAAGCGTCAGCCATCTCATCGTTGTCATTCGGGTTGAGTTCCAACCATAATAGTTTGACTCCTTGGAAATCAAGGTTGCATATCTCAACACCACCTTCGTCAGCATTAACGTCACTCTGATCTCCATGAATGGTCTGTCTTCGTTTATTTCTGTGAACTATTTCCAAAACTCTTTTCTTTTCTCTATCAGTCAATGCGAGGAGTTCAACTTCTTGGGACTCGTCAGTTGGTTTCGGTAGTCGGAAAGTGTTCCCACGCTGAAGCCTCTTTTCCGCGTTTATGGCGGCGTTTTTATTAACCATCGACAACATGTTAAAGTTAAGCAAGCAATTGTTGGGTCAGGTCATAGGGTTCATTGTTGTTTTAAGTACCATACTGATGGGGGGACTTGGATAAATAAATCAAGGGTTAACACGCAACAAATTAGACATGAATCATTATAACCGGATTCTGTCCACACAAAATCGCATGCTTTAAATAAACTACCAGAGAAAGAAATGCTGTCAAGGCATAGGGTTCGTTGTTGTTTTAAGTACCATACTGATGGGGGGGGAAGACTGTTTTGATTTGGGTTCATACGAATATAAATCTCTCTTGTATTGTATCAGAACTCAATAATAAAATTAAAAAAACTCATGACACAAGTGACTAAAATGTTAACACAGGCTAGCACTCCGCAATTGACGTACTTGCTCTACATTATAATCTGTGTCAGGTCATAGGGTTTGTTGTTGTTATAGGTACCATACTGATGGGGAGGGGGGTAATTTGATACTGTATTATCAAGCTCAAAATGAACAACAATTTCTCCGACAATCTTGACTGTCAGCGGCAGCGTAGTAAATGACTGCAAATAAATAAATAATACCACTTGGAGGCCACGTGAACATAGTTGAGCGCCACTTGCCTATGTTACCGTAACAGCGGGGGGGAAGAATACTGCAGATCCTTTGCACAAAAAAAAAAAAAATAAATAAATAAATAAATAAAGTGTTCACATCGTAACATTTGCCTGATTTCTTTGGTGGAGGCCCTGATGTAAGAAAATAAACGTGTTTTTTTACAATTTTAGAATGAATTATTTCTTTCCTAAAACTATGTTGGCGTGGTTTTGCGCTGAAGTCAATTAGACACTGCGCCATGTTCAACAAGTGATAGTACACTAAACTACTATTTCTGCTTCAGCACTAATTTTTTTTTTTTTTTTTTTCTTAAAAAAAAAGTCGTCGAGTCTTTTTTGCGGTTTCGCTACTATAGTGTTTTTTTTTTTTTTTTTTTTTTTTTTTTTTGCCTCGTTAAACTTTTTTTTTGGTTTTTTTTTTAGTTTTTTTTTTTTTTTTTTTTTTTTGGTTTTTTTGCTTCTCTTGAAAAGGAATTCGAGTTCTTTCCCCCTTTCTCCCCTTTCGTAATGGTTCTTAAAAATAATTGCCGCTGTATTTTTTCTTTTCTTTACGGTGTTTATGCTCGGTTGCGGATTTTCTCTGCTTCCTATTTTTTTTTTTTTTTTTTTTTCCCTTCGTTATCCTCTCTCATATGTACTTTGAAATCAGTCCTTCCCTTGCATAACAAATTTACGCGACATCATTGTCGGTAGTCAATTGTTTTTTTTGATTTTTTTTTTTTTTTTTTTTATAATAAAAAAAAATATATAAATAGAACAACCGAATTATTGTATTGTAGTATTTTAACGAATTGGATACAATGTGCTTTACTTAGCCTAAGTTTCGAGAGTAATCCACATATCTCTCTCACCATCATCGGGAAAAAAAAGAATGAAGAAAAAAAAAAAAAAAAAAAAAGAACAGAGCAATAAAAAGCTACTGTAAAACACTAAAATAATGTACGGGAAGAAGAAAAAAAAAAAAAGAAAGATATCGCAATTACAACGTACGCTCATCACAAAAAAAAAAGTGTTTTGTGCACGACGGTGAAAAAATTGCGAAAGGCTAAATCGAAATTACGAGTGCTGCTAAAAAGTTCTCCCCCCTCCTTGATCGAGGAGAGAAGAAAAAAAAAGATTTTTTTTTTTTTTTTTTTTTTTTTTTTCCAACACAATAATGCTCCGGATTTAAGTATAATTATAAAAAAAAAACCGAGAAAAAAAGGAAAAACAAAAAAAATAAAAAAACCAAGAAGCTAAAACAGCAATATTTTCTATTAGCAAATCCAAGAGAAAATTTCGAACCGAATGGCAGTTTAGATGTATGTAATTAAATTCATAATGATTGTAAAGAAGGTTACTAATAAACATAACTTAGGGGTTGGAAAGGAACCCAAAAACTTTCCAAGTAGAAGCAGTGTTTTTTCTTTCTTTCTTTTTTTTTTTTTTTTCAATTTTCAAAAGTTTTTTTTTTTTTTTTTTTTTTTTTCAAAGAAAAGTATATCAAACATGGTGCAAAAAAAAAAAAAAAAAAAAAAAACTTCTTTTTTCGGGTGAATGGGAGGAAGGAACTTGGCGCTGGGTAGCAAATTCGTTCTGCGCAGATCAACAATTTAAGGAAAGGAGTTGCACGAGATATTGGGAACGGAGAAATGAAGGGAAGCATGGCTGCCGACTACGGTAATATTATTCTGCCTGTCACTTTATTAAAAATTTTTTTTTTGTTTTTTTGTTTTTTTGTTTCAGTTCTGCTCAGGGCGGAGATCCTCGAACGAGAGAAGGCGATCGACACGTTTTTTTTTTTTTTTTTCCCGTTACTATTTTTTTTTCTTTTTCATTCATCCTTCAATACTTTTTTTCTCCATCTGAATTGTCAATTCATTTTATTTATTTTTTTCCATTTGAGAGAAAAAACGAAAGCGCATGTACAACCTCCCACACCCCGAGGCTTTTACATTATTATTATATTATATATTTCTTTTCCGAATTCGAGATGTGGGCAGTTAGTGGGACTCCTATTTTTCGCTGACTTTCATTTCATGGAAGTGACTTTAAGGTGCCATCTTTCATAATTTTTTTTCTTTTTTCCTTTTTTTTTTTGGTAAGCATGAATTTCTTGTTTCTCTCTCTTTCTTTTTTTTTTTTTTTTTTTCTTCAGTATTCCTTTTTTTTTTTTTTTTTTTTTTTAACCTTCCCTTATTTAAGAGTGATTTCAGAACGACTCAAAAAATGTCACATATTTTCCTTATTCCCCTATTCCTTTTATTTTATTCCTTTTTTTTTTTTTTTTTTTTTTTTCTGATTCCTCTTCTTGTAGCAGAACGTTACTCCCAACCACAGTAACTGGAATCGGGGTCACGAATTCGCTCAACGAAACAATACAAAAAATTTAAAATAAAAAAAAAAAAAAAATAAGCGTAAAGTGCCTGTAGTTCAAAGGAACTACTAGGTTGGGGTCTTTTTATTTTTTTATTTTTTTTGAAAAAAAGGAATGCGGGAGGAAAAAAAAAATGCTTTTTGAAAGTCATTATTCACTACTTTGGCGAAATTTTATTTCGGAACAGCAACGTGGAGAAATTCTTGTGCTGGAGCAAATAAATTTTCAGAAAGTTAATTCTTTTTTTTTTCGTTTGTTTATTTGTTCTTTTTTTTTTTTTTTTTTTTTCATACAGAAGATTCACATGCAGATTTTATTTTTTTTTTATTTTTGTTTTTCTTCTTTTTTTTTTTTTTTTTTTTTTTTAGTTCTCAATACTTACATATCGAGGGAAGGCTTTTTTTTATTCCGCCTGCTTTTAATATTATTTTTTTTTAAAAAAAGTTGTTCTTCACAAACGCAAAAAAAAAAAAAAAAAAAAAAAAAAAAAAGCCTACGCCTCGGGTGGCTCACTATTTTGCACAAGATTTGGTGGTTCGCTGGTAGAAGCGTTCTTTTTTTTTTTTTTTTTTTTCCACCTGACTATTTTTTTTTTTCTTTTTTAGTACCCTTTTAAAGGTAAATCACTTTAAGAATTTAACAGTCCTTTCAACATGCCAGAATGAACTCTAAACGGTTCTGTTACTATGCCGTGCTCGACCATCTGTCTGAGAACACTCGCAAGAACAGATTTCGCATCACAGCTACTCTCTTCTGCTACAGATACAGCTGTCGCTAAGTTTTCTAATGCGTCTTCAGAGCTTGGTGGTGGTACACAGGACAAAACTGGTCCTAACCACACAGGAACAACTCCTTCCGAATGATCTGCCCACAGAGCAGCAACGACACCACACAATACATGTGAGAAACTAATACTGGCGATCTGTTATTTTTAAATTAAGTTTTTTCACCTCTCTCCTATAAAAAAAAACAGATACAAAAATAATTATAAAAAACAAACCTGCTTGACGTTCATAACCAGCTGATCAACAGCCCCATTCTGCAAGACCATGTGAGCAACGTCTACAGATGGCTCTGTGTTGCCCGATTCAATCATTTCATGGAAGAGATTTGGTGCGGTCTTCGTATCTTTAAAAACTAACCAAAGAGGAGCAAAACAAATTAATTCATTCTCTACTAAGATTCTGAATAACGGGTTGCGTTTTTTCATGTCGAAACACATGCATTGACCTGGTTTTTGTTGTTTTTTTTGTTTTTTTGTTGTTTTTTTGTTTTTTGTTTCCAGAAATAAAAAATAAAACAAAAAAAATGATATCATCCAATGAAAAAACATACCAAAACACTCAGTACCAATGCCAGCATCCACCAGTCGTTTTCTCTTTATACTTGAAAGTAAAAGTTTAAACAAAGACCACAATTCAACCTTTGCTTCCATCATGCAATACGCAAGACGAGGTACGAACTCACTTATACCGCAATCTCCATCGCTCTGTTGGTTGGTGTTGTTTGTTTGTTTGTTTTGTTGAAAAAATCTACCTACAAAAATAAATTCAACATACAAGTTGTCCTGTAAGCTGTGCAATGTTCTTCATTACGTTTTCTCCTTTACTCAAAGAAGACTTTGTACCTCCGTCTCTGGCACACTCCTTGAGTGTGTGATCTATAAGGGTGTCAAGAAGCTGCTGACGACGTTCATGGGGAGCATCGATAAGCTGAATTATTTTTTTATTTATTTTTGTTATTAAATCTGAAGAAAATTTTGTAACGAAAAAAAAAAAAAAAAAACGATGGGAAATAAAAAAACAAAAACAAAAACAAAAAAAGCAAACCTTTTTTATTAAGTGTCCATTTACAGCTGCGGAACTGAATGAGTCGAAAAGAGAAGTCGGACTGTCCTCTCCTGAGGGTGATCCTGGAGAGAGGTCAGTCGGTTTCCAAGACGCTCCAATGTGACTTTTTTTAATCTCTTCAGCGTTCAGAGCCCTGTTGAAATCCTCTAGTTTTTGAGGACCGGTTATGAAACTTGCATTTCCCTTCCATCCGTTGTTTCGAAGCTCGCTCAGTCCTTGAATCATAAAACCGATTCTACCGCATGGGCGTTCAATTCTCATGCCGTCCATTACTTCAAAATATTCGTCTAGTTTTGAAGCTCCAGCAGCCTCAAGTGATTTACCAGTTGTTTCCAAAAGTCTGATAATCTTCTCTAGTTTTGGATCGTCGAGCTCTTCCCTTTTATCAATCACGTTCGATCTTAGTATCATGTGAATTATATTTTCATTCAAAAGCTGTCTTTTATACAGTTCTCCCACAAAGTGGATATTATTAAGAGCTTTTCTCTTTAGTTTTCCCAGCTTGATCGGATCACCAATCGCCTCTGCCTGATCTTTTGGAGCATTTTGATACTCTGCCTGACAAATCTGAATCAGATGTTTTCTAAACGCAGATTTCTGTTGCGTTTCTTCACCTTGTCTTTTTGATAACCACTGGCATAGTTCAGCATATGTGTTTGTAAAGTCCTTGACGGTGATAGCTTCTTCGTAAACAAGTTTCGCAACGTCTTTCAGACTGTCCTCCTTTCTCTCAATTGAAAGGGAAGAATCACTTTCCAATTGCTGAATAACACTCCACATTTGATCTTTGAGGGAATCGTAGTTTTCAGGAGTCAACTTGTTAAGAATTCCTCTCAGTCTGCGTTGTCGGATTTCAGCGTCTGATGCCTGCTGAGATTTTTTAAACTGTTGAATAGCATTCAATGGAGGTGGTTCGTCAGATGCGTTCTTTTTTAAAGACTGAAATGGCTCTGCTTTTCTTTCAACAACTCCATGCTTCTTCCATTTTCGTGAATACTTATTCACAAATTGAGTCAACACAGCGATTGAACGACCTTCAGAACCGGAACGGGATACTTCAGATTGTATTTTCTTCAACTCATCAAAAGAATAAGATGTGTAAGAAGGAGGTGGAATAATTGGATTTTGCTCTACAGGAGCAGCAGCAGTACTTTGAACAACAGCAGCAGTGCTTTGAACAACAGGTTTACTACTAAGACTTATGGGACTCGGCATCGCCAATTTCGTAGCAGCTTGTGGAGCCTGAGGTGGAGGAGGACTCGTCTGTGCCACCGGTGGTGATGGTCTCTCCTGTGGTGGCTGAGCTTGAGAGCGAGGCAGCTGTGGAGATTGCTGCGCCGTAGGATTTGGAGGGGCATTCTGAATAGGTCTCGTTTTGGATTTCGGATGTGCCTTGCTTCGATCACCAGGGAAATGGCAATCTCCATTACAACTCATAAGTTCACGACATCCAGTTACACACAAGTGAGTTGAGTGTTTTTGAAGTCTCTTACACCCGCAGTTCTTAGCAGTTGCCACCTGTGGGGTCACTACCGGGGTTATTATTTTCGCTTCGGCTTTTTTCTTTTCTTCTTTTTCCCGTTGTTGCCGTTCCAGTTCTTTTTCCTTTTCTTTTTCCCGTTCCTCCTTCTCCTTCTGCGCTTTTTCTTTTTGTAATTTCTCTTTTTCCTTCTCAGCTTGTTCTCGCTCAGCCTTTTCCCGAGCTTCCTTTTCGGCTTTTTCTCTATCAGCCTCCTGTTTCTTTTGTGACAAGCGAGTACCATAAACCGGGTGAATCATCATATTAAAAGGATTACTTGGGGCAGGTGTTTCTTCAGGTTGTTGGTCTTCAAAACGTGGTTTAGGTTGCTGATAGTAACCAAGATTTTGATATTGTTGAGACTGAATAGGTGACGGAAACGATTGAACTTGCTGCGGTTGTTCAGCAGCAGCGGCAGCACCAGCACCAGTCGCAGATGAATTCCACTGAGGTCCCTGCTGAGACTGTTGCGGCACCTGTTGCTGTTGTTGTTGCAATTGCTGTTGCGGCGGGACCTGAGGTGACAACTGTTGCTGTTGTTGTTGCGGAATATGTTGTTGGTAAGGCTGCATCAAATGCTGCTGTCCCTGGTGCTGTTGTTGCTGACTCTGTTGCAACTGTTGTTGCTGTTGCTGTGCCGCCTGCTGTTGTTGCTGCTGTTGCTGCTGCTGCTGTTGTTGTTGTTGCTGCTGCTGCTGTTGCTGTTGCTGCTGCTGTTGCTGCTGTTGTTGCTGTTGTTGTTGCTGCTGCTGTTGCTGTTGCTGTTGCTGCTGCTGCTGTTGTTGCTGCTGCTGCTGTTGCAATTGCTGTTGTTGCAGCTGTTGCAGTTGCTGATTTTGTAGCTGCTGCTGATTGAGCTGCTGCTGGGCCGCAAGATGGTGCTGGTGGTGGTGTTGATGTTGTTGGTGCTGATGTTGATGTTGGTGGTGCTGTTGGTGGTGTTGATGAGCCGCTTGCTGCTGTTGGTGCTGTTGCTGGTGATGCTGAAACTGATGAGGTTGCTGCTGGTGCTGATGTTGCTGCTGGTGTTGGTGCTGATGTTGGTGTTGATGTTGTTGCGCATGTTGGTGCTGGTGGTGCTGTTGCTGGTGTTGCTGTTGATGTTGGTGTTGCTGAGCATGCTGGTGCTGATGGTGTTGCTGTTGTTGTTGTTGCAGTTGTTGTTGCTGCTGATGATGTTGAACATGCTGCTGAGGTTGGAGTTGTGGAACTTGCTGATGTTGATGCTGCTGAAGCTGCTGTTGCTGCATGTGCTGGTGTTGATGTTGATGTAGATTCTGGTGTTGATGTTGATGTTGGTGTTGGTGTTGTACCATACCATGTTGTAACTGCTGAGGTTGCTGCTGCTGTTGCTGCTGCGGCGGCATAAACTGCTGCTGCGGCGGTTGCTGAGTCGCAGCAGGCTGCCAATTGGGGTTTTGATGACTCATTGCTCACCTGCTAGAATTGTAGAAGAGGAGAACTGCTCTGCACAATCCACCCAACTAATCAACTTACCCCCCGAATCTTTGTATTGTGAATGCCGACACCGCGGCACGTGCCAATGGATAGGGTGGGAGGGCCCTGTTGGGTGAATGAAAGTAATTTCTTAATCACATTCTTTACAGTTTCAGTACAATCACTTCTTCTTCTTATTATGAATTAGCTTGAAAAAAAAAAAAAACTAAATTTAATTTTTTTTTTTGTTGTTGTTGTTTATTATAAACATGACAAGAAACATAAAAATATTATCACATCCGTAAAGAACCAGAATTATATGCGAGTCTCTATCTCCGTTCCTTTTTTTTTTTTCATCAAAAACTACACGTTTATCACATGCAGTGTAAGAGGAGGACAGACTACTTCAACGAGTCTAATGAGAATGATTTTCTCTTTATTTATTTATTTATTTTTTTTTTTTTTTTCAGTTCTAACAAAAAAAAAAAAAAAAAAAAAAAAAAAAAAAAAATTGTACCGATGGTAGGAAAAAGCTCATTAGTAGTTGGGGTACTTTGACACTGCCTCAACAATTGTGGAAAAAAAAAAAAAGCATTCACGCTTAATTTTTTTCATAACAAGATCAAGGACAAGAAAACTTCTTCAGAAAGTATCCGACAAACGAACGAGTATCTAAAAAAATGTTCAGTATTGATGCAACTCATTGAAAAATGAAAGAAACACACAGTCTCAGTATGGGCTCACCAAGGTGGCCGCATGCTCTACCTCTCACCTGTTCCTATTTAATCCTTGGTTTGTCATCACAACAAAAAAAAAGGATTCAAAAATAATTCAAATAAATGAACTTTTTTTTTTTTTTTTTGTATGTGTGTGTGTGTGTGTGTGTGTGTTGTGTGTGAAAAGATAAAAAAAATATATTATATAGTCGGAGAAAGCATTACACAAGAATTTAAAAAAAAAAAAAAAAAAAAAAAAAAAAAAAAAAGGGAAAACCTACACCAGGTTTGGGAAAACGTACACTTACGGTCACGGTCTTGTGTAGCTTTTTTTGATCCCTGGATACGATGATATGTGTTTAAATCCGCAATATTGAAGACGACGCAAATTATCGAGTGATATGCTTTCAGACTTTCACATTCCCCCTTAAATCAAAGCTTTTTTTTTGACAAAAAAAAAAAAATAAAAAATTCTGAGCAAACAACAAAAAATAGTACTTGTGGGTTCATTCAGAAAAATTAAATTTAAAAAATCATCATTTTGAGTTCGAACTAGGGATGTGCTAAAGCTGATTTCCACTTTTTTTTTTTTGGAAATGTTCACTTTTAAAGACGGAGAGAGAGAGAGAGAGAGAGAACAACAAAGGAGAGAACCAAAGGAGAGAAATATACTTAGGTATATAAAAAAAATTAAAAAAAAAGGACAAACACCAACGCACTCCTCCAGTTCTCTTTAAAAAACTTTGCAGGCAAAGAGACTGAAAATTGTTAAATCGCATTTTTTTTTCTTTAAAAGATTTTTGACCTTTGTCATAAAAAGAGAAGACCAACAAAAAAAAAAAAACTAAAGCGTGACAGAGTAAGAATTATTTCCTCCTAAAGTCCCTTTACAAAACACACTTACTATGTGAGTGGGGAAAGAAGGGTAATTAGAAGGACCGAGAAGGTTATCCCGTTGCCCGAGGTGGCGAGGGGCGTGAAATAGTTCTATTTTTTTTTTTTTTTTTTTGATTATTTATCATTAACCAGAAGGTCAACAAATATTCTACTACTTTCTCTTCTCTTTACTTTACTTTTTTTTTTTTTTACTAAAAAAAAAAAAAAAAAATTTAGCGCACACTCATGTAACATAAGGATCGCTGGTTCCGAGGGTTTGCTCTCCTGCCATACTTGCCTCTCACCTCCCTCAAAAAAAAAAAAAAAAAAACTAAATTCGAAGATAAAGCCTAAGCAACACCAGCATTGTTGGTATTGACGTCGTGTGTTGAGACAGCATTCCCACCCTTAGCTTCCAAGTGTCGAATTTGCGTCTTAGTACCACGACTTCCTAACCGTTTATCACCCATCAGTAAAAGCCACGAAGCAACAACTAAAAGACCAAATTGAGATACGGCGATACGAAATATATCATTAATGGCTGGCTTCAGCTGAGAACACAACGGATAATGTATATTCTCAACAAAGGTACGGAGAGGAGCACACGCCGCAATCGGATACAGTTCCTCCTCAACTCTGGATAACGCACCTCCATAAATCGTAAAATTATTGTAAGCCCAACGAGAAGCATCTTGAATACCTCCAACATTTTCACAGTGAACAGCACACTGTGATATGGAGCACACGCCATTAGGACAGTTCTGAAATGGAACACCAGTAGTCTTGCTTGTTGAATCTGTCAACATTAAACTAAAGTCATGAATATTAGCTCCTGGTAAACACGGAGCTGTAGGACAATTAAATCCAACTGGCAAAGCTGGATTGCAGACAGGTAAAAACAAATCATTGCAAACTCTCTGTGAATATGTCGTCTTCGCTTCTTCAATATCAGTCAGCAACCTTGAGATACCCCCAGTACCTCCTCCACATCCAATTTTTTTTTCAACTTCTTCGAGAGTCTGTTGTGCCAACTGTTTTTTTTATTTTTTTTTTTTGTTATTTAATTATAATTTTAAAAAAAAAAAAAAAAAAAAAAAAAAAACACAAGATAAAATAATGACACATACATATCCATAATCACTACAGAAATCTGTTGTAAATACCGCCAGTGAATGATGAACCAGTACGAATATGAATACAAACAAAGATGTGAATAAGAACAGTGCAAATAGAGCTGTGGTCGCGCATGTAACTCCACAACCGAAGAGTGGAACTAATAAAAAGAAAACAAAAGTTCCCATAATCAAACAAAAGAATCCAATGGTGATCTTGCGACGACTGTAGACTTCTTCGTGATCGTACTTTAGTATATCCAGACGAATGTCTCTTAGAATTTTCATTTCTTTTTTTGCATCATCAGCGTTCAATTGAATGTCAACTTTGACTGAATCAGTTATATCCGGAAGTGGAAGAGACTCCGCCACGACAATATCAATCGCACCGACGATATCATTGTAAATAACATCGAGTTCGTTACCAAGACCCTGAACTCCATCAGTAGCTAAATCATTTGTAGTGAGCGCTGGGATTCCTATCACCATTGCTGACACTGCCACGGTTAACATTAAGCTTCTGTAAATTATTTTTTCACAGCCTGAGTATCCCATGAACATTTCCTTCTTATCTCTACAACAGCAATTCCCAGACGGTAAGACGTCCCCGCAGCAGTGACAACATCTTCTCGCACATGCAAAAAACCACAATCCCAACATAAATAAAAACAATAATATTGCTGGCCAAAGTTCATTGCCTAATTCTTCTCCATATTTTTTACATCTATCAGACTGGTCGACACCAACGCAGTCTACACACATGCAGTCTCTCAACTTCTGAGTCTTGGAACCCACTGCTACCCCAACCAGAGACATCATTATTGTTACAGTAAAGTGATTCATTGTTGTTGAGCAACGTGTCTAGTAGGGAAGGGGAAGTGAATAATAAAACAAGTTTTCAACACAATTTTGATCCACAGTAGTTGTTTTTAACTATCGTTGTGTGACCAGTGGTTGGGGTCCAACAATTTTATTTTCATTGTTTGAAATAATAAGTAAATTCATTTTTTTTTTTTTTTTTTTTTTTTCTTTCATTTTTTTTTTTAGTCTTACTTTTTTCCAAACAAAAAGACCTTAACATTTTTTAATTGCACCGACAGGAGGAGAGAAATAAAAAAAAAATTACAAACATGCTGAACAACGAAATAAACAGTCGGGTGGCTCAAATATGCCAAAAACAACAACAATAACAACAAAAAGTCAAAACTAAAAGTAAATTTCACTGTCAGAGCCAGTGTAGTAAATGACAATAAAAAATAAACAAATAATGCCACCGGAGGCTACATGAACATAGTTGAGCACCCCACTTGCTTATGTTACTGTTAACATTTCTTATTTATAAAACTCACACTGAGTAATTAAATTGACAACTAAAAACGCCTTGAAAAACTAAACCATAAAAGACGAGCACCAGGGAGGGAGGGGACTACGAGCCGTATATATACTGGTATTTGATGATTCGAGAACTGTATTAAAAAGCAGTTTGAAGATGGCGAAAACACGTCATGAAATGTTCAAAATGAATAACCAAAAACAAAAAAGGAATCCTATCATAAAAACAACATAACGTGACTGACGTGACGCCTTAACTTTTGCCTTTTTTTTGAAGTAACTATTTAGGTTTTTTGAGAGTAATCCAGATCCCCCCCTTTACCTCTGTACTCTCGTCATCAGTTTTATGGTGAAGAAAGGGAGGGAGGGGGGTGGGGAAAAAAAAATATTGAAAATTTCACTAAAAAAAAATACAAAAATTGGGGGGTCGTGCGATAGAAATTTCGCTGCGAAACCCCCCCCTTTTTTTTTTTTTTTTTTTTTTTATTCTTCTCCCTTGCCTTTACCGTAAGCACTTACTGTAACTAGGGGAACATTACCCGGTTGAGTTGCTCAAGATCGGGACCTGGGGGGGTGACCCACATCCTTTCACTGATTTATTTCATACCTTCCTATGAGTGCTTACAATAACGGTATAGAAATATAATTAAATCGCATGAGGAAGGGAGAAAAAAAACAAAAAAAAAAACAAAGGTAAGATTTATTTATTTTATTTTTTTAAAAAAAACCCGAAGAGACTTGACTTGATGTTGTTGAACGACGACGGCTTCTCCATCAGCAAAAATGGGTTAAACATTTCGTGACAAAAAAGTTTTTTTGAGAAAAATTAAATCTCAACACACAAAACAGAATACTGTTAATTCTAACCAAGGATGACCGCATACAGGAAACAAAAAAAAATGTACAAAATATCGATTCACATTCGATGTTTCTCAATCTTAACTCAACATATATTTCGTGACAAAGTTTTAGAGAAAATTAAATCTCAACACACAACAAAAAATATACAAAAATCGCTTCATACTTGATGTTGCCGAAAGATGCCGTTTTCTCCAGTAATGGGGGGGGGGGGGGGGGGCTCATTTCGATATATATTTCGTGACAAAAAAGTTTTTTTTGTGAAAAATTAAATCTCAACACACAAAAACAAAAACACTTGTTAATTCTAACAAAGGATGAACGCACACAGGAAACAAAAAAAATATATACAAAAATCGATTCACAACCCAACTTAAAAAAAAAAAAGGGAAATTGAATCAGATATGAAGTCGGTGACACGTTCTCTCTTTAGTCGAAAAAAAAGTTTACATTTTATTTTATTTTTTGCACCGACGAAGTCGGAGAAGAAACTATTCAGATTAAGAGCCCCCCCTCAGTTTATTTATTATTGTCATGTTATCTATTTCCCTGTGCCATCAGTAAAACTAGCTGACGATCAACAAAATATCTGAATGGGTTTTTTTTTTTTTTTTATTGATACAGAAAAAAAAAAAGGAAAACATAAAAAAAAACAAAAATAATAATAATAATAATAAAGTCATAAGAATTAATGACCGGAGGAAATGACAAAAAAAAAAAAAAAAAAATACTACAAAAGATCAACTGGAGTGTCCCACAACAAAGTTGGAATTAGAATCGGTTTTTTTAAAACTGGAGTCAAGATACTATTAACTTCATCAGCAGCAGGCTTCCAGTAAGGAGCGTTACCAAGAACCGTTGTTGGTGTCCTGGAGCTGATCACCGCCCTTTGCAGTATCGAAGGTTGAGTAGCAGTGATGCCTGGAGACATTGAACTCAACGGCGGAGAAGAAATATTTGATACGCCTGCGTCTCCTGAATCATTGTTCTCACACTTGTCAAATATGTTTTTTAAGTTAACAGGTGCTGGTTTTAACCGATTCTCTCTTTCGATTGCTTTCGCACTCAGGATTTCAACCGGTTCCAACCAATCTTCATCTTGTAATAAAGGCTGCCTATTTGATAACAACGACAACTGTCTTGGAATGATCTTTTTTCCAATCGAAAGTGGACTTCCTACAGAAATAGTTTTGACACTAAGAAGGGGAGAACGAACGTTATTATTATCAAACAACGAGACGGTCTTTGGAGCTGTTGGTTCGAAAAGAGGTTTATTCCCTTCACCATTCAGAGTACGTAACGGTGATGATATTTTATTGTGTTCAAATCCGATTTTGAGAGCGGATTTCCCAGGAACCAATTTCGCAATCTCGCTACGTAGTGTTCTGTGATGAGTGAATTTCTGACCCCGCAGTAATTTTAAATAATATCGACGAGCGAGACGAGCTATCGGAGGAATGTCAAAATCTGAAAAACCACTCGAATCCATCACCGACGAAAGCAATATTTTAATTTCCACTTCCCGATGAGACGGGATGACGAACCCCTTATCAATCTCTCTAAAATTACAATAGGCCCTTTGATCCATTTCAGACGCCAATTTGAATTCACAAAATGAAACAACCCCACAACTACTCCCATCAATACAGCATGTCACATTTCCAAAAGCGTCTTTTGACATTTCAATCAACCCACCCGCCATTAAACTGGCATCAAAAAGTCGACATAAGATTCGTTTTCCGTTTATTTCTCGTTGTCGTCCTCTGATGCCCGATGTTGGTGACTCTAACAGCTTTGGAGAGTCAATTACTGATGGTTGAGTCTTACAGTTATCAATTTCTAAAATCTCTTCAGGAAGATATAAGTTCACAACAGCAGCATCATTTCGTAGTAAAGGAAGAACAGAATGAATTTCAGTTGGTTTTTCGTTCATGAAAAAACTAAACAGCTCCATACCCCTGTTAAAAGTTGCGATCTCAGCCAGTGTCGACATCGGCATTAGATCCTCAGTTGGTTGGACTTGTTGGATTTCAATTTCAGAATCTGAATCTTCGAATGAGGTATTAGTCAAATGTCTCTTTTGAATGATAAAACAACCTTCTCTTGAAATATTACCTGGGTAGGACTCGAACTTGGCACCTAAATCAATTTTACAATCACTGCACCGGATTGAAATGATTTCCGCCATTCCGCTAGTGCATCGTTCTGCCACTGATTCTCCGTAAGCTTCAATGGAATCAGAGAAAACATTTGTGAGTAGGGTGGCTGGTTCACCTCTCCATTTCATACCAGAAGCAGGTCGTTTATCAAGGACTGAAATGACATTGAAACAGGATGAGCAGCAAAATCGAAAAGTTCCAGATTCAGACGAGTAGCTAGACTCGTCTTCTTCACCATCACTCACTGCCTCATCATAGAGTGATCCACTCATCGCAAAGCTATTCTTTCTGAATGAGTTAGTGAGACTCATCGGAGAATGTACTTTTTGTAAACTCCTCAACAACTCTGCCTCATTTTGATTGTTTTCTTTTAATATTTGAGCCGCAGCACCTGCATCGTATCCCTCCATCCGTAGGTATTCCATAATGTCAGTCCTCATCGCATGTTGGGTGTCATATTGGATCTTAATTTCTTCCAATAAGTCTTCTTCTCTTCCCAAATTCTCCCTAAGCAGATGCTGAATTGTCGTTACTCGAACAGGGTCATATTTCGCGAATATGGTGTGAAGTTCTTGGCTAATTGGATGAAACTCTTCATCAGTTTTTTTTCGTCTTCCTCTGAGAGAGAGGAGTTCTCTCGGATTCTTTTTTGCTTCTTTAACAAGTTTATCAAAAATTGAAAGTTGTGATTCATGAGAGTGATCGATCCCAAAAAGAAGACAAATCACCTCACTGTATGTTCTATTTTGAAATTGTTCCTGGATGTTATCTGTAAAGTGATTTTGTTTTCCAACATCAAAAAAATCTTGAAAGATACCCGATTCTGATACCTGTCTAATCGGAATTTCAACTCCGGTTAGCGCTAGTTTAATTCGTTGCATAAGGCCAGTTAGGTCCTGGGAATACTGCCCAATCGGTATTCTGATGTACACTTCGTCTGATGACGTTTTAATTAGAATGTTGACGCTGACTTTATCTTCCATAAATGAGGCAAAAACCGCTGCCGTTTTCTTTTTTTGAACCTGTTGATATACCCTCTCCACTGCTGATATTTCTAAAACTTTCCAAACCTTTCCACCAGAAGAACAAAACATTAAATATTTATCCACTATCGCGATTGTTTTCTTCTTACGAAGAAGACCTGTTCCGCAAGTACATTCATTCACATATCGCAATCTTTTATTATTGAACGCTTGTAAATGATAAGGTGCTTGGACCACTGGAACGTCTCCAACAGTCGCTACGATTGTTTCAGTTTGTTCTTTGTGAAGCAACTCATCTTTACATAACTTACAAACTCTAACTTCTTCTTTATATCCAAGGTTAGGAATTGCATGAGAATAAGAAGAACAATTAGCACACAGGATATCACCGCAGTTTCGGCAATGGTGTTTTCTCGTTAAGGTGCTGAAACGAGCTCTGCAGCCGCTGCATTCTTCAGCTTCTTCCCACTTTGGTCCATCAGGCTTCTCACCTGGAGTTGTTCTAAACAAAGTAGTCATCTAACTACAGTCATCATTGTTGTTACTTTTCTGATGATATATAAAAAATGATAATCGGTGGGTTTTTTTTTTTTGAAGGAATGAAACAAAAAAAAAAAAAAAAAAAAAAAAAAAAAAAAATCATTCATTTTGTATTGAAGCGAAACCATTGAGTATGTGTTTGTTCTTTCATTTTTTTATAACATTTTTTTCCCTCAATTTTTTTTTTTTTTTTTTTTTGCACCGACAAAGTCGGAGAACGAAACTATTCAGATTAAGAGCTCCCCCCAGTTTATTTATTTATAGTCAAAATGTTATTTATTTCCGTGCTGCCAGTAATACTGTCTGTGATCAAACAAAACATTATAAGGCTTTTATCTGAATGGTTTTTCTTTTTTTTTTTTTTTTTTCTCTCGAGATGAAATAATTTGATACGGAAATAGGATGCCTGTCAACAAAAAAAAAAAAAAAACCAAACCAAACCAAACCAAACCAAACAAGGTAAAATCCCGTGCTCACAAAAAAACAAAAAAAAAGGGTCACTAATTATTTTTGTAGTTGTATGACATCAGTAGTGTTCAGAACTAACTCTTGCGTTAAGATTATTTTACGCATGACCAATACACGGTATTTAGTAAGGGGGAGAGCCACAGGATAGTAAATAGACAAAAAAACAAAAAAAAAGGAAATATCAAACGCTCCTTCATCTTCAGCGAAGGCAGTCTCGACGAGGGGTTTGAATTTCTATTTTTTTTTTTTTTTTTCAACCAAACAAATTTAGGAAGCTAGACAAGGCAGGCGCGCTGAAACACTGCCTCACAGTGTCAGATGAAGAGATAAGAAGACAAAAATAACAACAACAACAACAAGCGTAATAACTAACAACGAAAAAAAATAAACAAATAAAATATAAAGGCTACGAAATAAATTTTTTTAAAAATTTTAAAAAAAAAACTGAGTGTGTCAGTATTTTCATGTTATCTGATATCATTCAAAGTATCCACAAAGGGAAAATTATTTTAATTTTTTTTTTTTTTTTTTTTTTGGCTAGAGAGTAAGATTTTTTGCGATTTTTTTACAAAAAAGAAAAATAAAAAATAACTTAAGGCACAAGGTACACTTATATTACTCACCTTATCTGAACATACCTCCCCAATCTTGTCTTTTTTTTTTTTTTTGAGGGATATTTTCTGTTTTATATAAATCAAACAATTCTACACAAAAAAAGAAAAAAAAAATTTATCTATTCAAAAAAAGGTTTTGAATTGATTTTCTTTTTTTTTTTTTTTTTTTTATTATTCACAATAATTCATCCTAAAATTCGTATTATTTACTGAAGGCTGTTCTCATTCTCTTCAGTCTACTCTGGTCTATTTGTGTGTGTGAAATTTGTTTTTGCCAAATTCATTATCTAACATATTTTTTTTTTATTATTCACAAAAAAAAAACAAAAAAAAAAAAAAAAATTCATCCGAAATTCGTATTATTTGCTGAAGTAGTAGTGTCAGCATCGTCCTCAATAACACGGATTTGCTCGTCTTCTTCAGTCCATTCTGGTCTATTTGACGTGTGGTACCTCGACAACGCACTGCTTCCCAAGCGCTCTTCTAAATTACAAGAGATTAGGTCCTTACGAGTTATGATGCCCATGCATTTATCTCTTTTTAAAATAATTAAATGCCGAAGACCCAGATGAGTGAACAAATCATATGTTAAGTCGAGTGAGAATTCCGGTTGAACCGTAAAAGGAGAACAATTAATATAAGGAGACAGATTAATGTACGATTGAAAGTCATCGGCGTCTATCATTTCATGCCAATCTGGATCCCGAGGCGTCGTGTGAAAGAATTTTTTTTCATACTCTGCGAGGGATCTGTACGACAATGCAGGTGCGGTTGCGCAACCATCCTTCTCAAACAACGATGAAATTTGAAGTAAAGTAGACAAGTCTTTTCTCAAAATAGTTCCCTTAAAAACACTGACACCATCAACTCGTTGGATAACTGGAAAACAATTATACGTCGTTGTCTTAAGCAAATCACATAACATTCTAATCTCAGCTCTCACATCGACACTAACAGGAGGTCGTGGCACCGCATCCAACGCCGTGTGTTTTGTCAAATCGATTCCTTGACCTGATCGTTCCAAGTCTAACATAGGAACACATTTAATATCAAGTAACGCATGGTACAATGATGGTGAAAGAGCACTACCAACCCACTTTGCGACCATGACAGCAATCATTATTGGAAGTAAGAAATGAAGTTCAGCGCTGATTTCCAACATAATAACAACCAGTGAAACCGTCAATCGTGAAACCCCGCTGATGAATGCAGCCGATCCAATTAAAGCGAACACACCAGGATCAATCCATTCTTGTTTTGCTAAGTAAGTCAAGTCAGGGTTGTCTATAGTGATGGCTACCAACACGTTACCGACCAGTCTACCCATTGTCGCTCCAATTAGTATCATCGGCACCAACAGTCCAGATGAAATCGACATTCCAGCACTGTAAATCGCGAAACAAAAATACATTAAAAAATAGGCAATCAGAGTGGAAGAGCTGAACTCTGGATAGGTTCCCCTGGAAAAAAGTCTTCTGATGGTACCGACATTTCCATTGCGACTCATCGTTAATGATGCTAAAGGGTTGTATTGGGAATCATCTTTACACATGAATGTCGCTAAGACATCAGGCTGTTCTGTTGACCATGTTTTAGTCTTAGTCCCATCCACAATAGAGCTCTGCATTACTTCACGACACTCGTCGAGAAGTGGAAGCAACAGCGTCACCGTAGCGAATAGTGCTGCGAGGATGACCGGTTCCAAAAGTTTCTTTCGAGGCGTGTTGATATGTTTTATTCTCCATCGGTTGATCGTCACATTAGCAAGAGTAAACACCCCTCCGAGAACCCCACCCAACGCTCCAATTATAATAGAAGGGAATACAGCAAGAATATTCAACTGGATGATATGCTTAACCTCAAACAACACCGCGGCAGAATTGGCGAAGACTCCAAAAGTAGCCGTTAGATGCCAAGCATCAAAAGCACTGTTGAATAGTGAAACGGTGCAGAAAGAGACCATCGAGGTGAAAAATATCATCCAAGTCAGACTGGGCTTCCAGTGAGTGCTCATTTCCTCCATGACAAAGAGAAGACCTCCGATCGGAGCTCCAAATGCAGCTGAGATACCAGCACCAGCACCAGCTGTAATGAAGTCTCGATGGTCTCTCGTGTTTCTGAAATTTTTAAAAAGTGAAGTCGTGCAGTTAAAGGTTTTCGATCTTCCTTGAGTCAAACCAGCACCACAGATAGCACCCAAGTGGATCATCGGTCCTTCTGGTCCGACTGGTAGACCAGATGAAACACTCGTGATAGTCGATATAAACTTCACAACAGCAGTCCTGATGTTGAATACTCTCGGCATTTCTATTCCATTCAAGTAAGCAACGACTTCTTCAATACCTGATCCACTAGCGTTAGTCCAGACATAAACACATACAGATGATGAGGCTGCTGCTAAGATAGCAGAAGTTCCGACGACAAACAACCAAGCTTCGAAATAAGAATTCTTATTTAGTAGTTCTCCGACGTACGACATCCTACTGTTTATTATCAAATCAATTGTTTGTCTCATCATGAAGGCGATTAATCCACAGCTTAATCCTACTAACATAAATAATATCCATCGCAGCATTCCGTGACCTCTCCGTCTACCTTTAATATGTTTGGTGTATGCCTTGCTGTATGTTTCTATATAGTCAAGAGATTGGTATTGTTGTTGTTTTTCTCTCTCTGCTAAACTAACTCGTTTGTGAGCTAGATTCACATCGAATTTGTCTTGTAGTTTGTCGAATATGCCGACGACTTTATCTCTGCAGGTTTGACGGTTTTGATATCCTCGTTCTCCATCATCACTACCGTAGTCGCTACTAAGTTCTAGTGATTCGTCTCCGACATCCATTTCAGTAGACTTGTTGAAGAGAGAAAAGTAAATATCAAAACAGAACAAAATAATTGGCTTTATCATAAAACTACACAGAACACAGTAACATAACAACTGTGATGTTGTTGTTTGTCCCCCCGTGAACCGACTTAAAACTGATAAAGCTAAAGGAGGTTTTACGTATGTGTTGCCCCCCCAACATTCTTTTTTCGTTCTTACAATACTTGTTTAATGCAAAACAAAAGAAAACCCTTCCAACACTCACATCTTTGGTTTCGTAAAACCTGTTTTTAAAAAATGATACGAATATAACTCCGATAATAAAACCTGTTGAAAAGAAACCACAACTTCTTTTTTGATTTTGTATTGTGAAGAACAACACATGAGGTGTGAAGGTAATAAAAAGTAAAAAAAAAAAAGAAAACACAACAATCATTCTTTGTCTTCTTCAGGTTGCTTTCGTTTTCCACCATGTGATCTTCCCATGTATTCCTCAACAGTTTTGAGATAGAGTTCTTTTGTTGAGGGAGGCAGAAATATAACCTGACTCCTGATGAAGGATTTCGTTGCTCCAGTCTTGATCATTACATCACAACACCAGGGAACGAATCGAGTTGATAGGAAATGTTCAACACGTCCTCTAGATTTAACGACTTCGCAAAACTCTTTCAGTAAATTTTTCCAAATATTTACTTCTTCTGATGAAAACATTTTTGTTATGGCATCCTTGTATTCCGGTATTTTATACCTGATCACTTCACTTGATGCCACTGAACCAATTTTTAAACCCAGTCCTTTCTTTATTGGAATGTCTGTTGAGGTGGGTGATTGGTCTCCACCACCTGCTTGTGCGTCATTGAATTCCTTCGCTGAGCTTGCGCCCCATCCTGATTTGATCGACTCAGTTCTCTGTAGTCGTGATTTCCTTCTCTTAACTTCCGGATCTCTAGAAAGAGCTTCATCATACCTGTGAGCATTTAAAAAAGCTACAGCCGACGCAGCTGAGTTTTGAGATTCTTTTTCAACTTCGTCATTTTTTGGAGTTAATTTAACGAGGGATGATCCTCCAGGGGGATTCGAACTGGATAGACTGCTTTGGATTGCGGCAGTTCTTCCAGAAAAATTTAATGAATTCATGTTAAAGAAAGAACGAATTACTTTGATGGTGTCCGGGAGTGAATCAGTTGTTTTCATATGTCCTCCGACCCATGAGGGGAGCTGACTTTTTAAGCTCTGATTGTCGTAGCGATCGTCGAGGAGAAATACTGCTCCGTAGTCTCCAGCGTGTCTAATAACTCTACCGACAGCTTGATTTAAGGCTCTCACAGCGTTCAATTGGTACCAAGCAGATCCTGATATCGTTGGGATATTTGCATTGTTTTTGTTGGAGTGTTTCTTATCTAAGTATTCTCTCTTTAGTTTTATCTTTGTGTCTCCCAATGCAGCATATGGAACTCCACAGAGACAGACTGCTCTCGCGTATCGATCAGGAAAATCCATTCCCTCGGCAATTTTCCCCCTGAATACGGCGAATATCGATGCGGCTGTGCCTTCATCGATCATGGTTCGATATTCTCTCAGTTGTGATTGTGATTCTTGAGAGTTACGTTCTTCAAAAATATATTTTCGTGACAGTAAAACATCATAAACAGTGTGACCTGAGTCATACGACTGTGGCCTCTTCCAAGCACCAACAACCTCTTTCATGAATGCAAAAGATTGAAAAAAAACTAAAACACCATCGGGAGTTGTTGAAAATATATCTACCATCGCCCGACCCAATGATGTTAAGTAGCTTCCGCTTTTTCTATTTTGATATGAAGACTGGAGTCTAACGGAGTCATAATTAGTAACGACAAGTGGAAACAATTGACTCTGGCTGATTACATGAGAGCTTTGAAGTTGAACGGCAAATGGAACACCGAGCTCAGCTGCGAAATGTTCTAAAGGAGTCATTGTCCCAGATGTGATCAGCAGTGATCGAGGTCCTGGTATGTCACCATTCGGTGACATTATCTTTCTCATCGCAACTCCAGCATCCATACACCACAACGCAAGCACAGATGGAGCTGCTACGTTGTTCCGTGTGTATTTAGTTTCCATATTCCTGGTTGATTCCTCGAACAAAACAGTTATAAAGTACTGCTCTAACTCGGGTTCTGAATAACGATAAACCCCATCTAAGAATGTTTGAAGTGCCTCAAGTCCAGGTTTGTCTTGTTTCGATCCCTTTATTTCAGCTTCTCTCGCCAACTCCGCGATAGCTTTCTTGACAGCCGCAGAAGTCGCTGCCGTGATTTTCATTTCTTCCAAAACATCTAAAATCGACCTACCTGGTTGGGATAATGGATTTTCCTTCGTATCAATTCCATTTTTCTTAGTTAGGAATTCAAGCCAGGCAATCAGTTTTAAAATCTTCTGTGACACGGAATCGAACTCAGTGCAAAGCTGACCAGCTTCACGTGGAGTCAACTCATCATTTTTACTAACTGAAGTCGTGGCTCGTTCAAGTTCACTAACACACCCTGCTAGTTGGATTGTGTTGACTTGAAAAGATGCAGTGCTCGCGGTGTTGTCAGCGATGTTGTGAGCTTCATCGACGATCAAAATGGCATCTTCAAGTTTGATGTCCAGAGTCTTTCTAATAGCTGGATCAATCAGGTAGTTGTAAGGCATAAATGTTAACTTGGATGAATGAGCCTTCTTTCTTGAATAGAAAAACGGACAAAAATTATGTGCCCGACCAGCTGCTGCTAAATCTTCAATGTCGGCAGTGAATGTTCTACCTTCTTTACGACCCTTGGGATCATCACCCTTTTTGTTATAACAACTTTCGAGACCACCGCGTTGACGAAATTTTTCTAAGTTGTCGTAGTAGCGACATTCTTTATTGTCGCGGAGGGCTTTGCATAAAGTGTTTTTTGAACTGTTTGTGATTCCAACTGCCCGAGGATGGATACATAATTGATCTCTTGATCCCAACACCGTCGAGTCTTCTAGTGATCCAGCGTCTTCATCAGTCGTCCCAATTCGAATTTTTCCATATTCCGTTTTTCGATATTCTCTCATAACTTGTTTAAGCTGCGCATGAGTTCTCGACGTATAAAATACCTTCGAAGGTTTCGCATCACTCTCCTCTTGATGTCTCGCCCAAGCCATGACGCTACACAACAGCGACAGTGTTTTTCCAGTTCCTGTTGGACTCTCTAAAAGAGCGTTATCTCCACCGTTAAGGGCGTCAATAACTGAACCCATATACTTTAATTGACATTCATAGGGTGAGACAGGAAACTGTACTGGAATACCGCGAATCTCAACGGTGGTGGGCGGCATTCTATTGGACTGAATTGTGTGTGAAATTGATTTTTTTTTTTTTTTTTTTTTTTAAAACAACTCCATTCACTTCGAATCTAAAAAAAAAACACTCTTTTGAGATGAAAAACAGCAGTTGTGCCTTCACTGCTAGGAAGGGTTAAAACCCTTCGAAAATAATCATCGTAAAAAAAAAATATAAAAAAATGTTTCAAAGATTGAGAAAAACTACGTTCCCCTTCGCTACCATAAAACATACAGTAGTAGTGGTAGTAGCCTCTTGAAGCCCTATATAATTTCAATACAGTTACCACAAAGGATTAAAAAAAAAAAAAAATAGGAAGTTAGAAAATTTCAGGACCTTTCAGGCGGCATGAGCTCACCCTAAGAAAATTAAAAATTCAAATCAAACCAGCGACAGGAATACAAATAGAAGCCCCACAGGCATTCCATTCCCTGGAGTTTTTTTTATTTAACAAACAACACAAGACAGCAGTTGTTCAGTTCAACCAAATTGAAATCGATTTTGTGTACGAAAACAGAAATTTTCAGGACCCAATCAAACCAACGACAGGAAGAAGCCTCACAGGGTTCCCTGGTTTTTTATTTAACAAACAACATAAGACCAGCACCAGTTGGCTGTTCTGTTCAACCAAATTAAAACTACAAATTGAAATCGATTTTGTATACGAAAACAGATTGCTAAAAGTCATAAGAGAAACAACTAATAAAACAATTAACATAATATAAGGATAAACAGAATCGGAGTTTACAATTCGAATGACATCTCAGCAGCAATGAAGCTGTGGACATCAGCAGGTTGATCCTCAGCTGGTGAAAACAAAAAAAAAAACAGCTGTTCAGAATCACCTCACTTCAGTAGCAATCAAGCTGCCGACCAAGTCTCTAACAAAAAAAAAAAGGTTAACTTTGAGGAAAGACCAATCAGAATAACGTTGTAAAACGTTGAGCGACGGATCCAAAAAGAAGAAAAAGCAATTGCAACAACAGTTAGTCGAAGTACCAAACTACGTAAGTTTCATTGGAACAGTCTGTCTTAATTCAAATGACGTCTACGCAAAGTCAACTTGAGAGACTGTTTCAGAGCCCTCAGAGTAACGTTTTGATAGAGACTTTAAGAAGTCATACATCGTAAAAGTAATCGCATGTTGCGGCCATGCCCTCAACATCGCGCTTCCAAACCCTCGGAAAAGAGGCCTCATCGACAGGTCACACGTAGTTAAGAAATGACGAAAGCTTTTCGTAGAACAGACTTGCCAATTAGTTTTAATTACGTCAATTGGATACACTCCAGCCCAAGACAACATTCCAGCGATACCTCCGGCCATGAACACACCACAAGGACCAGATAGGTATTCATAGCTGGCGAAATATATTGCGAAACTGGGACAATCTCTCGCCCAAGTTACTAACAAACCACGTGACAGACCTCTGTAGCCTTGCTCTGCAACAAGTTCTTTTGCTACTTTTATTTCAGAAGCGAGAGTTGGAGGGAGTTTTCCGACTTGTGTTCTACACTTTACTAACTCAGTAGGACTGGTCAGTAAAACTGAGGGGATGCCTGCAGCGAATCCGGCTATAGCGTGGCTACTGATTTTCGATGAATCAAGATGCTTCATAGCACCCTCATAACTCATAAACAACACGGCATTCATCACACCAGATGTTGAGCATGGCATCATTAAGCCTTTCCATAATCCAATTATCCTTTCTTCATTTATTATTTTCAAAGCGTTTCTCCAAATGCTTCCTCCCATCACTTGTTGTCTAACTTTTAATACATCCAGTGGTTGAGTAACAACAATAGCTACTGCTCCTGATATTCCTCCTGCCCAGAATGCTTCTGCAGCCATATTCTCTTTTTCTGTTTAAAAAAACAGGTAGTGAAAAAAAAGTTTAACTCAAAAAAAGAAAAAAAGGGAATACTTTTTTTTTTTTTTTTTTTAATTCTTTAATAAACACAAGCGCGCCTGAACAAAGGCAAGCGCTGATCCCAGCTTTTTTTTTTTTTTTTTTTTTTTTTTAAATTTGCCTTTTGTTGGAAAGTATGAACCCAGTTGTGGGTACTGATAAAGCTATCATCACCCTTGAGCTGTGGTTTTAACTTGTTTTCTTTCGCTACTTTGGTCTTGTATAATTTGTCTAACTCGTGTTTTAAACAGTATGAAGAGCTAGTAGTACTGACCAGTCTGATTGTCACCAACCGCAACAGGTCAGAAGCTTAGTATCGCAACCTTACTATTTTCAATGATGTGGAGTTCTAACGAGCTTCGTACTGAACCGGGCAGTCTCCTCTCCGTTTGTATAATATTCTATTACCACAAGCCTGACATCTAACTGGATCGGTTGGAAGTAAACTAGTCTCTTCCATGCAGTCCGCACAAAGGTAAGATGTTTGACTACTCTTTTGGTTCTTTGAGTACTGTGCTACTTCAGAGACAGTGCTTCTAACTCCAGAGGCTCCAGATGCAGACCAGGCATCCGCCATACCCGCCATACCTACGTCCTGAGTTGCCGGTGCAGCTTCTCCCGCTCCCGCGGACTCTGCTGAAACAACACCCACAGATCTTCCTGATACTTCTGTCATTTTACTTTTTGTATTGCTAGGATTTTTATGAAATAACAGTCAAGTTCGATTCCCGTTGGATGCATTTTTTCCTCCGACAGAGAGGTTTGTTACCTCGGTTTTAAGGGAAAACTATTTTACGGCTGAGTTGCTGCGTTAGCGATACGACATCGTCCACTGTCGCATCGGGTGCTTGGTCTTTTTTTTTTTTTTTTTTTTTTTTTGGTCTTCTGTTCTACATGAACTTTTTTTTTTTTCCCTTTGTCAGATAAATAATAGAGACTATGATCAGTCGGTGTGTGGCAAAACCAAACATATGGAGCGCACACTACTTTGATTCATCGCAATGCGTGCGCTTATTTTGCTTTCAAAAAAATAACAATTAATAGGATGCTGGTATGTTAACCAACTTAAACTAATCGACACCGTCAGTGCGATGAGGCTGATCGATCCTCCGTACAGTAAGTAATGCTCAGCTGCAAACTCCTCCGATGATCAATTCTAGATCCACAGCCAACAGTGGACTGCAACACGCTGGGTTGTTCACAGCGGACTCGTGTGCAATAATTTCTGCCAATCAAAATGAAGATCCTACTGTGGGGGCGGAGGTGGTGGCGGAGGCGTCTGATTGGCTGGTGGTGGAGGTGGCGGAGGAGGAATATCGTCATCGTCATCGTCATTGTGGATCACTACCTGAGCAGATGGCACTGGTGCAGCAACAGGTTGCTGATTTTGCTTCGTCTGTTGATGTTGAGTGTTTTTAATTCCTCCATTTTTTCCTTTTAACACACAAGAGTAAGTAACACACCGATATTGCACTCAATTCCTCCATCTTCCTCTGAACCAGATTCTCAGCTCCCTGTCCAGGAACTTCAACCATAACTGGTTTCTTCTTAACCTGACGCTCCTGCGGAGGATCCAACAAGTCTGGTCGATGCTTGAAAAAGGCCGTCAGATTGTCAGCAACTTCTGAATCAGGTGCGTGTGTAGAAGTCTGTGTAGTGTTTGATGTTGTCTTCTTTCTGTTCTAAATAAAGAATCAATTATAAAATTACATACCGCCAGATCTTGTACCTTCTGCTTTTTAAGAATGTGATGTTGAGAGCTGATTGTGCTTCTACGCATGTGTTCATTCGCCTGTTCCAGAGGGATTTCTTGACCTGTTGCAGGATCGATGAATGTCTGTCGACGTTTTAGAGAGCTGGACTGATCGCGAACGTGACCTTCACGGATGGTAATGCTGTCAAAGTCAGAATCGTTTATGGTAGTGACAACTGATGATTGTTTTGCTAGAGTAGGTTGTGGCTTCTGAAGGTCAACAATCTCTTTAACAGTTGCTGGTCGTGGCGGAGGTGGTGATAGAGATTTTAATTCACTCTTTTGATTTGAATTACCAGACGATTCGCTTCTCAGAGGTTGTTTAATTTCCTCTTCTGGAAACTCAATTGTATCGACTACTACGAAGTCTTGCCAGTCAATTGATTGGTATCTCATCCGTTCTAACTCTTCGTTTGTTGTTTTATCTTTTCGTCTTTGTTTCTCATCTTCTCTCCATTTTGCGACGTCATTCGCGATTGTTAACGCTCCAAGCTTGTTATCGACTTCTTCATGTAGTATTTCCAAACTATTCTTATGGGGATTCACAATTTCTTCATAAGCTGTTAGATATGATTGAAAGAGAGTATGGCGTTGGCTTGATCCAAGAAGGAATTCAAAAACTGGATTTGAACGCTCTCGATTTGCGATATTTGAGAGGAATGATTTTCCGTGTCTTGCTCCAAACATCGCCGCCATCTTTAAAACGTCTAAGTCAGACGCTGATATTTGAATGTCATTCAAATCGACAGTTGCTTTTTTAATAAAAGGATTGTCTCCAACGTCAGCTGCTGCTGGGGCTTCTTCAGTTGTCTTTTCTGTCGTCGTTGCTGATGCTGTTGTTGTTTCTATGTCTATACCGGCAGCCATCTTTTCAACGAAGTCATCAACCTTAGATACGTAGTACGGGTGATACGGATTGCTTTCTTCAATAAATGAGAATTCATCTCCTTTTCCCCCTTCTAACAACCTCTTTTCAAATCCTTTTCCATTCCTAGCAACATACGTCGCTGCTTTGTCAATAGTGTTCCGAAGCTCTGGAGGTGGGTTAATAATCCCCGAAATACCTCGGGGTATCTGAGTCATATTGTTTTTTTTTTTTTTTTTGATTTACTTTTTTTTTTGTAGTAGAGATGAATTAGAAAATTAAAAAAAAAAAAAAATTATAATTAACCTAAATCAGATATTCCCTCTATTTTCAGTATTTTTTTTTTTTTTTTTTTTTTTTGCACCGACGAAGTCGGAGAAAAAAACTATTCAGATTAAGAGCCGTTTATTTATTATTGTCATGTTATCTATTTCCCTGTGCAGCCTAAATCTGAAGAGCCAAAAAAAAAAAAAAAAAAAAAAAAAATTATTTGGAACCTATGTATTGGCGGAATGTGATTATACAACACGACAAGTAGAGGCTGTTGTAATGTTTTCTTCCTTGATGAAGGTTCATGTAGCTCATCACAGATCTCACAGTTCAATCGGAGCCGGAACCAACTCAGCTTCCAAACCAAACCCTGAAGACGGAGCATACTTCTCTTTGTGTGGTTTTAACTTTTCTCCAACTAATGAATAAGTGTAATTATTAGTTATGTCCATTCCAATCCATTCAGCAGTGTCGCTACTGTATCGAGGCATCACTACCCGACCTGTTTGTTTTGAACGACTACTGCTACTACGACCTAAAGGATCCATAATACGTGTATTTTATGTTTTTTTTTTTTTTTTTTTTTTTTTGGTGTAAATGTCTGAGAGAGAAAGTAGAGAAAAAAACATCAGTAATTAGGATAGGCGTCGTATTTCAATCCCCCTACAACAAAATCAGGAATTCCGTGTAAATAAATTCATTATCAAAACAAAATTAAAAAGATTCTCTCGGAATCTTCAACAAGACGTCGATGTATTCATAAAATGAAATTTTTTCCTTTCCTGTCAATCCTGTTGTATGCAACAGATGATCAAACTCCTTTCCTCTGAGAGCATCACCCGTTAGGAGACAAGCTTGTTTTAATTCTTCAACATAGATATATCCACTATTAAATTCATCGAGCAGTTTAAATATCGATATCAAATCGTGTTGTTCATTCTGTGGGAATGGCTGAGCCCTAAACCGACTACTCATATCCAAGACGCTAGCGAAATTGACCACACCGTTAACGCTATAATCAGGTAGTAAGTCATCTAGTTCTTCAGGTAAAACACTGATTCCAGTGAGCCTCATGAAATCACACACACTCTCCACAGGAAGCAGTTCACTTTTGTTACTCAGTTTTCCAAAAGCTTCTTCGTATTTCTTAAACTGACGACTAGCGATGTCTGACATTTTTTTTTTGAAAAACAACTGCAAAGAGAGAAGAGAAAAAAAAAAAAAAATATATTTTCATTCTAAAAAATACCATTTGTAATACAGCTCAAATCACGGATTCTAAATGTGACGAAGAAAACTGAAGGGGCGATACCCTACTTGTGTCGAAAGTTTTTTTTAAAAAAATTCAAAAAAAAAAAAAAAAAAAAATGAAATTGAAATACAATACAGCATGAGTTAAGTGATTATTAAAAATTAGTTCTCAGCTTTGAATATAAGTGATCACCGTACTTAACAAATTTCCCATCAGAATTCATAATCTCAGCATCAAAGTTTGGTTCATAAAAAAACGGAACAGAAACTCTCTGAGTAGAAGCAGAGAGAACCCTGTGATGGGTTGCCTTGTATCTTCCCTTAGTCGCGATAGAAAGCATGTCTCCAATATTTATTATAAAAGCCTCAGGAGGGATGTCGCTGACAGTTATCCAAGTCTCCGACGGGGATCGAACTTGGAGAGTATTTGGTGTTCCGTCGGTTAAAAGGAAAGTTAGATAACCGTAGTCGGTGTGAGTACCACAACCAATACCAATGTCAGGATCAGAAGTTAGAGATGACTTTGGTGGATAGCAAATACTGCGAAGAGTCCAATACGGATCCGTCATTGTAGAGTCAAAAGTATCATGAGAGAGGCTCAAACCTCGTCCTATTGCTGACATCACACTTTTACCTGTCAGTAGTAAATGGTTCACGAAGGTTTGTAGAACTGGTTGGTATTCCGGCAGCTGTTCTTTTGATGGCCATTGATTTTTAAATTCCTTTAACTCACCCGTAGCTGAATCAGATTCACTGTAAAAATCCATCGCCTCATGGGCATCTCGTTTATTTTGTGTTATGTTTTCACCGACACGTTGGTAGCCTCGATACCCCGACATGTGTAGTTTTTCTTTCTCAACGAGATCCAAATTAAAAAAATTTCTCGAAACGTTTAAAACGTCCTCCATTTGCTCACCAGACATCCCGTGACCAACTAAGAACACAAATCCTTCATTTTCGAATGCGATTCGCAAGTCTGAAGCTGTTTTTTGATGATCAGCTGACCAACCACAACGATCTTTTACGAACGGTGAGATATCAACTACAGGTAAGCAATTATTAGACAATAGTTTAAGGGTTCGACGCATTTTTTTTTTTTTTTTGTTATTTTTTTATATGATGTGTTCTGACAGAATAAAAAATAAAATAAAAATAATAAGTTTTTTTTTTTTTTTTTTTTTTTTCATCTCAACTGTGAAAATATCTCAATTTTTTACTCATCCGGGCTAGCGTGCAAATAAGGCAATTAACTCTCACCTATTTTCTTAGGTTTGCCTACCTTTATGTAAGTGGAAGAAAAAAAAAACTTGCAGAGATAGAAAATTACTGGTTTTTTTTTTTTTTGTACAAAATCACTACCCAAAAAAATTAAATAGAAACAATATAAAATAAGTTTTTTTTTTTTTTTTCAAAAAACCAAAAATCGCAGATCAAGTTCTGTGTGTTATGAGAAAGGGAAATTTTTTTTTTTTTTTTTTTTTTTTTTTTTTTGGGCTAGAAAACCACGTGAGCCGCCTCACCATGTCTAGAAGGCGATCATTACAGGTAATGGGAGAAAAGTGGCAGTCTTTTTGTGAGGGTTAGAGAAGGATACTACCTGCTTGCTGTCAATTCGCATTCTTATTTCATGGAAGACTCATCTCCAAAAGAGAGTCGTCTTCGACAGGTTTAAATGCATAGCCACGTGACGGCTGCAAACAAAAAAAAAATAATAATTTTTTTTAAAAAAAATGGGTGAAAAGGGACAAAAAAAAAAGCTCCCCGTGAATTTTTTAACAAACAAAAAAAAAAAAAAGAGAGAGAGAGAGAAAAAAGACGAAAAAAGTTTTACGTATCCTTTCAAGGCTATGGAGACTCCAATATAGCAGCAATTGTCTGAGTGACGTCGCCTTTGTATTTAACTAGCATAGAAACGACTTGTTCATCCACAACAAAACCCATCGATTGCAAACGTTCTATAGCTGTATTGATATCAACAGCAGCGAGTGAGCTGGAACTGGTGCTGTGATTCCTCACTTCAACAGTCTCAACTTCGAGAGCCATGTCAATAGCATCTTGATCGTTTATTCTCTTTGAGAAGATTTTCCCTTTCCGAATTCTAATACCATTTTTAATTTTTGATACGATGTTATTCTTTCCGAGACGCTTACATCTCAAATCATGTCTACCAGGAAAGCGAGAACATTTACGACAGCAGCTTTGATTAACTGTCAGATCACTGCAAGGTGTCCAACACGACGGGCAAGTGTTATCATCACGTTCGGGTGCTTCAACCAATTCAGGAGAAACAGATCTACATATAACATCATTATGTGACTCCTGTTCTTGATTTTGATCCACAGCCTCGGTTAATACCTCTGAGGCAATGTCGATATTTAATTCATCGACAACAGCATCATCCATGCTGGTCATCGGAGGGAGTGATTCTTCTTCATCAGCTTCGCTAACACTTTCTTGATTCAAAGAAACGAACACTTCCCTCTCACAGTGAGAACTATGTCTTCCAGGTTTCCTACTACATTTTCTACAACAGGTACTTCCTGTTTTACCCTTACAAGCATATTCACAATTAGAACATTTCTTATCTTGAAATTCATCGTAAGATTGCGTCGTTAGACGGATTCGAACTACACAGTTTTGTAATCGATTTTGAATGTCAATGCATTGTTGCCATTCTTCTTCTGATTCCATGGCGATGAAGTCATTCTCGTCATCGACGTATTCTATGATCAGGTTGGAACCTTTAACATATTCACTCATGGCGTATTCGATTATTTTAAAGGTAGGCGACATCATTCTAACTCTTCGATATTCAGCTGAACCATCAGGTCTGAGGATTTGAATCTTAAATTGGATTTCAGACATTATTTTTTATTTTAAAATATATAAATCTGAGAATGAAACAAGTATTGTAAGAACAAAACAGAAAGTTGGGCAGCACACGTAAACCTCCTTCAGCTCGATCAGTTTTAAGTCGGTTCACGGTTTTCGTGAAACATCACAGTTGTTATATTACAAAGCCAATTCTTTTTTTTTTTCCCCTGCTTCAGTAGAGTTGAGTTGCTATGTTTTGTGGACTCTCTCTCTCTCTGTTACAAAGAAAATGAATAATCAAAAAGGGAACACAACACAACACAACAGAATACCAAATATTAGTAAAAATAAATAACCGCAACTTATCCATACGGTGCGGAACGATACATTTTCGATCGAGTACCTCTCTGACAGATTTCAAAAAGTAATGACACCCATCATCGGTAAGCAGCAGCTAGACATCTTTCAGTGACGATAATTCCTTCTCGAGATGTTTTATACGCTCCAGTCGAAGCTCGTCCGACAGCGGAGCAGCCTCTGGAGTGAGTAAAACAGGGGGAGCACCGTAAGAACTCTTTACAAGTGACGGTACTTTTATTGTCCAAACTGCTTGTTTTGGAGGAGCAGTTTCCAAGATTTTTTCCTCATCGATTTCTCGTTGGAAGACTCGAGAGCGAATGACCTTCTTTTCTCTGTAGCTTCCAAATCCGATTCCCCTTATTGGAAATCCTTCAGAACGATCTGAAAAGTTGACGGGACTGTTGGTAAGAGCTCTGTTAACCCTTTCCTCAATAACTAGTCTCTGAGAGAGTGGCAAGTCATGTCGGGATAGGTTTGCGACGATTGCTGGTACTGCCCTGTCTACCCAGATGTTACCATCTTCGTCAACATCACTTGGTTCTCTGTAAACGTGTAAGACATATGCAAACATCAGTACCATTGATGTTCGTTTCCAAAACATGTGCCAATCGTAACCTGATTCTTCTTCAGGTGTTTGTCGGTAGGATTCTCTCCAGCTAGTGTCCATTTTGTATGTCCCAGCTCTCGGTTTTGGTTTATTAGGTCTTCCAGTTTTTTTATAAGAATTTTTTAAACCTTCTTCGTAGCTGAGACCCTCGTCAGGATTGCTGACTTCTTCAAAAGCTGTTTTATACTTTTGAAATGCCTCAGCATCTCCACCAGCATCTGGGTGGTGTTTCTTAGCCAATTCCAGATATGCCTGTTTTGCTTCTTCCATGGTTGCATTGCCAGAGATTCCCAGGACCTTCCTCGCTTCAGGTGTTAATCTCACGAAGCATTTTCGGAACATTCCTGCAAATAAATAATCTGAAATAATCAACATAGAAAAAAAATCTCATCTTAGAGCTGCAAAGTCGCTCACTTAGTAGACGTTGCTTAGCAAAGCAGACTGTCATTGTTTTGATGAAGCAAAGGGACCTTGTTTTATATGGCTCCACATACTGTCATCACCGTGAGAAGACTGCTCCGTCACTCGAATAACTGAAATCGATCACGTTTTCATTATTTTTTTTTTTCTTTTTTTTTTCGTTGGCAAAAACATCCGTCCCGACCTATGCCTTCTGTTCGGTGTCTTTTTTCTCTGTCTCAGCAACAGCCTGACATATCTGTTTTAGATTTTTTTTTTTTTTAATTCAACATCTTGTGGCTGGCAACAATATTTGTCATCATGCATGAAGTGAGCGACAATACAGAAGGGGACAGCAGAGAGGGAATCAGAGCTCTTAGTCTCATCAAATAAACAATCAGTTCCATTGTGTGTGTTGTGAATAAAATGATCATCATGAAGAAGTCAATGAACGGTCAGTGACATCGGGTGATGCAGAAACACAAAAAGAAAAAGAGGCAGCCAACAACTCATCAGTAAGACCCATCGAAAGGAAGGTAATCTTCAAGGGGTATCAGTTCTAGTAGCTGGTAAAAATATTTGTCATCATGAAGTGAGCAACAATACAGAAGAGGACAGCAGAGAGGGAATCAGAGCTCTTAGTCTCATCAAATAAACAATCAGTTCCATTGTGTGTGTTGTGAATAAAATGATCATCATGAAGAAGTCAATGAACGGTCAGTGACATCGGGTGATGCAGAAACACAAAAAGAAAAAGAGGCAGCCAACAACTCATCAGTAAGACCCATCGAAAGGAAGGTAATCTTCAAGGGATATCAGTTCTAGTAGCTGGTAAAAATATTTGTCATCATGGAGAGTGTGTCAAAACAGCTGACTAATGTCACGAGTGGCGACCAGAGTAAACGAGAGTGAGAACTACAGCACACACTGAAATCCAACTAACTGACCTGCAGAAAGAGAGCAATGCGAGGAGGAGATAACAATCAGTAAGACCCATCGAAAGGAAGGTAATCTTCAAGGGGTATCAGTTCTAGTAGCTGGTAAAAATATTTGTCATCATGAAGTGAGCAACAATACAGAAGAGGACAGCAGAGAGGGAATCAGAGCTCTTAGTCTCATCAAATAAACAATCAGTTCCATTGTGTGTGTTGTAAATAAAATGATCATCATGAAGAAGTCAATGAACGGTGAGCGACATCGGGTGATGCAGAAACACAAAGAAAAAGAGGCAGCCAACAACTCATCAGTAAGACCCATCGAAAGGAAGGTAATCTTCAAGGGGTATCAGTTCTAGTAGCTGGTAAAAATATTTGTCATCATGGAGAGTGTGTCAAAACAGCTGACTAATGTCACGAGTGGCGACCAGAGTAAACGAGAGTGAGAACTACAGCACACACTGAAATCTAACTAACTGACCTGCAGAAAGAGAGCAATGCGAGGAGGAGATAACAATCAGTAAGACCCATCGAAAGGAAGGTAATCTTCAAGGGATATCAGTTCTAGTAGCTGGTAAAAATATTTGTCATCATGAAGTGAGCAACAATACAGAAGAGGACAGCAGAGAGGGAATCAGAGCTCTAAGTCTCATCAAATAAACAATCAGTTCCATTGTGTGTGTTGTGAATAAAATGATCATCATGAAGAAGTCAATGAACGGTGAGCGACATCGGGTGATGCAGAAACACAAAGAAAAAGAGGCAGCCAACAACTCATCAGTAAGACCCATCGAAAGGAAGGTAATCTTCAAGGGGTATCAGTTCTAGTAGCTGGTAAAAATATTTGTCATCATGGAGAGTGTGTCAAAACAGCTGACTAATGTCACGAGTGGCGACCAGAGTAAACGAGAGTGAGAACTACAGCACACACTGAAATCCAACTAACTGACCTGCAGAAAGAGAGCAATGCGAGGAGGAGATAACAATCAGTAAGACCCATCGAAAGGAAGGTAATCTTCAAGGGGTATCAGTTCTAGTAGCTGGTAAAAATATTTGTCATCATGAAGTGAGCAACAATACAGAAGAGGACAGCAGAGAGGGAATCAGAGCTCTAAGTCTCATCAAATAAACAATCAGTTCCATTGTGTGTGTTGTGAATAAAATGATCATCATGAAGAAGTCAATGAACGGTCAGTGACATCGGGTGATGCAGAAACACAAAAAGAAAAAGAGGCAGCCAACAACTCATCAGTAAGACCCATCGAAAGGAAGGTAATCTTCAAGGGGTATCAGTTCTAGTAGCTGGTAAAAATATTTGTCATCATGGAGAGTGTGTCAAAACAGCTGACTAATGTCACGAGTGGCGACCAGAGTAAACGAGAGTGAGAACTACAGCACACACTGAAATCCAACTAACTGACCTGCAGAAAGAGAGCAATGCGAGGAGGAGATAACAATCAGTAAGACCCATCGAAAGGAAGGTAATCTTCAAGGGGTATCAGTTCTAGTAGCTGGTAAAAATATTTGTCATCATGAAGTGAGCAACAATACAGAAGAGGACAGCAGAGAGGGAATCAGAGCTCTAAGTCTCATCAAATAAACAATCAGTTCCATTGTGTGTGTTGTGAATAAAATGATCATCATGAAGAAGTCAATGAACGGTCAGTGACATCGGGTGATGCAGAAACACAAAGAAAAAGAGGCAGCCAACAACTCATCAGTAAGACCCATCGAAAGGAAGGTAATCTTCAAGGGGTATCAGTTCTAGTAGCTGGTAAAAATATTTGTCATCATGGAGAGTGTGTCAAAACAGCTGACTAATGTCACGAGTGGCGACCAGAGTAAACGAGAGTGAGAACTACAGCACACACTGAAATCTAACTAACTGACCTGCAGAAAGAGAGCAATGCGAGGAGGAGATAACAATCAGTAAGACCCATCGAAAGGAAGGTAATCTTCAAGGGATATCAGTTCTAGTAGCTGGTAAAAATATTTGTCATCATGAAGTGAGCAACAATACAGAAGAGGACAGCAGAGAGGGAATCAGAGCTCTAAGTCTCATCAAATAAACAATCAGTTCCATTGTGTGTGTTGTGAATAAAATGATCATCATGAAGAAGTCAATGAACGGTGAGCGACATCGGGTGATGCAGAAACACAAAGAAAAAGAGGCAGCCAACAACTCATCAGTAAGACCCATCGAAAGGAAGGTAATCTTCAAGGGGTATCAGTTCTAGTAGCTGGTAAAAATATTTGTCATCATGGAGAGTGTGTCAAAACAGCTGACTAATGTCACGAGTGGCGACCAGAGTAAACGAGAGTGAGAACTACAGCACACACTGAAATCCAACTAACTGACCTGCAGAAAGAGAGCAATGCGAGGAGGAGATAACAATCAGTAAGACCCATCGAAAGGAAGGTAATCTTCAAGGGGTATCAGTTCTAGTAGCTGGTAAAAATATTTGTCATCATGAAGTGAGCAACAATACAGAAGAGGACAGCAGAGAGGGAATCAGAGCTCTAAGTCTCATCAAATAAACAATCAGTTCCATTGTGTGTGTTGTGAATAAAATGATCATCATGAAGAAGTCAATGAACGGTGAGCGACATCGGGTGATGCAGAAACACAAAGAAAAAGAGGCAGCCAACAACTCATCAGTAAGACCCATCGAAAGGAAGGTAATCTTCAAGGGATATCAGTTCTAGTAGCTGGTAAAAATATTTGTCATCATGGAGAGTGTGTCAAAACAGCTGACTAATGTCACGAGTGGCGACCAGAGTAAACGAGAGTGAGAACTACAGCACACACTGAAATCTAACTAACTGACCTGCAGAAAGAGAGCAATGCGAGGAGGAGATAACAATCAGTAAGACCCATCGAAAGGAAGGTAATCTTCAAGGGGTATCAGTTCTAGTAGCTGGTAAAAATATTTGTCATCATGCATGAAGTGAGCAACAATACAGAAGAGGACAGCAGAGAGGGAATCAGAGCTCTTAGTCTCATCAAATAAACAATCAGTTCCATTGTGTGTGTTGTGAATAAAATGATCATCATGAAGAAGTCAATGAACGGTCAGTGACATCGGGTGATGCAGAAACACAAAAAGAAAAAGAGGCAGCCAACAACTCATCAGTAAGACCCATCGAAAGGAAGGTAATCTTCAAGGGATATCAGTTCTAGTAGCTGGTAAAAATATTTGTCATCATGGAAAGTGTGTCAAAACAGCTGACTAATGTCACGAGTGGCGACCAGAGTAAACGAGAGTGAGAACTACAGCACACACTGAAATCCAACTAACTGACCTGCAGAAAGAGAGCAATGCGAGGAGGAGATAACAATCAGTAAGACCCATCGAAAGGAAGGTAATCTTCAAGGGATATCAGTTCTAGCAGCTGGTAAAAATATTTGTCATCATGCATGAAGTGAGCAACAATACAGAAGAGGACAGCAGAGAGGGAATCAGAGCTCTTAGTCTCATCAAATAAACAATCAGTTCCATTGTGTGTGTTGTGAATAAAATGATCATCATGAAGAAGTCAATGAACGGTGAGCGACATCGGGTGATGCAGAAACACAAAGAAACAGAGGCAGCCAACAACTCATCAGTAAGACCCATCGAAAGGAAGGTAATCTTCAAGGGATATCAGTTCTAGTAGCTGGTAAAAATATTTGTCATCATGCATGAAGTGAGCAACAATACAGAAGAGGACAGCAGAGAGGGAATCAGAGCTCTTAGTCTCATCAAATAAACAATCAGTTCCATTGTGTGTGTTGTGAATAAAATGATCATCATGAAGAAGTCAATGAACGGTGAGCGACATCGGGTGATGCAGAAACACAAAGAAACAGAGGCAGCCAACAACTCATCAGTAAGACCCATCGAAAGGAAGGTAATCTTCAAGGGATATCAGTTCTAGTAGCTGGTAAAAATATTTGTCATCATGCATGAAGTGAGCAACAATACAGAAGAGGACAGCAGAGAGGGAATCAGAGCTCTTAGTCTCATCAAATAAACAATCAGTTCCATTGTGTGTGTTGTGAATAAAAATGATCATCATGAAGAAGAATTTCAAAGTAAAAATATAACATACGGCAATAGACACTGCACCTAATCCTGCAACGCTATCGATCCAGACAGGGAACGTATCCATTATTGATTCTGGGAGAATAGAAGTCGATCGAACAGTTGAAATAGCATCCAATGCTGCCCTTGCAGATGCCAACTTGTTGTTGGAAGTGTACAAATCGGTTAGATATCCAGCAAGGCAGAATTGTCTCGCTGTTCTACTTGAGATTGAGGTAAGACTCTTCGGTATAAGACCTAATTTGGAAGTGAATGCAACATTATCAGCGCACTGAAATGTCAAAGTGTATATTTGTCGAAGTTGTTTTGTCGACATGTAAGGCTCACGAATGATTTTTGGAATCGTTCCGATTCCCTGTCCAAGACAGATGACACCCCTCGCAGTAGATGCGGCTGTTGCTAAAGAGTCAGTAGTTCCAAGGAATACTTTTGATATCTTAGAAATATTTCCAACAGCTTTTGATAGTTTGTCAGCACCCTCCGACTTTGCTAAAAACGTTCCGATTTTTGAAGCGCTCGTCGGAATTACTTTTCTAGCTCCTTCAAAACAACCAACTGCTATCAGACTTGGTAAGGCTCCTGACGTAGTCATCACATCTGAGACGAGTCCTCTGGTGACCCAAACAGGTATTGAGCCGTTTCTTATGTCACTGAATCCACCACCAACAGCCATGCTAACTATCCCCGTTACGGAAGGATCTGCTCCTCCGATCATCGCAGTGACACCTCCGATACCTGCTGCTGTCAATCCTTCTTTCATTGCTGCTCCATTTCCCCATCCAATTACCCCGGCTGATATCGCAGCCGCTGGAACTGCTGCCATCTCTCTCTCTCTCTCACACACTCTCTTCTCTGAATTTTTTTAAATAAATAATTATAACACATTTTGAACAATCTACGAAGCGTAAAACCAGCTGAAGAGCAGCATTCCAATTGGGCAGCAAAAACACCACCAGAAGATGAGTTTTGCGAGACTAGTGATACAATACTACTACTTTTTTTTTTTTTTTTTTTTGGCACGGCTGTGAAAACAGGTGCCGACTGACATAAGAAAGAAAAAAAAAGACAACTTCGTTAACTATTTTAATCTGACCTACTAATACAACCTGTGCGAGAGACAGTTCTCACATAATCAATGAGAGAGAGGTGATATTCGTAAATATTTCTATTTATAACATCACACAACTCACGACAAGTACAGACCCAGTCAAGGGAATGACTTGTTTGACAAATTTGAGGAACGTTACTTTCTTTGCGAAAGTACTTTTTTTTTCAAACAGTAAAGGATATGTCTTCTCACAGAGTCACACTCGCACTCAGTTATTTATAAATTGAAGTGTTGGTTTCGTAGTCACCATTCTGACCAACTGCTTCATCAAGATAGAGTTGACAACAACGTTTATATAATAATCCATCCGGAGGTCTACCGAGATTGAATAACTTATTTCTTATCGAATCGTACTAAAATTTGGCGAACGCAAGCACCCCTGCACCTTCCCAGTTTGGTCAAAAACAAAAAATCAGCCGCAAGCCAAAGCTTTGGTCAAGTTCGAGTCCTGGTGGACAACTTTTTTTTTTTGTTAGGAGTTGGCGATTTCGCCAACTATTTTAGTGGAATTAGAGATTTTCCTTTTTTTTTTTTTTTTTCAAATGTATCTTCTCACAGAGTCACACTCGCACTCAGTTCTTTATAAATTGAAGTGTTGGTTTCGTAGTCACCATTCTGACCAACTGCTTCATCAAGATAGAGTTGACAACAACGTTTATATAATAATCCATCCGGAGGTCTACCGAGATTGAATAACTTATTTCTTATCGAATCGTGTGTTTTAGTTCTGGAATTGACATCATGAGCAATGTAAGGAATTACAAGACGAGGACGGGTTAGTTCATTTGAATCAGTCGATGCTGATGTCTCTGATTGCATGTTGCATCTATGAAATAAATCAATCAAGACCTCATTATCTAAAACAATTCCGATGTCACTCGGCGGCGATGTCATGTAGAAATCTTTTTTCTCAGCATTCGACAAGAAAAAACTATAAACTGCATACAACAATTCCTCGACATAATCACAAGCAGAAGACACTAAGTGAGTAGCTAAAAGATGAATTGTTTGAAATTGCTCAGAATCGTTCATTCCATCAGCGTGAATGTTACTCTCTGACATCTCATTTACATTTTCATTTGATATTTCCAAGTCCCTATCAGGATCATCATCGTTACGCAGAGGCATTTTATTGGTTGTTGATTGTGTTATGTTTGGTAGAGGTGCTAACATTACTTTATTAAAACTTGATGTGCTCTGCAAAGCATCAGTTGCAGGCTTCTTCCTACACTTCTGAACAGCACACAAAGCACGCAATGCCACCCTCTGCTTATCCAACCAGTTTGTCAGTCTCGTTGATTCTGTGTTTGTAGCAGCTTCGAGTTTTGATTGAGATTTCGGTAGTTTAGCACAATGAAGATCTGGAACAACCGCTCTTTCTGTTGTATGCAGCGAACTGTCTAAGAGAAGACCTCTCCAAACCCTACGTCTCAGAGACTTGTCGGTATTCAAATTTTCAAGCGGAGCAATGCTAGAATACGTTGGACAGACTCTCACTGTCTTGTATAAACGTGAGTCATGCAGTGAAAGAGGCTTCTCTCTCAAGACATGTTTTTGCTTTGGCCGCTGACTGTTACTTTTCACTTGAGGAGGTTCATTTTTCAACGGTGGTAACTTCGGAGTTAAATGACCTACTTGATACACTGTACTCCGCAAGGCTGCTTCTTCATTTTGACGTTCTGCTTCCTCTCGTTCGTAGGTTTCGTAATTTTGAAGTCTGACGCTTAAATTCAAAGGAATCGCATTATTAGCGTGAAAATCTGCCATTCCAGAATCAGTTTGCACCCTCATCGAGAGAGAGTACAGGAATTTTATATTACTTCGAGAGTCTACTTTGAATAAAAGTATCATCCCAACGACTCTAATATGCTCTACTAAGTATAAATGGTGAACTATGTGTCTACAAACATTTCTTACTGCAGATATAACAACCGGGGTTACAACAATTGCATTGCCATATGAGGGGTCTTCTACTGTCGCCGCTCTTTCAAACGGAGATTTTGTGTATTGATATAGAGAAGTAGCATTTCTTCTTCCTTCTGTGATGGTGACTCGTTGTGACCATGTAGCTTGAATAGTGCAGTTATTAGTGCCTTTTGGCATAACAAATTTTTGTAATGTCCCTTCTGGTTTTTGACCTGATGCGAATAAAAATTCTTTCAAACCTTTTTTCGTAAAATATTGAATGAGAGTCGCTCCTTGTCCAGGATCACCGAAATCTTTTTTTTTCGGGGACACCAACGTCGCTGCGATATCCTCATCGTGTTTTATACCCTTCGTAAAAGTTTCATAAATCTCTGAATTGCTCACTTCTTTTCCGAGTTTACGTTTTACCTGGACGTTGGGTAAACCATCCAATTCCGTAACGTCAGAAGTTTTCAAATTTGAGAACCAAGCCTTTGCGAATCCCTGTTCAAACAGCACTGTTGGAGGAATGTATACCCTCGCGCTCTCGAGATGAGCACGTTGTCCTCCTCTAAAATGTTCTTTTGCAAGGTAATAGTATAACTGTGACAGAGCTCCATCGGCATCTAAGGGATGGGTGGTACCCAGTGGCATACGCCCTGATTAAGAAAATTAAAACATAAATATCTACACACACAAAAAAACTTTTTTTTTCAGTACAAACTAAAGTCAGCTACAAGTGCAAAAAGCAAAAAAAAAATAGCGTGGCGATGGAGGGGAATTTTCTATTTAAACTTTTTTTTTTTTTTGTGTTTTTTTTTTTTTTTTTTTTTGTTTTTTTTAACGTCAAAAAACGACAAAGAGAGGAAGAAAATAAATGTCTTTAAAACGAAACGTGTGACAATAAGGAAGAAGATGAACGGGAGACGGGGGATTGTAGTTTAACACACAAACGAATATCTAAATTTTAAAAAAAAAAATTGTGCAAACTAAAAAAAAAGAAAAAAAAAGGGTACTCTAAGGGGACCAGGTCAGGGTGGGTGATAAACATATACCAAATTATCCATTTAAACCAACACATCAGAAGAATTTACCTCTTTTTTTTTTTTTTTTTTTTTTTTTTTTTTTTCTTTTTCTTTTTCTTTTTCTTTTTCTAAAAAAAAACACACAATAACACGAAGAAAGGCAGTTGTTGTGAGAAGTTATCTTTTTTTTTTTTTTTTTTTCCTATCATCCTTCTATTAAAATGATACAAGCCATTCTTAATCTTCGAATTACCGTTTTGGTGTAGTAGCTTTAATGTTTAAGCTTTTTTTTTTTTTTTTTTTTTTTTAAATCTTCTTCTTTTTTTTCAAAAAAAAATAATAATAATAAAGTAATCTTGACACAGAGAGGGAAATCTAAGGGGGTGAAAGATTTGGATGTTTCCTTTTTTTTTTTTTTTTAAAAAAAAAAAAAAAAAACATGTAATTTGAAACACACAGGTAGTCGATACCTCGACAATCAACTATTCATGCTAAGAATGGTCCGACGTAACATTTTTAAAAAAAAAAAAAAAAGAAAAGAGTGACAACACGAAAATCACGTGAAAATTTCACTTTTTTTTTTTTTTTTTTAATAAAGAAAAACTCACGTCTCATATGAACCAAACAAGAAAAAAATGAAACAATACACAAATATAGTCATAATTAGGTTAAAAAAATAATCCTAAATCCTAGTGTTCAGGAAGAAGTCCACGAGTGTGATTAATAATTTGAAATCTTTTTCTCATGCTTTCCTTCTTTGCGTTGTCTTGAACTCGATCAGGGTGAAACTTAGTGAGAAGTTTCTTTGCTTTTTGACGTGATCCGGCAGCTCCCATTGGAAGACCTACGATTGTCCAAGCTTCGAAGACAGTTATATTATTTAAACTATTGTTGAGGACGTTGACGATGGCGTCTTCTACTTTTTCAATACCGAATCGCTTAACCTGATACAAAGCATCACGGAGTTCATCTTTTGGAGTCTTTTCCGGCATTGGTCCCCCAGAAGCGGTTCCACTTCTTCCGTAGGAGCCGTAGTTGTTGTATGTCGATCCGCCGTATCCACTGGTACCAGAACTTCCCGCTCCAGGGAACGTATATTCGCTTTTCGATCTCCTGTTCTCATATTCAGGCATCATTCTGTGGATTTGACGTAGCAGTCTTTTGTTCTCTTCTTCGTATCTCTGGCATTTCATTCTCTCCAAATCAAGTCTGTGTCTGGCTCTGCTGGCTTCTTCGCGACTGCGTTCAGCTTCAGATCTCATTCTACTCAAGTCAGATCTGAGTTGTTCCATGTTACTGTTAGCCCTTTGTGCTCTCATGACTGCTGTTTGAATTTGAAGTTTGTACTCTGATTCTCTCATTCCAAACATACGTCTGGCTTCAGCGAGCTCAGATGTCGATTGCTGGACGTGTCTGCGAACTTCTGCTTCTCTTGTTTCAAAATTTTGTCTTTCAGCAGTACTTCTCTTTTGAAGATCAGCGATGTATGCTTGATACTTAGCATCACGACGGTGGATAAGGTCCGTCATCTCTCTCTGTCTTTCTTGCATTCTCATCAACTCACTTTCCATCTGCGCTCTTTTCATCCTCTCAGAGTGTAGATCTTGAACCAGAGCTGTCTGAACTTCATGACGCTTGTGAAGCTCATGTGCCATTGTGTCTCGTTCAGTTTCCGTATTCTCGAGAACACGTGACAGCTGAACGGCAACTTGAGCCACAACTTCGAGTCGAGATTCTTGTTGGGTTGGCTTACCAACGTGGGATCTTCTCTTTTTATTTTGATGCTCGTCTTTCCAACAACTTGGACACAGTACTTCATCACACTCAGTACAAGAAAGGAGATCACCAGACTCATCTTCACAAACCGTACATTGAGTAGCTGGAGGAGGAAAGGAGTCGAGGAATCGACGCACGTCCTCAGAGATGTCAATTTCTGAAGGAGGGAGTTCTTCTTCATCGTCCTCAAAACAGTCTTCAGTATCAACCTGCAGGGGGGATACTCCCCTTCGCTTCCATATATTAATACTGATACAGCTTTGAGCTGAATTGCAGGAGTCGCTTGAACCAGATCTCGCGACACTCGACCGCTCCTCAGTTTCCATATCAACTTCAATCCATTGAGGTTCTACTATTGGCGTAGATGTTGTTGTGATGGTCTTTTCTTCAGCAGACACACCAGGTGATGATGAGCTACTAGTTCCTGTACCTCTTCTCATACCGTCATTGTGCACAGTACACATTTCAATTGGTTCTTCAGTACCCATTTCATTGAATCGGCGAGTCATTTCCTTAACGAGGGATTTCTCGTGTCTGAGGAGCTCTCCTAACTTTTCCATGTGACCCCACTTGACGCAGTGATCGTAAGCAGTCATTCCATTACGATCAGTCATTAGAATTGAAGCATTTCTCTTGATAAGAGCCTGAACAGCTTCTACACAGCCATGGTGAGAAGCAGCCATCAATGGTGTTTCCCCATCGATGTCCAGACTGTTTGGATCAGCACCCTTTCCCAAGAGTAAGTTCACAAATTTGTCTTCTCCTTGCCAACAAGCATGGTACAGAGCATCCTGACCATCACTATCTTTTGCCTTGATCTCAGCACCGAGTTCTAGTAAGGCATCACCGATATCGACATGCCCCAACCAAGCAGCCCACATTAAACCGGTGAAACCATGTTCGTCAGATGCATTCAAGACTTTGACATCAACACCTTCGACCAGTTCCAGATCACACCTCTTTATCGCATCATGAAAATCCGATACGGTCGTTGGAAATTCAACTGCTGTCATTTTTAATAGTAATCTGACATCGGAGAAATAATTTTTGAAAAAACAAAACCAAAACGGAGATGAAAACATCAAAACCGTGGCAAGTGGTTAAAATGAAGCTTATTTATTCACCTGTTTAAAAGAGAATGTTGTCGCAGTTTCTTCCCTCTTGTCTCCTTAATATATCCTTCGGGCTGTTCAAGTGGTCTTTAACCACCGCTACAGTAATTGCTTGACTCTTTGTTTTCCAATTTAAGGATGCGTAACTACCATTCATTTCCGCTGCCGCTCTTCTGGTGTAGCCAGCTCATGTTCGTGGTTTTCAATTGACTTAAATCAAAAGAAAGCTTAAAGAAAGACTAACATAGAAGTGAAAAGAACAAAACAAAACACGGACAAGTGTAATGGGGGTTTTTTTTATTGGGCGAAACGCTCACTAACATGGGGCTCAAGATATGAAAAAAAAGCCAGTTTTCACAGGCGCCTTAGCTCAGTTGGTTAGAGCGTACGCCCAGTAAGCGTAAGGTCGAGGGTTCGACTCCCTCAGGTGCCTTTTCTTTTTTTTCCGAGGTTGTTCCTGACATAAGCAAAATAATTTTAAGAAGAAAATACTTTGATAACTGGAAAATAATACCTCGTTTGTATTGTGCGATTGATTAATTATTCTTCTATTCTTAAGTGAAAAACAAACCGGCGGAACCAGATTGGAAAACAAGGACAATTTTTTTCCAAGCATTTTTTCTTTTATTCCGCTGAAAGCACAGATGGTAGTCCATGTTTTACCTCAAGATGCATAATCCTGTCCTTAGACAATACCTTGTCTAAGACTTTTGGATACACTTTATTGCAGTACAGCATCTTCTTCACTTCTATCTTCGCCTGTTCTGTCCGGGTGGTGGTCGCTCAAAGGTGTTGTTTTGCCGTCTGTGCTGCATTCAGCCACGCATTTTGGCTCATTTTCATCTAATTCACCTTGGACTTGCACCAGAACATCATTAGCATCAGCCTCATTTGTGTCGTTGCTCAGATATACTGGAGACACAGGCGATTGAATTGTTGGTGGAGGTGGAGTGTACATTGATTTCGTTTTACCCCACCCAGCATATTTCTGTCTGGCTTTGAGATCCATGCAATATTTAATAGCATCAAAAGTTCTGTCTGGGATATGGTCAACAACCATGGCGACTCCAACTTGGATACCTTCTTCCATTAGTTTTTCAACATCTTTTTCAACAGGGTAGAATACTTCCTTTGGGTTGTTTCCAACCCTCATAATGTGAATGTAGTTACCTGGAGGGTACAACGGCTCTGTTGTGGCAGCCCTTGATAGCCCTTGTAAATACAAAGACACAAGCGATGATGATTCATTCAACGCAGGATCGAGTTTTGAACATTCATTTTTACTTTCATTGCTGCAATCGTCTGTAGGAGCTGTTTCTTTAAGATTCAACCAGCTATTGGCTTGTGATTTGTTGCTTAGACAACAAAAGCATCCTGTAATGCAACACTTAGGTTGCTTAGTCTCACCGATAGATTCGATTATGTCAGATCGCAAGTTACGGATGGTAGCAATGCTGCTGCGGGGGACAAGATCCTGCCCAAGACCAACAGCTATGATGTATTTCTTTGAATGGTCTGAAAGAATCTTGTTCATAAGTCCACCAGGTGGAGAGTAGCTGAGACCCAATACCTTTTCTCCATAGTCATTTCTCAGTAACACAGCTAACAGTGCTGCGGTACCTGCTCCTAGAGAGTGTCCCAAGACAACAATCCTGTAGTCAGGATGCTTTTCTAAGACCTTATCAATGTGTCTTGATTTCATTAGAAATTTTTTGATTGATTTCGCGGAGTTACCGATTCCAGCGTGAGCAGTCGCTCCTGGGATATGCTCGTCGTTGAATGGAATCGCATCGGCACGAGCATCAGTAAGTGCATCTGACGCAGCCATTGTACCTCTCACCCCAATGATAATGGAACGCTTTGACTCGTCTACACAAATATAATGAGCAGGGCATTGAAGTTCAGACTCCCAACTAGCTTCAATGAGTTCTTTAGATCCCAATCCGGTTTCAGCAGTCCAGGCAGCGCTGTTGCAATTGCAGCAGTTGTCAGTCCGGACTTTTGGTGTCTTACCACTACACCAAGCACCGCAAAGTGATGTGCAACATGTTAAAGGATGTGCAAATACAAAGAGAGGCCATCCATAAGCTCCCATCGCAAACTTTGAATAGCTGTGAGCAGTAGTCAGATCCATCTCAGCAGTGTCTGACAACACTGGAAGTGGTGATGTTACTTCGTGTGCTAGTCTGAGGGATGTATGTGGAGGTACCGTAGCAAGGCCTGTCTTCGGATTAACTAATTTTAAAGCTATTTGCTTACACCTTTTGATATTGAGTTGTTTTGCTCTTACAAGAAGCAACCCAGCACTAATATCTGACAAGACTAAATCAATGTTTGAGAAGATACCAGCCATGACATGGGAGATGTCTTCGAAAGCATCTGACGTCTTGGTGGTGTGTAAACAGCAAAAAGCTAATTTGCAACGTCTTCTCCAAACTTCCTTGTGAGAATCATCGTAGGGATCGTCAGACTCAACCGCGCAATCCAAGTTCCAAATATACCCCATTAGAGAAACACAAGCAACAACCCACTGAAGTATTATCATTGCCAGAATCCACTTCTTCTTACGTCCCGAACACTGTTCATTTCCAACTATCGCAATTGTCCCCCAAATCGCAATTCCCAACAACATCTGTGCCAGTACAATACTAATAATCACAAAGTGCGGAACATACTTTCGTTTTGAATCTGGTTCTAGAATCGTTCCCCTTCCACTAAGAACTGCTAAAGTCAGAGAAGTGATGCCTGCCACGGAGTGGACACCAAACGACGTCATCAGATACTCTCTGATACTCTCTCCGCAATCTTTATCATCCCACAATACTAATGTTATCATCACTACTACCGCCACATGAAGCACGAAATGTCTGATTGAAGAAAACACGAAGTTGTCTCCTCCAATTGTCCACCTCCTTCCACACATCCGAAGACCCGGCATTGTCGTGTACTAAGTGTTTAGTTTTTTTTTTTTTTTCGATACCGTCAGCTGGGGGAAAGTAAATAATATGAACAACAATCACAGAAACTAAAAACAACTCATTGAAGAAGGTTTGCGAAATATAGATGGAAGAGTGAAAAGCATATCTCCGCTTTAAAAAATAGAAATCACCGTCGCATTCGATAATGTTAGAGAAGGGTAGTTTTTTGCTCTACTCACTTGCTGGTATTTATGTTTATGTTGTACGCAGTGAGTAGCTCATCAACTTTCTGTCTGTCAGATGGTGAGGACTTACAATGCATAAGAGGGCAGTCAATCAACGTAACAGATTCTAATAGCCCATCAGTGAGTGTTGGTACCAACCATGTTCTACTTTCTGGCACGATGACACACCCCTGACGGAGTTTTTGTACAATCGTTTTCTGTTTATCGAGTGAGAAGTTGTCAATTTTAAAGAAAAACGGATCGAAGGAGGCTGTAGGCTCTGAATCCTCATCTTTATCGGGAGTGGACTCACTGACAGGAGGACTGTTTGAACTATCAGGGGACTGTTCGCTATTCTTGCAACCAGACTTGACATCCTCTTCACAAGGTTTCTGTTCACTTGTTGGTTTAGTCCTTGACTCGGAAGCGTTTGCTGTTTTAGTCGGTTGATTGCCGTCGGTGAGCTCTTCATTACTCCCCACCGTGTTTTGTGTGGATGAATCGACTGCTTTCACTTCTGCTGATTTCTTTAAAGCAGACTCACCTGACTGATTCTCTGCTTTACGTGTGGAAGACTTCGATGAGTCGACTGAAGCTTTTTGTTTTCTACGATTTTCTCTTGCTTTTATTTGTTTTAGTTTCCGTAGCAACGCCTTAGTGAAGACTTCGTCGATGTCATTTTCTTTTGCGTGACGCACAACAGACGATTCGGATGCCGATTTAAGACCGTCGGCATCTCCGTACTTCATTGCTATCGGTGTCATGTACTGCTTGCAAACTTTTCTTTGATTTTGCTGACTCAATTCCATAGAGTCGACTGCCTGCATTATAATCTTTTTTATATCACTTTGGAAGAACCTCTTTGTTGTTCTGGTTAATAACATTTTTTTTTTATGTAGTTTTTTTTTGTTTAAACACACTGAGAAAAGGAACACAATTTGTACTATCCTACTACATCATGAATCTAGCTCCTGTGTAAATGAAAAATTATGACAAAATACAAAAGTTGCAAAAGCAAACACCACTCTCTCATGTCACCATAACTGCAAAGCCATCTCAATCCCCCCTCACGCACTATATAACCTGTTAATGGGAAAAAGTGAAAAAAAAAGAATCAGGATAAGAGAGAAAGAAAAAAAAAACATCTAAAAGTACAACTTAGCTACTCCCCTGAGAGATAAGAGACTTCGCAGCGGCTACTGATAAGGCAATGAAATGAAAAAAAATAAAATAAAATAAAATAAAAATAATAGGATTGTGAAAACAAAAGGTAATATAAATTACTGCTTGTTGAACTGGTCGCCATCGCTGGATGAGTAAAAGTTATCATGAATGTCACTGCGACGGGGATCGGTGTGTCGGACTCTTTATGGTACAAGGAAAAGAAGCGACTGACTTCTTTACAATACTGTTTTTACCAGTAGCCGTAGTCTTGGTGTTTTCTGGTTCCATGCTTTTTTTGTTTTGGACTTTGCTTTGTTCTGAATTTTACCCAGGATTCCTGCTCACTTTTTTCCTTTGACTTCTGTTTTCCGCTTGAAGCTTTTTCAGTTTTGTTATCAGATTTCTTAGTTTTTTTAGGTGTTTCAGAAGATTCCGTTTTCTGTCCAGTTTTGGAAGATCCAGCTACTCCTTTCGGTGAGAAGTTCGCAAGCATATATTTAAAGACAGAGTCTCGAACTGGTGGACTTATCGTTGTTGATGACAAAGTACTGAGCTGAGTCATACCCTTCAGAGCTTCAACCTGACTCTTTGATAAAGAATCAGCACTCGGCATGTCAATAACCGCTATTCCCTTGACACTTCCAGAAACAGGTTCCTTGCTTGAGGTTATTTTATTATTTTTAATTTTTATTTCATAATTTGATGGCCAAGTTGGAAGACCTTTTATTGGAATATCAAACATATCCATTGACGTGGTTCCCGGAGGTATAGCTACGCTGTGAGTATCTCCCATTGGTGTTTTAATTACGGTCACTCCTCCGAATATCGCAATCGTTATCGGCATCTTAACTGCAACGTAGAGCGTTCCATCTGCTGCTCGGATGTAGCCTCTGTCGGTGAAGGTAACGCTCAGTGAAATTAATAAGTCTCCGTTGGAACCTCCAAAAGTTCCGCAGTTACCCTCACCAACATATCTTATTGTGTGTCCTGTTGATAATCCTGGAGGGATACCGACCATTAGAGAAGCCTTTTTTAAACTTTTTGTTGTTCCTTTACAAGTATGGCAAGGTTTGCTTAGGATACCTGACCCGTTGCATTGTTCACACAAAGCTTCGACAACTTCAGCTGGAGTCACTTGAATGAGATATCGACCAGCACCAGAGCAATTCGCACATCTCGTTGCTTTTGTCTTACTCAGACCATCACCATCACAGGTGTTACACGATTTCTCGATTTCATAATTAACTTGTCTTGTAATTCCTCTGATCGACTCACCCAATGTGAGAGATACTTCTATCTGTTTATTACTCCCTCGGGTCGGTGGTGGTCCAGAAGGTGGTTCATCCCGTCTAGTTGACCGTTTTGAACGCCAATGACCACTATCTCTGGGGGCGGTATCGTGCATGAATTCTTCCCATGGAGGTACTTCTCTATCGTTTGCACCATAAAACACTCCAGGTCCTTCCCAAGGATTATGTTCGAATCTGCGAAATGACTCACCACCTCCGTAGGGATCACCATCGGCAAAGTTAAAATCAAATCCACCAAAACCGTACTTCTCTTCGAAAGGTGACTGTGGTTGCTGTTGTTGTTGCCGTTGTTGCCGCTGCTGTTGTTTGTGACTAGCTTTCTGTGCTTTTACAAAATCCTGATAACCGCTTACATCAGCGTCACTAGTAGGAGGTTTCCCCGTATGATCATAAAATCCTCTCTTCTTCTCACATTTCAACGTTTCATACGCTCCGTTCAATTCAGCGAACTCGTGCGATGCATTCGGTCGCTTGCTGACATCAGGATGTAATTGAGCTGCTTTCTTTTTATATGCGCTCTTCATGTCTGATGCTGTGGCTCCTTTCTTCACTCCAAGGATTTTATATAAATCCCTGAGATTAAAATACGTACGCCGCATGGTTTGTGTTGGATGGTGCGGCTGCTGAGAGTGTCGTTTGAATCAAAAAAAACGGGGGAAAAAAAATTTTCAATTTATTTTTCAACTTTTTTCAATCATATAATGCATAATTAGATCTATGAAAAAAAAAAAAAGCCAGCCTTTTTTCACTGTTGAGAATAAGAAAATAATTTACCTTCGTTTTTTTGGTCAATGCGTTTGTTTCAATTTTTTTTTTTTTTTTTTTTTTTCCCGAATAATAATATCACAACATAAAAGGTCTTCTATGACAGAGTCCATTGAATCTGACCTTCTCAGGAAGGGAATGGGTTTGATATTTTCATTTTTTTTCTTTTTTTGGTAGTTTTTTTTTTTTTAAACAAAACTACATTCAAATACAAATGTGATGCTAAAAATATGTTATCGGAGTTTTTTTTTTTTTTTCGTTTGTTTTCTTTAGCCTCTATTTCGTTTTTTTTTTTTTGGGGAAAACCGTTTATATTTCCCTTTTTTTTTTTCTTTTTTTCTTTCTTTCTCTTAACCCATTCCCTCACCCTTTTTTTTTTTTTGTTCCCCTTCCCCCTTTTAGGTTCCCACAGGTCTTTTTTTTTTCCCGGTCCTTTCTCCTGCTAGGGCCAAATGGGATAAAAATAATACATAAATAAGAAGCTCTGATGGCTTTTTTTGTTGTTGTCGAGTTGAGAGTCTCTTGTTGGTCAGCAGTATGTCAAACGCATATGGTGTCCAAGACAGGGAGTTCGGTTGAACAGGATGACGTAAAACAGATAGTTCTGATCGTGAGATCAATCAGTGTCGTGGTCATCAACCATCATTCCATAGAATCTTCGATCATAACGTGCTTGTGAAGCTGTTTGAGACATTAACATGTCTTGTTTACGCCAAACGTTTTCACTCATTTTTGCTCTAAATCGATACCGTTCTACCCATGTGTCGTTTATACACATTGCGACTTGTTCTTTAAGTGGTCCACAGATACCAGTCCATGATGCCCATTTGTTAACAGTTTTACATTTTGTCCAATCTCTTACAACATCATGACACTTCGTGTAGTGTTCTAATTTTGGAAAAACAATCCTAGAAGTTGTGACCAACTCTCCCTGACCAAAGTTATAATCATCTGCTTTCTTTTTCCAAAATCGAAAGTCCATTCGGGTGGCTTCCAGTGCTTGCATATCTTCCAAATCTTGCTCTCTCAATAACCCATAGGCTGATTCGTCGACAGTATCTTTTGCATTCTTTGTGAGGTAGTCGAGTGTGTATTTACCCTTACCCTCTTCTCCTCCTTCTTCTGGAGTCCAAGTTGAATCACCAACTCCCCTTCCCTGAGTGTCTCTCATATTGATGCTGACGAGAGAGAGAGAGAAAGTGTGATAATTTTAACTTTATATAAAAACGAACGACTGCTTAGTGATTCAGTGGATATTAAGTGACGGATCTGTTTTAAAAAAAAGAAAAAAAGAAATATTAATACATTCAAAGTAACTAAATTCAGATAATACTTTTTTTTTTCGAATGATTAGAACCCTTGATGACGTTGTTCTACGGGGATGGGTTCTCATACTTTTATTAGTAATGAACTAAGCTGTTTCCATTTTTAGACGATGCATGAAGCGTTGGCAGAGATACGCGGCCAAAGGTCAGCACATTCCTTTGAAACAGGACCAGAGATACCAGATCCCTTCATCTCACCCTTTGGGTTAACAATAACTCCAGCGTTGTCCTCGAAGTAGATGAAAGTTCCATCCTTTCTTCTCCAATGCTTTCTCTGTCTGATGACAACAGCCTGAAGAACCTTCTTTCTCAACTCTGGCTTACCTCTCTTGACGGTGGCCATAACCATGTCTCCAGCACTGGCGGCTGGAAGTCTGTTCAGTCTTCCCTGAATTCCCTTCACGGAGATGATGTAAAGGTTCTTGGCCTGTTTTTGGATTTGGATTTTTTATTGAAGCAGAAACGGGTCCATTGACCAGTACAGTTACACACGTCACCAACAACTGTTGACAACCGTGACACAAGCTTTGTAAACGATGTGTTTTGTTATAAAATGGCACTCTGAAAACATTGTCTACCTATTTACCTTCAACATTACTCTTAACCCAGACAATATTATTTCAGAACAAAAAAAACAAAAAAACAATAACATACACCAGTGTTGTCAGCACAGTTCATGACGGCTGCGACTGGCAGAGCCAATGAGATTCTGAACTTGTTTCCCCTTCCGGCATTTCCTGCACGCTTAGACATTTTTGTTCGATAACAACTATGAGGAAGGTAATACGATAGAAGTGATATATAAATTGAAGGGGAATAACATGTGAACTGGGAAGATGTTTCGTTGTTCCATCTGAGTTGGTTTGGTTGTCTTTTATCCTAATGAATGTGATGTAATTATTAATTTCAAAACACTCTTATAATTGAAATACAACTTCTTGATAACTGAAAACTGCCAATTAATTTGTTTTAATTTTGAGTCTATCTCCGCCTTCTGCACTCATTTTTTTTAGGAAACGGAAGGGGAATTCTTCGTTTTCTCTTTTTTTTTTCAACTAAAACTACGTTGACCGTTCGCAAGTTGTACCACGAGCTTATACGATGCATGAAGCGTTGGCAGAGATACGCGGCCAAAGGTCAGCACATTCCTTTGAAACAGGACCAGAGATACCAGATCCCTTCATCTCACCCTTTGGGTTAACAATAACTCCAGCGTTGTCCTCGAAGTAGATGAAAGTTCCATCCTTTCTTCTCCAATGCTTTCTCTGTCTGATGACAACAGCCTGAAGAACCTTCTTTCTCAACTCTGGCTTACCTCTCTTGACGGTGGCCATAACCATGTCTCCAGCACTGGCGGCTGGAAGTCTGTTCAGTCTTCCCTGAATTCCCTTCACGGAGATGATGTAAAGGTTCTTGGCCTGTTTTTGGTTAGAGTTATGGAGGGCATCGGAAAAGATAAAATTCAAAAAAACGACGAGTTCACACAGTACACTGACCATATAAACAAAAATCAATAACATAACATACACCAGTGTTGTCAGCACAGTTCATGACGGCTGCGACTGGCAGAGCCAATGAGATTCTGAACTTGTTTCCCCTTCCGGCATTTCCTGCACGCTTAGACATTTTTTTATAAAGAAGGTAAGATACCTGAATAGAAATGTTTTGTTATTTAATACAAAATAAGAAAAAAAAAGAATCTGCAAAAACTTCACTTTTTTACTTTCTTACTCCCCCTTTTGTTTTGTTTGTACGCAACCAGGTATAAAATCCTAATAAAGGAAATAGGTTAGTTACGCTGACACGATTCTCTTTTCTACCAAACAATGCGTTTGTTGGTACAAAGAAAACAACAACAACAACACCTGAAATATAAAAAAAAAGAAATTGACAACTAAAGAAGTTCCACGAGACGACAACAATGATACTTCAACACCAATAGTGAGGCTGAGCCTCCTTAAAAGAACTCATACGGAAATACTGATTAACCCAATATTATAATTGGTGTTGTATCAGAAATGTGATTAACAAATTCGAATAAAAAAAGACACTTGGGCGAAAAAAAAAAACAAAAAAAAAAAAAGAACCAACCTAGACGATGCATGAAGCGTTGGCAGAGATACGCGGCCAAAGGTCAGCACATTCCTTTGAAACAGGACCAGAGATACCAGATCCCTTCATCTCACCCTTTGGGTTAACAATAACTCCAGCGTTGTCCTCGAAGTAGATGAAAGTTCCATCCTTTCTTCTCCAATGCTTTCTCTGTCTGATGACAACAGCCTGAAGAACCTTCTTTCTCAACTCTGGCTTACCTCTCTTGACGGTGGCCATAACCATGTCTCCAGCACTGGCGGCTGGAAGTCTGTTCAGTCTTCCCTGAATTCCCTTCACGGAGATGATGTAAAGGTTCTTGGCCTGTTTTTGGATTTGGATTTTAGTCAGAGACACCGACACACTTTAATATAAACAAAAATCAATAACATAACATACACCAGTGTTGTCAGCACAGTTCATGACGGCTGCGACTGGCAGAGCCAATGAGATTCTGAACTTGTTTCCCCTTCCGGCATTTCCTGCACGCTTAGACATTTTGTTTGATAATAACCTGACGAAGGAATATTATTTTAGACAACATTTTCTTGTATTTTGTTTGTTTGTGTTCAACTGCTGGCGTCTTCAGAAGCGGTAAAAGGTACCCCCCCCCCAGTGACCTGCATCTGAACACTCTTTTGGTGATCTGTTTTAAAAAAAAAAAAAATAATAAATATAATAATAATAAGAGCTTTCACAGCAATGCGAGTTCCAAATCCCAATTATTGGAAATCGAGTTGTGGTAAGAGGTTAGGGGAAAACTCGGCAGCTTAAAAAAAAAAAAAAAAAAAAAAGAAATCAGTGTTTCCATCCAACTTCAAACCCATTTTCTTGTTGGGGTTCAAGGAACCCCCTGAACTTCCATTTATTATCATTTTGAGTATCAGAAATACGTCTACACCACCTCGCTCCGTATCCTTCAGAAATTCTAATTTCAAAAGTGAGGAGATCACCTGGCAGTACATGAAGGTTCATCCAACTCGTATTTTGAATTATTTCCTCAACTTTGAGCAGAGCGAGATGTGATTTCAATGCTTCTCCCCCATTGAGTTGACCACCCCACCAGTCCTTATGTCTGATTGTGTGTTTAGCTAGAGCTTTTGCTCCTACGGTCAATATTGATACAGAGTTGGGAAGATGTAGTGCATTGAACGATGTTAGTAAATCTTGTCTAACAGGTGGCCATTGGCATTGCTCTACTACTGCTGTCATTGTTCCTGTCGTTAATCTCAATCCAAGTAAACGTAGTAATGATAACTGACTGAGGAGACTCATCGCTGTGTCCAGGTGGTGAGATGCTTCTGATATATCAGATTGACATTTTTCTAAAGTATTTACAGCTTTTTTCATATGCGGCATCGCATTGGTTATTTCTTCATCAACACTTTGAACAATCTCTGGTTTATCGTCCAACAACAAAATTCGAGAAAATTTTTTTTGTTTCCCTGAAAATATCAACCAAAGCATCTGGTTTGCTAAAGGTCTATAAAGAGGTCTGTTTGGTACTCTACGGTGATCAGTTTCATTGTCATGGTGTTCACTTAAAGATGCAAGTCGAAACAACCCGTCATCGACAGCAATTTCATTTTCAATATTTAATTGTTTTTGATCACAACCATCGAGAAGTTCTCGTGATATTGAAGAACCGTTTCTTCGGAGAGCTGTGTGAAGGGCTGCTCTGAACAGGGCTTCCATATTCCACTCAATCTGACTAGAGGATGATGACTGAGAGTTGACAGTTTAAATTGAGTTTATAAAACAAAAACACATCACACGCAACTTCATTAATATTTTTTTTTTTTTTTTTTGGTATGAAAAAAGTTGACCGACGACACACACTCGGGGGACAATTCAAAAAAAAAAAAAAAAAAAAACCTTAACCAAATCAAAACAAAAATAAAGGGCTCCGTATAACCCCGATATAATAACAAAAAAAGTTTATTTCTGTTCAGCAGCTTCACCTTCTGAGTATAATGATTTGTAGGACCATTTTTCTGAAAGCGACGTCATTAATTTTTCTTTATCTTTTTCACAATGTTCAAGATATGAACTTGATAGTTGTGCGAATTGCGTCGCAGCAGAATCGTGTTGTTGGTTAGCTTCGACGAGTGATTTGGAACGATCGAGAGAAGCAGCAGCTTGGATTGCAAGACCTGATTGGACTTTCATAATTAAGGTGTTCATCAGATCAGGAAGCTTATCATCACCGAGTGACTTCCCAAACGATTCTTTTATTGTATTTAAGTCTTGAGATTGACCTTCAGCTACGATTGTTGACCTGTCGATGCAACCCTCTCCCCCTTCACACAGCTCTGATACTTTACCTATGGCGGTTATACCTTCACTTAGTACTTCAGTTGCTCCCAACACTTTCAACTGTTGAATGCAATTTCGTATTCTAGGTGCTACTGTTGAAACATTTAAATATAATTTTGGATACCTCGCCTTCACAGTTGCTTCTTTCAACAGTAGGCTTGACTGTTCTTCCATTGAGTGGTTGCTCTTGGTTTACTGTGAGAGAGAGAGAAATTAAAAAAAAAAAATAATAATAATTTTTTTTTTTTTTTTTTTCCCGATGCTTTTCACATAATTCGGCAAGAAAGCAGTCTCTCTTTTTTTTTTTTTTTTGCTATGAAAAAAAAACCAGTCATACTAATAATAAAAAAAAAATGAAAAAAAAAAATAAAAAAAAAAAAAAAATAACGAATCATTCTAAAAAACAGTACCTAACAAAACACAAAAGTAAAACAGGTGTTGAATCTAATAGCCTTCTGGGTAGAAGTGAACTTTATTACCACCACCGCCACCACCACCACCACCACCACCACCGTATAGTTGGAATTGGTTTTCTCTTCTTGAAACATCGATAGTACCGTAGCGAGGTTGTTCCGAAGGAACTGACATCTTTTTCGGAACAGATTTTTTCAAATGGGATACAATTGTTGATCGTGCGAGTAGTTTCAATAGAGGTATCGTCTGTTCAGGTGGAAGGCGGGATAGGAAGTGTTCCAATACAGAATCCGCCACGTCACTTGGATCTTGAGCAGCAGCAGCCATTGCTTCAGCAACATCAGACCCACCACACATGAAGTTTAATACCGCTGGTAAGTCTGTTCCTGTCAAACCTTCGCTTGCAAGACTCGGTTGTTGTTTAGCCTCGGGTGATCCAACGTACGCAGTAGTCATTGGACTCTGTGGCAGGATAGATCTCCCTAAGGCTTCAGATGCTTTTAAAAGTAACGTGTTTTGTAAGACGCTCTTTGCTTCTTCATTCCATTGACTGCCACCTGTGAAGAATCCAGAGACTGACTCTGTTAGGATCACTTTTATTTTATGTTTTGAAAGTGAATTTGATTGTAAAACCGGTTGCAACACCTGCTTCGCATATCGCAGAACTTCCTTTCTAAGATCACTACTTTGAGTTGAGTCTCCATAATACAGTGGTTGGGAGAGATCAGGTTCTGGACCATATTTTCTAACCAATGCAATCATCATGACGTCTTCTTGTCCTTTTGGACAAGACGCCAACAGCATTGGTACCGAACTCTCACCTTCAGGGTAATAGTGTGAATACATCCTTCGGAACCTCTCTTCCCATTGAGCCTGACCCCTGCTTGAGCTTCTACTTGGGAGTGGTAGGTCCGGTAGGGTGTTCTTCAACTCTTCAATGGTACTCCCATCAGCAACATTGCCTCTTCTTGCCCACACCAGTCTTGAAGGTGATGTCATTCAAAAAAACAACAGAGAGTTGTGTGTTTTTTTTTTTTTTTTTTTTTTTTTTTTATCACATACCCTTTTACTTTATTATACCATTCAATCGATAGAGGGGGGGATTGTTTCTGAGAAAGACAAAGAAAATGTATTTTTTTTATAAAAAAAAATAAATAAAAACCATATCATTCCCCCATCCATGTTAAGATTATTTTTTCTGAAACATAATAATAATTATTTATCTTTTTTTTTTTTTTTTTTTTTTTTTTTTTTTGATTGGCACACTCGTCATATATCACGTCAGGAGACATAACCTTTTTTTTGAGAATAAAAAAAAAAGAGAAGTAACGTAAGCTCACGTAGTTTTACCTCACTCCTTGTTATTATTTTTTTATTTTATTTTTATGGTTTTTTTTTTTCTTCTTCTTCTTCTTCTTCTTTTTTTTTTTCATGTTGTTGGCTATATTTCTGGGAATTTTTTTTTTTTTTCTTCTTCTTATTCTTCTTCTTCTTTTTTTTTTTTTTTTTGCTCTCATCCTTCTTTTCCTTTTCATTTTCTTTTTTTTTCTTTCCAAAAAAAGTGTCGCTATATAGGGTAACCCCATCATCACTCTTGGTTTCACTGCTTTAAGTCTACAGTGTTTCACTGTAAAGAGAATCAAGAAGAAAAACAAAAAAAAAAAAAAAGGGGGATGGGACTGCAAAACCAAATAAAAACAAGAAGGGTGGTCTCTGCTAGGGTGAGATGAGGGCAGTAAAGTAGAAAAACTTAAATTGGAAGGGGGGTAATTTGATACTGCATTTTCAAGCTCAAAAGGAACAACAATTTCTCCGACAATCTTGACTGTCAGCGGCAGCGTAGTAAATGACTGCAAATATATAAATAATACCACTGGAGGCCACGTGAACATAGTTGAGCGCCACTTGCCTATGTTACCGTAACAGCTTTTTATAAAACTCATGAGTACTTAATTAATACATTATATTGTCTTGAAAATTAACCATAGAAAAAGACGAACACCAGGAAGGGGGGCGGCTCTTTGTCAATAGCCGTATATACTGGTATTTGATGATACGAAAACTGTATTAAAAGTAGTTCAAGATGGCGAAACACGTTGTGAAATAAATAAACGTAGCACATCTCACTACTAACAAAAAACCTAAAACAAAAAGGAAACGTGATAACCCGCATATACGGTCAACAGCCGGTAAGTGGCAAAGTGCCATTCCCTCGCTACACTCCACTCCCCCTAGCTGCGGGGGGAAAAAAGACAAAAAAAAAAAATGTAAGATCTCTATTATTATTAAATATAAAAAAAAAAGTTTCCCCAACAAGTGTACTTTACCTCAAATCCTTTTTCGTGGAACATAAAGTCCCTTTTCAGCGTGGCTTATGGGTTTTTTTTTTTGACATCCTAAACCCTTGCACATGTGTTAGACTCCTTGTTCCGTGTAGTGAAATATTGCTAAGTCCAAACACGATTGAAGACTTTCACAACGTGCACCAATACAGAACGTTGCCCTCGTACACATATGTATCCTACACGGTCTGCAGAACCAGGGATGAGTGCACGCAGTATTCCCTTTACTCCATAAAAAAAAAAGTCAACCAACAAACCTTAACACCAGAATAATTAAAAAAAAAAAAAAAACATAACTGTGAGCAGCCTGCAAGAATTAGACTTTTTTTTTTTTTTCCCCCTCCCTTAACTTATCTCTCTTCACAGTGTTAGTTAAACTGAACGTAGATTATAATATTACACGGCTGGTTTTTTAAAAAAAAAAAAATAGAAAAAAGAAATAATACCACAATACAAAAATAAATAGTTTAACAGCGAACCGACTTAAAACTGATAAAAAAGCTAAAGGGGTTTTTTTTTTTTTTTTTTTTGCACCGACGAAGTCGGAGAAGAAACTATTCAGATTAATAGCCCCCCCAGTTTATTTATTTATGGTCAAAAATGTTATTTATTTCCCTGTGCTGCCAGTAATACTGTCTGCTCAAACAAAACATTATAAGGCTTTTATTTGAATATATTTTTTTTTTTACAATACTTGGTTAAAATGGGGGAAAAAAAAAAAAGAAGAAGAATTTTTCCTCTCCCCACCCGCCCCACACACTTTTTTTTCTTGATACTATTTTTTTTTTTTTTTTTTTTTTAAATTTTTTTTTCTCGGAGACGATAAAACTATTTGTCAATCAGGAATAATGAGATAACCCAATGCACACAACTGATGAGGGCAAACTGGGGGTGAAACTTTGACAATGTAAAAACAGTAACAACTTTTTAGGTATTAAAAAACAAAAATAATATCAAAAGTACTTGACTGAAAAAATATTTGTAGTTGTTAATCAAAGAAAGTTACGTTTTAGAAAAAAAGTAAACATAAAAAGAGTAAGCTATATTTGTTGTCTTACTGACCAGAAAACGTTGTCGAATCTGGTAATTCGGGGACCACGTACTAAACAGGTTGAGCGTCCAATGCACACAACTGATGAAGGAAGAAAGGGAGGGTTGAATGTCTGAATTTGTAAAATACAACTGTTTTTGTATCGCGTTAACATAGCGATAGTTTAACATCTGTTGAGGAATACAGTGAACTATGGTGATGTTTAACTTAGCCTTTTTGAGAGTAATCCATATACCTCTTTACCTCTATTCTCTCATTCATCAGTTATGGTGTAGAAGTAAGTCAATCAATTATTAAGACTGAGTCATTCCAGTTTGCAGGAGCAAACAGACTAAACTTCACCCAGCGATAGCAATCTGGTGGAAAAAAGAAAAGAGACACAAAAAAAAAAAAAAGATATAATTTCTTAATAATAAAAAGAATATAGAGACAAAAAAAAATAATAAAATAAAATAAAATAAATAAAAAACATCTATAATTATAAAGGGGAAGTTTTTTTTGTCTCAGGGAAGAAAAGTTGCTAAAACTGTTATTTTTTTTTTTGTACCTACGAAACCCATTTTTCGGTAGAAAGAGAATCGTGTCAGCGTAACTAACCTATTTCCTTTATTAGGATTTTCTACCTGGTTGCGCACAAACAAAGCAAGTCTCGCAAATTTCCAGGCACTCTCTCAGTTATCTTTATTCTCTTATTGCTTTTTTTTTTTTTTTTTTTTTTCCCAACATAAGACCCACTCAATCATTTTAAAACCAACCACCACTTTGGTGAGAACACCAATTTGTTCTCTTTTTGCCAGAGACGGTAGTTGAGAAAAAGGGGGGAAAGAAAATAAATAAAATAAATTTAAAAAAAAAAAAAAAAATCGCGAAGTGGACAGACGTACCAACCACCAACACCACCAAACGTAAAGTGAAAAACGTGATGCTTTTATATTTTCTTGTTTTCATGCACGATTTTCTTTCAGCTCGCCAAAAGAAGGGGGCAAGAATAATAATTCCTCGTGTGTGAGCTTTTTTTGAAAAGGGTATTTTTTTTTTTTTTTTTTTTTCATGATGCACCAGTCTTGATAAATACAAGTACACGATGGTTTAAGACCCCAGTGTTTTCCGATAATCGCACAGCAAAAGCAAGCTTTTTACTGCTATTAATTTTTTTTATAGCTCTCCTCTATTCATTTTTTTTCGTTTTATTTTTTTTAGGATAGCAAAAAGCGATTTTTGATTTTGATTTTTTTTTTTTTTTTTTTTTTTGCGAGAAGAAATTCAGTGTATTTTTTGGAGGGATTTTTTTTTTTTTTTTTCGCTCCCCCAACTTGTGTCTGACAGGAGGGGAATGTGTGCTGTAGCAGCCCTTCCACTTAAAGCAATACTGGAATTATTATTATTATTTTTTTTTTTCCGAAGGTTTAGGCCAAAAAAAAAAAAAAAATCCCCATACATGAAAATACACTATACAATATCTTTCAAAGTCGCCAGCTACATAACAAAAAAGAACGATAAAAAAAAAAGGTAGGAGGGAAGTAAAGGGGGTGAAAAAAAAAAAAAAAAAAAAGGGAGAAGGGAGAAGGGAAAAGCGGGGAGTATGTTTTTCCCATGCTAAGGAGGTCAGCTGCATCACTCGATGCCTATCAAGTGTAGGACTAGTTGCTTATGGAAATGCCGAGTTTCTAACTTTTTTATAAATTTTCTTTTTTTTTTTTTTTTTTTTTTTTTCTCCTTCCTCCTTTTTTGTTTTTATTTAGTCTATTTTTTAACCTTTTTTGTTGTGTTTTTTCTTCAAGTGGAAAAAAAAAAAAAAAAAAAAAAAAAAAAATGAAAAGGCTGGTCCCCCTCCGTGTTTACTTTCGCAAACAACGTAGGTCATGCCTTATTATTATTTTCTAATATGCGTAGTTAAATTATGACTTTTAATCTAGTAAACGGGCAACATAAGGCAGTTATTATCTACACGCGACACCGATGCGTTTTTCTTTTTTTGTTTCTTTGGATGAGGCTTTTTCTTTTTTTTCGTTATCGGTTTTTTTTTTGTTTAAAAAAAATGAAAAAAAAAGAAAACTGCAAAAATACAGAAATGATTTTGCCGGACTCAGATGACTCAACCTACGCTGCCAACATTTTTTCAAAATAAAAGAACAGGAAGGGGATTAACTGTTTGAGTTTGTACGTAAAATACAAATGTATTGCATCATAAAAAACAACATAACGATAATTTAACATTAGTTTTAGATACAGTGACTAGGTGTGATGCATAGAAGGGGTAATTTGATACTGCATTTTCAAGCTCAAGGGGAAGGGGGAGAAAGTCGTCAAGTTCGACTCTCCGAGCAACAGTTTTTTTTTTTTTTTTTTTTTTTTCTCTCCTATTTTTCAAAAAAAGGAGGGGAAAAAAATTGGTTAATGGACGTGGAGGTCCCATTCTCTTGCGAATTGAAAGTCAGAGTGGGCTAACATGTTTTCTACATAATAATTGTCAAGCGCGACAAGGATACAATTTTTTTTTGTTCTTTTTTTTTTTTTTTATATAAGAAAAAAAAAGTATCCAACACAATGGTGCAAAATCGTGGAGAACACAACCTTTTGCAAAAACTATTGTCCCCGTGGGCATAAAAGCACCCAGAGATTTCTATTATTATTTTTTTTTTTTTTTCCACCCTTCCCCCATTCCCCCTTCCCCTCACACAGCTAGTCATTTCCCAACATGGGATTAACAGCTTTCTATACCTGAGGAAATTTCCATAATTTCATAGTTTCGTCCAAACTGCAAGAGATAAGAGTATCGTCATGGTAGGCTGTATGGTAAACCGTACCACCGTGACCGTTTAAGGTATCCTTAAGAAGTCCAGTTTGCGTTTCCCAAACCTGATGTTTTTTTTTTTTTTTTTTTTTTTTCAAGTTATTATGTGAAGGAGGAAACAAAAAATAAGCACATACCATCAATGCCCAATCTCTAGCACAAGAGACGATGTAGTTAGAATTCTTTGCGAAGATCGCGTGGTGGATTGGAGTCTGATGACCTTTCATGACTCGAAGTTGTTTTCTCATTCTAACATCCCAAAGAATAATTTGATAATCCATCGAAGCTGACAATAAGTATCTATCATCATGGGAGTAACATGCAGACCAAACTGTTAGAGAGTGACCTTTATAGACAGCCGTTTCAAGCTGATTTCTCCAATCCCAGGTTCTGACGGTGTCATCATCAGAAGCCGTCGCAACATGACGCCCATTACTACTGAAAGAACATGAGAATATGGGAGCAGTATGTCCTGAAAGTTGGTATATGTTCTGTTGTGTGTCAGGATTCCAAATCCTACAAACTTCATCACACGATGCAGACGCAATATATTTCGCATCTGGTGAATACTTACAGCAATACACCTTATCAGTATGAGCGTTTAAACTCGCCAGTTTCTTTCCATTTCCTGCCATCCAAATCTTGCATGTCTTGTCTTCAGAAGCTGACACAACATGATTGTTGCTCGGGGAGTAGTCACATGACAACACATATCCTTTGTGTCCCTTTTCTTTTAACGACATTAACACGTCTCCAGTACGAGTGCTCCAAATCTTTAACGTCCTGTCACGAGATGCGGTTACAATCTTCTCACCGTCTTGTGAGAATTCACAGCAGTAAATTGCTTCAACGTGTCTATCTTCACATTGTGGTCCTCCGTATGTTTGGATTGCTCGAGAGTCACCAACACGTCCTCGACGTTCTTCTTCATTATGACGTGGGGATGAATACATTGTTACTTGCTCGGTTAGCTGTTTTTTGGAAATGTGAATGGAAGAAAAAAAAAAAAAAAAAAAAAAAAAAAGTTTTAGTAAAAGTTGTCCATACCTTGTCATCGATCCCCATTTCCGTGCAAAGAAGTTTGAGACGTTTTCCCGCGCTGGATTCGAAAAAGACTTGGAGAGAGTTGTCGTCATCTAATTCGATGCGATCACCTTCTTCGTCTTCGTAGGCGATGGCGAATCGTCTTTTGCATTTTTTTTCAATCTCGTTAAGCATATCATCAAAAGTAATATCACGAGGCACACTAACAAGCTTGTGCGTATCTCCTTCCATCGCAAGTTTAATTTGAATTGTTGATGATTGTTGTGGTTGAGTTGGCGGTGGTGGTTCTGGAGTTGGTGTTTCCTCTTCTCTGGTGTTGCTGGCATTGCTGCCACCAAAGTCCATATCATCCATGTCCCCACCGTTTAATATCATATCAATGTGAGCTTTAATTTGTTTTTCTTTACTTGGAGAGAAATTCATTTTCCTTGCAGAACGAGGTGTTTTTTCTACTTCTGGACTGGATGATCGTCGTCTTCTCTCTTTTTTAGGTTCCTTGCTGCTGGATCTCCTCTTTCCTGACCTCGATCTATTACGTCTCTCTTTTCTGTCACTTTTTTCACCGTCAGCGTCTCTGTCGCTTCTTCTCTCTCGTTTCTCTTTTTTAACCAGGTCACCAGGTTCGTCATCTCTGTCTTTTTCCTTTCTACGAGCAGCTTTTTCAGATCTCTTTTGCTGTGCTTTGTAGTACATGTCGAGAATTTCATCGCTAGTACGACCTTCGTCAAAATTCTTTTTAAAGTTAAAGAGGACGTCCCGTTTCTGTTGTTGTTGTTGTTATTTTTCTTTTTTTTTTTTTAACTATTGCTGTGTGCCATATGCACGCCTTTTTTTTTAGTTGCGTCTGACAACTAATGGTGTGATTTTGATATAAAAATATAAGGAAAAAAAAACCATACCGCTTCTTCGGGAGACATGTCGTTTAATTTTTCCTTCATCTTGTAGTACATTTCAAAAAAATCAGATTCCCGCTTCTCAGGCAATCCCTTGTAAGTATATTTCTTTCCCTTGTCTGACTCAGACCCAAGGGTAAACGTCAGTGATGATTTTTCCTTAGACATATCTTTCGGTAGCTACAACCCCTGACCAGCCTGTGAGTGAACGTGTTACTAGTAGTTTGATACAAAAAATTGTTTATATACGAAGAAAGGGTCTCTTGGAACTGATTTGGTTAAGGTGTACCTGGTGATTGATATTTGAATGAAATTTGATACCCTAAAACAAAAAAACAAAAAAAAACACACATTCCCGTAACTATCACAATCATGTGAGGTTGTGAAGTAACAGCAGCAGTGTTGCCAGCTAGGGAAGTGGGATATAGAAGGGAAAAGGAAAAAAAAAAAAAAAAAAAAAAAAAAGCAAAAGCAAAAAAAATCGAATATCAAAAATTGCATGTCTTCAATCATAACAGCGAACTCTTGTAGGTATGTCGCAATTTTGCCTTTTTCGGGTAAATACATTTTTTTTTCCTTTCTCCCCCTCTCTCTCTCTCTCCCACCCCCCTTTCCTTTTTCTTCTTTTGAGCAGTTAGTAAGTGAAATCCTCGCATTCAGTTGAGAGTCCTCTCAGAATGAATTTATCCAGTATCCAAGACAGACTAAAGTCAACTCTATGGGTGAAAAAAAAAAAAAAAAAAAAAAAATTAATTTTTTGTTTGTTTGGATTGAACTAAACTAAGAACGGAAAAAAAAAAAAAAAAGATGGCCCACTTTGTACTCTCCAGTACGCTAATTAGTTGGCAAGTTTCATTTTTTTTTTACCATTCCGTCATTTTCACAACCATGTGCGGTTATAAAGTAACAGCAGCAGTGTTGTCAGCTGGTTAACAACAGGGATCGATTTACCCCTTCTCGAAACGGGTTTGCAGTAGGCATATATGAGACAGTCGAACTTAAAAAAAATCAAAATATAAAAACAAAAAAAAAAAAATCATTTCAGAAGATTGCAGCCTCTATATTTTTCGTTGAAAACGCAGACAGAATGTTGTCGCATGAGTAAAATAAAATCATGAGAGACACTACAAGAAAATAAAAACGGCTTTTCAAATCTGAATAGTTTTTTTTTCTTACAAAAAAAAAAAAAAGAAAAAGTTATAAAAAAAATTTATATGTCAACTTTTGAGCAGTTGATAAGTAAAATCCTCGCATTCAGTTGAGAGTCCTCTCAGAATGAATTTATCCAGTATCCAAGACAGACTAAAGTCAACCCTCTATGGGTGAATAATGAAGAACGGGAAAAAAAAAAAAAAAAGATGATCGACGAACATTGTGTACTGAAATCCGCAATAACCCGGTAGGTCTACGGAGAGTTTTGAAACGATTTTCATTTGCAGAGAAAAAAACTACACACGAAGAGTATCTATCCTGAAAAAAATCTGAAAATAGTTAGTTGGCAAGACCATCAGACCAGGTAGACACTCAAAGAGTACCGGGTGGCTCTTCTGAGGGTCCCCAAATACTGCGGGGCAGTCCGAGGGATTATTTTGTTAGATTCGACACAGGGCATACCAGATCAGGAGATCCAATCAGAAAATATTAAAAAGTGGAAACATATCGGAAGGCAACGAGTCCTTTTCATTGTGTACTGAAAACCGCAATAACCCGGTAGGACTACAGAGAGTTTTGAAACGATTTTCATTTGCAGAGAAAAAAACTACACACGAAGAGTATCTATCCTGAAAAATCTGAAAATAAACCAGGTAGACACTCAAAGAGCACCGGGTGGCTCTTCTGAGGAGTCCGAGGGATTATTTTGTTAGCTTCGACACAGGGCATACCAGATCAGGAGATCCAATCAGAAAATATTAAAAAGTGGAAAAAAAAATATCAGAAGGCAAAGAACCTTCCTCTTAACATCATAAAAAGTGACTATAAAACAAAACAAAAAACAAAACAAGAAAAATTGTCGTTTATGTTGAAGTGCAAGAAGAATGAAAAAAAAAAAAAAAAAAAAAAAAAAAAAAAATATCATCGCCGATACGCTGAAAACGAAATATTAAATAACAAAAAGAAAAAAGAATCCGCCAACTTCACCTTTTTTTTAATTTTTTTGAATTCAATATTTTTTTTTTCTTTTTCATTTGTGCGACAACCAGTATAAAAAAAAATCCTAATAAAGGAATAGGTTAGGTTATGAGATTATTTTTTAAAAAAAAAAAAACTTGCATTTGTGAAAACAAGATAGCAAAAACATCAAAAATAAAACTATTCTGCTGTTCCGAAAAACGCAAAAGGAATATAGGTTAGTTTCGCTGCCACAATTCTCTTTCTAGGTATGAAACAGAAATTGACCCTTATCATAAAACTATACAAAAAAATAGTAATATAACACTTTTTTGTTGATGTTTTTTTTGTTTGTGTCACGCAAACACGGCTAGTCCCAACTTTTTTTTTTTTTTTTTTTTTTTTTTTTGTTCTTGCAATACTTGTGTTAAAAAATGCAAAAAAAAAAAAAAATGGGAAAATATATATCCAATAAGGGTGAAGAAGAAGATTGAAATATAATAAAAATATCAGAAATAACAATAGCAGCGTAGGCAACAATGAAAAAGTCTAAATTCACAATTCTAAAGAGAATGAAAACTAAAATCGAGAAATCGTACGCTGACAATCACTTGAATAACAAACGACAAAATCAGCTTTTTTTATTTTTTTTCCATTCTTTATATAACATCAAGCACAGGGTAACTGTACTTTGACTTAGGCGGGGAAAATAAAAAAAAAAAAAGAACTCCACGATGACACATCACAGCCGGTAGTACTAACGGCACAGGGAGTAATTTAAAACAGTTCAAAAAAAAAAAAGGAACAACAATTTTCTCCGACAATCTTGATTGTCAGTGGCAGCAGCAAGAGGGAAAAAGATCACGACGACCATAAATAAATAAAACCGTTTTTCTTTTAATCTGAAATTGGTATTTTCTTCGTCGGTGCAAGAAAAAAAAAAAATAATAATAATAATAAAATAAATATACATGCAATACCTGTCCATGACTACTCATCAGGACGAACGGCAACAAAAAAAAAAAAAAAATTTTTGAAATTTCACTCTCTTGCATCACCTCGTCTAAAGATGCTTCTCAGTGATCTCAAGAAGGTACAACAAGGTACTCCTAATTTCTCAGGAATTTCTTTTAAATTTGGTAAGTAGCTGTGAATCTCTGGAGGGTTTCCATATCCAACTCCAACAATAAACGATTGAAGAGAGAGGTCATCATCAATCTCAACAGCATCACCCTCGTCATCAAAATACCACAATGAAGTTGGGAAGTTATTTAGTGTGGATGTTATTAATCGAAGGATGGTTTTGTAACTTTCTGTTTTTTTAATAGTGACTTTGTGACTTGTTCCATTCAAGGCGATGACTCGTATTCGAACTCCTCTCTCTTTTATTTCATTTGAGGAACTTTGGATTCTGACGTTGTGAAGTTTCGGTTTTGTCATCATCAGTTTTAACTTTATTTCATTATCAGAGAGTGTTGTTGTTGGAAAGTTTACACGATAAGAGGCCATCTGTTAATTGTTATTTGTTGTGGTGTTTTTTTTTTTTTTTTTTTTTTTTTTTTCAACGATCAGAGATAAAAGAGAGACAAGTCGGTACAAAAAAAAAAAAAAAAATAATAATAATTGGCTTTATCATAAAAGGGAATACAATACTCGTAGCAATCTCGGAGGGATCCCCACCTGACTTTGTTAGCATGGGTACGAATGCTTATTTAGTTATTAACAGAGAAGCGAAGAAAAGCGACAAACCAATACTCGGGCCGACATACAATACGGGGAAAGGACCAGTAGTGAAAGCGGGTGATGTCAAGAGTCGTCGGCCAGAACCAACGGAGACTGAAGAAGGAGGTGAACAAACAGCGATGGATACCACGGAAACAGATGAAGCTGAAGGGGTTACCGAAACAGAAAAGCAACAGATGGAAAACTGACTCCAGCAGGAAGAAGATCAATCAAAATACGAATCAGCTACCCGGTATAGCAACACTGACATCATCGTTAAGATCATCCAAACCATCTTCATCTACAGCGCCGACTGTTTCTACACTGCAAAAAAAAAAAAAAAAAAAAAAAAAAAAAAAAAAATCATACCCCGGTATCCAAGTCACTCTGTAGCCTAGAATACAGTTTAATATACGCTGACTCCCTTTCACTAGGCCTTCCTTGGTAATAAAACTTTTTGGAACCCATTTTCAAAAATAGTTGTTCTTTGTTTGGTTTAATATTATCGCTAGTGGAGTTTCCAACGGTCATGTCGAACGGTTCGTTTTGCATCATCCCGTTAATCTTACAATTCTGGACTTTTGGAACTTTCTTCAATTTTCTTTTAATTTCTTCATCTGAAAAGTCATTTTCGGGAAAATTTTCCCGATATGACGAAACCTGTTTTTTTTGATTTTTTTGATTTTTTTTTTTACCCATAAGTGTAAAAATCTTGATAAAGGTCATGCTCTTTTTTACTAAAAAAAAAAAAAAAAAAAATTAAAAAAACAAACTCCTAAAGACTCTTCTGCTCCGAGTCGATGATATAATTTAAAAAAAGTACTTTCTCGTTGATGGAGTCTGCCGTTGTATCGAAATCGACGATCACCCATAGACATATCTATGCTCACTTTTTTTAATTCATCATCTAGTTCTGATTCTGAAGGTGAGTCATCAGGCATCGTTAGATTGATGTCGATTTGATTAGTACTTCCCTGTTTTCGGTTTTGTTGTTTTTTTTTTGAAAAGGCTACTTTACATTATTATTCGTCACAAACCTCATTGTGAAGTAATTCTTCGTCAGACCCATTAAGAGACGACATGTTTATTATTGCTACCTGGACTATTGAGGGGAAAAAAAGAAATATAATAGGGTGGTTGAATGTCTGAATTTGTAAAATACAACTGTTTTGTATCGCGACAGGGGGGACATCCTCTTTAATGGATTTATGTATTCATTTTTATTTTTGTTTCGCTTGTACTACAAATGTGAAGGGAAAAATAATAATAAAAAAACCGTCAAAAAAAAAAAAATATAATAATAAAAAAAAAATCATAATTTCTAAACTGTAATAACGGGAAGAGGAAGGGGGAGAAGATGAAAAAAAAAAAAAAAAAAAACAATAATAATAATAAATAAAAATTGCAACAAAGAAATCCTATATAAATCCTCTATAAAAATAAAAAAAAACAGTCTTTACACGAAGAAAGGGTTTTAAAGTTCCCTCCCTGTTAAGTTTTATTTTAATTTTTCTCACCTAAAAACAGGAAAGCTTGCACTGTCCATCTAAACTTGCTGGCAGTTAGAAAAAGGTGTTTACGTTTTTTTTTTTTTTTTTTTTTTTGGTGCCAAAACATTCGCTTTTGTCTATTTGGCACTTTTTAAAAAAAAAAATATCTCCAAAACTTAAAATCACAATAATAATAAAAATAATATACACATAATTAGGGAAATCGGGAAGACAGGGGACCATCAACAAAAACAATTTTTTTTTTTTTTTTTTTTAGATTTTTTTTTTTTCTATTTTATCACAGAATGTGGGTTAAATCATTTCCTTCACTCTTCTAATAATCAAATGTTTGTGTGCCTCCGACAAGTCTTCATCCACGGTGTTAGTCCAGAGATCATGACAAGCATCACTCACCATCGCACGAAACTCATTTTCAGAATATTTCGGATTCGGTTGGAGTCTTCGAAGAGGAAGAATTTTCGTCTCAACAAAGTCACGAAGCTGAGCTTGAAATCTTTGATTTTGATTATTAAGAACAGATTCCGTAATCGGGGCAGGTAGTTGTGGAATAACTGATACTGGAGTTGACGACGTGTCAACTTGTCGAATTCCAGCAGACGATGTCTGACTTGGAGGACCATTCTCATCTACGAACATGAATTCAGTTTGAGCTGAACCAACAGGCAGGTTCGTATCAGTAGCGAATCCACTTACATCAATGAAATAACGTACTCCTGCTCGTAACACGTCCGGTTGAAACGACATGAACAACGACGTCGCTGAAGTCTTTCCTATAGTCATCCATTTGTTGACGTAGAATTCTTCCAAGTTAATCACGATTACTTTACCTTCTTCGTTTTCATGTCCGAATATTAATCTGACTTCCATTTGTTGAGAATGAGGTGCTGCTTCTATTAATAACACCACTGGTTTACCAGTTGTCGGTGGTGATGACATGGATATCGTTAGAGTGTCTGTCTGCAACGATGGATCCAAAATAGGAAAAACACCCGCGACTCCAAAATTGAAATTTTTAAAAATTCCTGCGACGCTAGACCCTCCAAGGCTACTACTACCAACATTGCTTTGTGGGTTTGGATGAACTTGAATTTGTGTTTGATTGTGTCCGTTTAAAGTGATAAACTGATCAACAATAGACCTTAAATATGCAACCTCAGCAGTTGTTGGTTCTCTTCCTACTTCTGACGATGCATACGTCTGTTTGAATTGATGAGCGATCCTCGCAGTTGCCGTCGCGATTTGCTCTTCATTTGAACTGTGCATCGCATTCATTAAGAGATGACCAGCTTCAACAACGATCTTTTGAATGCTCACAGGTTCATTAACTGAAACACCACTCGCAGCCGGTGTCGGAGTGCTCGGAGTGTATCCAACCGACCTCGATACATTTCTATTAATAAGATTATTTCCCATATTATATTGATATCTAGGAGAGTTGGTTCGGTCACCATGAATTGCGGAAGTGTTACCTCCCAGGATTCGAACTTGAGCCTCATATGGTAGCTCATCCAGCGATCGGAGAGGTTCATAAGCACCACCCGGAGTTTTGACTTGTATCTCGCCATTGGCACCTTGTTCACTTAGTCGGCTGTATAAGTCGTTTACTGTCCCTGCCTCAATTGTGACTCTGCGGGGAGCGTCTTCCACCAACAAGGTCAGGACTCTTGGGGGTGAATGTGATGTTCGTTGACCTCCAATTTCAAGTTTTAACTCGTCTGGAACAAATAAAAAATGTTCATCAGTGAATAACTGTCCCTGATAAATCAATTCTGGGATCGAAACTCCAGTTCTAGTTTGCAATATTCCAATTAAATCTCTCGCATTGCTGCAACTGACATCTCTTTCATACCAACGACCATTCATTCTGTCAGTCATAACAATGTTGAAAACTCTTACAACGGGTGCGGTTCGTCTTGCTGAAGCTGGAGGAGGAGGAGCAGCTATGGCCGGATCTCGATTCATGTTTACTCTGTATATTGATTGATCTCCAGGGTACAAACTATTGTAAGATCCACGTATCGGTGATTGAGTAACACTGCTGTTTACAGGAACTTTATTGAAATCCGTGTTGAATATTCCACGTTGACGCTGATCAGGAAACGTTACATTACTTCGACTTGGAGTTACATTTTGATAATTCATTTTTTTTTTTTTTTTTTTTTTTTTTTGTTTTCCCTCTTTTTTTTAAGCAGATTTACTCCTGGTCGTTACCAAAAAGTTTAATAGTTTTTCTTGAACTTCCTCAGCGTGTTTTCTTGTTGCTAAGACTTCCTTTATTAATAATGCTTCTTGTGAAGGTTTTGGTGAGTTTTGTGAGTCGATAACTTCGAGTAGGATGCTGATCAGTTCTATCTTTCTTAATAGTTTGACAGATGTCCTCCAAGCTTCAGTTTGATCAACGGCTTGTGATTTAGATTTTAATAAAAGCTCTACTCGTCTTGTTAGTTTTTTTAACTTTGTCAACTGACGTGCCGCCCTTAGTTGTACTACGTCCCAACAAAAAGTTGAAAACGTTTCAATAATTTCAGATTCAAGTTGTTTTCTTGTGGTTTGGTCGTTTTCTTCTTCACAACTAAGTTGATGTGTCCGTCTCTGATTTGAATTAATATCTATTATCGATTGTTGTTGGTAGTCAGATCCGATCACTCTCTCCCCGTTCACTCTCACCTCTGATCTAGTAGGTATTCGAGTCGTACTCATTAACAGTTGAGCCACACGCTCATTGTTTTGTTGTTTGTCCTTCTTATAAAATAAATATTTTTTTAAAAAAAAAAAAAAAAAAAAAAGTGTAAACAATACTAAATAACAAGTGTATTCTTAAACTTGACTATAAAAAGGGAAAAGAAAATAAATAAATAAATAATAATAATAATAAGAAGAAAGAAGGGGCGGGTAGCTTTAACAATTTGCAGAAACAAAATCAAAACTACTTTTTTTTTTTTTTTCCCTTCCGAATATGGAAATAACTGGATTTTTTTTCAATTAATTCTTTTTTTTTTTTTTTTTTTAATATTGCTTTCTTTTTTTTGAACACATAAACACGTTTTTGTATACAAAGGGAGTGGGATCGAAAAAAAACATTCAGATACTTTGTTGATCGTCAGCTAGTTTTACTGATGGCACAGGGAAATAGATAACATGACAATAAATAAACTGAGGGGGGGCTCTTAATCTGAATAGTTTCTTCTCCGACTTCGTCGGTGCAACAACAAAAAAAAAAAAAACAACTAAAAAGTGTAAGTGAGATAAAGTTAGTATAAAAAATAAAAAAAAAAATAAAAAAAAAAGTGAACAACCACTTTTTTTTTTCTTTCTCTGAACAGGCAATAATAAGGCCAAAACAGTTCACTCGCATAATTAATGCTGATGATGTGTAAAACAGGACACACACATCACATCAGATCAGATCATATCGTTTTGCATTCCAAATTGGACAGACGAGCTTTCAGAACCAACTAAGTGGATCTTGTCACTCAAAATCCTTCGAATGGCAATTTTTAAATTACTTGTCGACTTTCGAGTGTCCAACAGGACTTCCTTTTCATTATCACCTTCGTATGTTTGGACGTACTCATTTAATACTTTATCAGCATGTCTCCATTTTCGTCTTTTAAATGACAGAAAGAACTGCCTCATTAGCGATCGTTGTGCTCTCGTGTCTGGATCTGATTTCTGAGGCCAAAGTAGTTCAGAAACGACGTTTGTTCCCATCACGCCACACTGAACAGAATACACAGACTTTTCATCTTTTAAAGCGTTTCTGGTTGATTGGTTTATCAAGACTCGGGTTCCCAAACTTTTATTCATCAGCAACACCGACAATCCGAACGGCACTAGCGATCCCAACACGATGTATGTTTTGAATGTTCCGGTGGTGACAACTCCTGCTTTCACACAACCCGATGAAATTGATATGTGAGGGAATCCGTTTTCTGGATCTCCCATTCCACTTCTCAACGTCGGATGATTTTTAACTTCTGCATCATATCTGTCAAGCAATTTCAAAGCAAAATGACATGCTTTGATATGAGGAGAGTACGACTTAGAGTTAGACTGCGACATCGAAAGCGAGTCTCCTTGATTGGAAGTTGACTGCGGTGCGGGTGATGTAGATTCAATGTGGTACCCAAATAAACAATACAGTGAATTTATACTTAATAGTTTGGCGTGATGATCTGCTGCGACGTCCATTAACAGTTGTAAATAAACTTCACAACACGATTCTAGAATAGGAATGTTTGACTCGTCAGGTACGAGGGTGTCAATGAGATTTAAACTACGATTAGAAATCCAAACTAAAACCATGTCAGTTGATTCCAATCCGAGTTTTAGTGATATATGTAAATTTTCAGTCTTTGTTCTGTTGCAAACAATCGAATCCTGTTGATCAGCCCTCCAACTCTCTGAATTCGTCGAGCATGATTCATTTCTCAGCAACTCCTCTTCAGCTAAGGGAGCTTGATCTGCTGAATACGGTAATGTGATTGCCAAAGGAATATCAGTAGTGAATAGCCATGGGGGTACAAACGGTAGTAAGTATCCCAATGCTGATACTGCTTTACACAATTGAAGTTCAATCTGACCCATTTCACCAGGTGATCCATGAATTGGAATGTTATGAAGTTTCCAATCACATATTCTATCACAATAGGTGCTCACCATTTCATTGAAATCGACCGTCGGATCGAAATCTTTTTTTATTGTTGCCTCGGTCGATGTTCTTCGATGGTATTCTTTTATTATCAATCCGCTGAATAAAAACATTAAAACAATAAAACTACAACAAGTTATCCAAACAGATGCACGTCTTTGGTAGTCACGATCCCGGTCAGCAACTACAGAGTCGGTTAACGTTTGTAATCTGTTTTATTTTATTTTTATTTTTTTGCTATTTTGTTACCATTGTTCGTGTCAGAAGATTTTTAGTTTGGAATATTAAATAAAATATAAACACTTAAGACCGCAAGGAGCACCTGTTGAACCCGCACTTTGCTGCAGATAATTCTCCTTCGCCAGCTGGTGGACGGAATGAAATCACTTTGACCGATCCAGCCACCGCTGCTCCTCCCCTCCTGGCCCAACCATACCCACTGCCAGGTATTGGAGTCACCATCACTAAGACCGCAAGAGCACCTGTTGAACCCGCACTAGCTGCAGATAATTCTCCTTCGCCAGCGTCGTGTGAGGGTTCATGGCGATATCGGTGATAACTTTTTTTTGTAGAATTGCAGATGATGCATGAAGAGGGAGAAAGCAGAGAGCAGATTCTAGTAAGGGGAGTAGCCCTTTGCCCTGTGCTGACCACTGAAGATATAGAACTTTTTGCAAGTGGAGTCGCTGTTCTTGTATCCAAACTCGCTAGCGTAAGTTCTTTCAAACTCCTGGAATTTCCAACTTTTCTGATGAAGTCTGGTAGACTTATTGCCACAGACACAGATGCAGCCTTCCTCTGGAACGGATGGGCAACAGCTGCAATATTGTTTTACAACGGAGGGTTAAACCTCAGTGGGAGGGCTGCCCACATGGCCCAATCATACCCACAGGCTGAGACCACAGGTTTTATTTTGGAGCGCAGCGCTTTCGGACTACCCACAGAACACCCGTCAGGAGGCAACTTGTACTCGGCTTACAATTTTAAAGACTACCGGTTATTCTCAGATAGAATTCCAGCAGACAAACAAAAGTAAAAAGAACTGTACTAGCACCGTGGTTTCTTCCCAGCATTCAAAAAAAAAAAAAAAAAAAAAAAAATCATACTCAGCAGCTTCTTCAAGAAAATGGTCATTCACATCATCAACAGCAGCGCATAACGATTCTGGAGTAGCATGAGACCGATCGATGTCGAGTGGCTCAAGGTATGATAAGGTTTTATCAAGCACTCCTTGTACTGAATGATAGCTCTCAATAACATTTTTAAAATCATCCTCACCAAGTGGTTCTAAAAAGTCGATAATGACTGCTTGCATCTCCCTCGCTAAGACTTGTTCGTTTATCGTGAAATCGAACAAATCAGGGTTTAGAGACGGATCGTGGAGTACCGAAGATGCTACTTCCTCAGAACCTGCCATGGTGTACAATTCCAACAACAGGACAGAATTAATATTTCGAAGTTGAGTATCCCCGTTGTCTTGAGTCAACACCAGTAGCCTTAGCACTAACGACGTGATCATTTTCAAAACCGATCCCATCCTCTCAAGAGGAAAATCACTTTTCAATTTCCTCATTTCACTCAAATCATCAGAAAAATTAATCAAATTCAACTGCAGTAATTCTTTAACTTTTCCGTTGTATCCAACTCCTTTTGATAGAGTACTAACGTATTGATCTGTTTTTTTCATGTGCAGATGAAGATCTTGAGCATCAAACGGAACGCCGACTTGTTCTTTCGTATACAACAAGAATTCTTCACTAATATGGTTGGTCATTGAACAAATAGTTTGAATAGCTGAATGAACTTGAAAATCACCTGCGCCATCGTCGTCTAGAGATACTATGAGACAACCAACAGCGAGTCCTAGTATTATTATAATTGAAGACATGTAAAATGCTAACAAAAACCGGCAATCTCGGTACATTTTAGTAGCGCTGCTTCCCTTTTCATTATTTCGCAAAGGAGCGTCGTCCGAGGCATCTTCTTCGATTGTTTCTTCTTCGATTTCTTCGACTTCTGCTTCCGCATCTACGATTTGAATTTTCCAATTCTCGTCTTCTTCAGCCATCGTATTTTGTAAGGAAATTTGGTTATTACTGAAAAGGGGGATTAACTGTTTGATTTTGTACGTAAAATACAAATGTATTGTATCATAAAAAACAACATAAACGATAATTCAACATTAGTTCTGAGATGCAGTTGACTAGGTGTGATGCTTGTCGAATGGAGGTGAAAATTTGACGATGTAAAAACAGTAACAACTTTTTGATTATTAAAAAAATAAAATTAATATCAAAGTACTTGACTGAATTGCTACAGAATGAGGGATTATTAATAAAGAATTGGCTTTATCAGCTGCAACCTGCAATGCATCCTTCACGAGCGACTCTTCGGAAGCTGTGAAAACAACGTCAGGAAATCCAGTGTCTTGGAACGTAACCGAAAGTTGCATATTAACTCGCGTGAGTAACCTACGAAATGTGATGATGAATGGCTTGGAGTATGATGAGATTAATAAATGTTCAAAATATATTTCTTCAAACAAACTTTTTTTTTTTCTTTTTTTTTTTTGCACAAACTTTAGTCCCAACCTACATCCATGATGTGTTTAACAAACAACCTGCTATATGACAAAAATACGAATTTCTCCATCTCTTATTAAGTAGAATTGTAGCACATATCGATAAACCTGTTGTGAATGATTTATAAAATATTTCCAAATGTAACACCAGATAACCCAAGTCACATATCCAATCACCCACTGTAACCTTGCCGTGGTTTTAAGAGTGTGTGAGCGAACATCTTCTTTCTGAAATATTAAAACATAAATTAAATTCCTTCAAATAAAACAAGGGGAACAACGCACACACACTAAAAACAACATTTATGATTTCTGTCATTTCAAATTCGCTACGCTCGTATGCAGTTTATCTCTCTTAATGGATGAGCAACCTTTTAAGAAATTACTTCCAACGGATTCCACATTCACGAGGGTAAAATCCAAGGAAGTAAGTGATGAACAATTATATAGAAAATCCTCCCACAGTTGAAATATTGCTGAGACTTGATAAGTCCAGAGATGTGAGGGATGAACAATTATATAGAAAAGAGCCTCCCACAGTTGAAAGATTGCTGAGACTTGATAAGTCCAGAGATGTGAGGGATGAACAATTACTTAGAAAAGAGTCTCCCACAGTTGAAAGATTGCTGTGACTTGATAAGTCCAGAGATGTGAGGGATGAACAATTACTTAGAAAAGAGTCTCCCACAGTTGAAAGATTGCTGTGACTTGATAAGTCCAGAGATGTGAGGGATGAACAATTATATAGAAAAGAGCCTCCCACAGTTGAAAGATTGCTGAGACTTGATAAGTCCAGAGATGTGAGGGATAAACAATAATATAGAAAAAAGTCTCCCACAGTTGAAATATTGCTGAGACTTGATAAGTCCAGAGATGTGAGGGATGAACAATTATATAGAAAATCGTCTCCCACAGTTGAAAGATTGCTGTGACTTGATAAGTCCAGAGATGTGAGGGATGAACAACCATATAGAAAAGAGTCTCCCACAGTTGAAAGATTGCTGAGACTTGATAAGTCCAGATTTGTGAGGGATGAACAATGTCTTAGAAAAGAGTCTCCCACAGTTGAAAGATTGCTGAGACTTGATAAGTCCAGATTTGTGAGGGATGAACAACTACATAGAAAATCGTCCCCCACAGTTGAAAGATTGCTGAGACTTGATAAGTCCAGAGATGTGAGGGATGAACAAAAACTTAGAAAAGAGCCTCCCACAGTTGAAAGATTGCTGAGACTTGATAAGTCCAGAGATGTGAGGGATGAACACTTATATAGAAAAGAGTCTCCCACAGTTGAAATTTTGCTGAGACTTGATAAGTCCAGATTTGTGAGGGATGAACAAAAACTTAGAAAAGAGCCTCCCACAATTGAAAGATTGCTGAGACTTGATAAGTACAGAGATGTGAGGGATGAACAATTATGTAGAAAATATTTTCCAACAGTTGAAATATTGCTGAGACTTGATAAGTCCAGATTTGTGAGGGATGAACAATTAATTAGAAAAGTGTCTCCCACAGTTGAAAGATTGCTGAGACTTGATAAGTCCAGATTTGTGAGGGATGGACAACTATTTAGAAAATCGTCTCCCACAGTTGAAAGATTGCTGAGACTTGATAAGTCCAGAGATGTGAGGGATGAACAATTACATAGAAAAGAGCCTCTCACAGTTGAAATTTTGCTGAGACTTGATAAGTCCAGATTTGTGAGAGATGAACAATTAAATAGAAAAGAGTCTCCCACAGTTGAAAGATTGCTGAGACTTGATAAGTCCAGAGATGTGAGGGATGAACAATTTCTTAGAAAATAGCCTCCCACAGTTGAAAGATTGCTGAGACTTGATAAGTCTACGGATGTCAGTGAATTGCAACCTTGGAGGAAAGCACTACCAACAGATGTGACGTATTGAAGACCAGGCAGACTGACTCTTATAATCTTACGAGATGAGGATAAGAAATCATCTGAAACGGTCGTGACTGAGGGTTCAGATTTGCTGAATGAGATGTTCGTAACATCATTCGAGAACCACTCACTGTTGTTAAACTGAAGACAGCCATCCACAGCGAATGTGCGAGTATCAAGGCAGAAAAACCCGTCCTGATCCCGTTTTCCTCGTAGGAATGCCTTCGCTCTCTTTGCAGAATCTGTCAAAAACTCCAATCCAAACAAGCGCACCACCGATGCATCCAACAGCGAGCCGTCCTCCACTCCATACGACACCAGTCGATTACCTGCTCGAAGCAGCGATCCTGCGAGAGAAAGCTCAAGAAAGTCAGCATCGGTACCCCACTCGTCAGCTGCAACCTGCAATGCATCCTTCACGAGCGACTCTCCAGAAGCTGTGAAAACAACGTCAGGAAATCCAGTGTCTTGGAACGTAACCGAAAGTTGCATATTAACTCGCGTGAGTAACTTACAAAATGTGATGATAAATGGCTTGGAGTATGATGAGATTAATAAATGTTTAAAATATATTTCTTCAAACAAACTTTTTTTTTTCTTTTTTTTTTTTTTTGTTGCACAAACTTTAGTCCCAACCTACATCCATGATGTGTTTAACAAACAACCTGCTATATGACAAAAATACGAATTTCTCCATCTCTTATTAAGTAGAATTGCAGCACATATCGATAAACCTGTTGTGAATGATTTATAAAATATTTCCAAATGCAACACCAGATAACCCAAGCTACATATCCAATCACCCACTGTAACCTTGCCGTCGTTTTCATGCTAGCATATTAATACAATAAGAATTACAAAGTTTATTCAGAAAAAACAAAAATAACTTTGCGCGAGCGAATGCGAGCCTAGACGGTATCTCTAGTGCTATGCTGCGGTGATGCGGGGGTCAGTCGCTGTAATATCAACAGTATCCTCTGTATCATCATCGGTGTTACTGTCAGTGTTATTCTCCTCAGACACATGGCTTTTACATCTCTTAGTAACTCTACAAGTAGGAGGTTGCACCTGGTCCCTAAAGGATTATTATAAGCCTCAAAGAAGAAAAAAACAACTGAACATATATCAGTCATTCCTTATGTTTGCGAACAAATTCTGGACACTGAAAAAAAATTTCAAAAAAAAATTGTAAAAATTTCGATCGGAGCGGCATTTTAATGCGCTGCATCGTTGGGTTCATTTCCGTCCGAAATTGGGAGGTTGGCATCACATACTTGTCTCCCGAATTGAGAAAAAAGATTTTGTGGTTTACTACTAAATCAGCTCAGCCGTGGACAAGTACCAAAACTAAAAATTAATCGAAGGGTCTAATTTTACACTGCTGGCCCAGCGGGATCCAGGGAAAAAACAATCGAGCAAAAATATATTAAAGAGTACTAAGCATGTGCCGGTGAGGCAAATTGTTACTACCTGTCTTTTTGGACCTACTTTGATACTTGATGAAAACACTTGTACAACACTTTCTTTATATGAAGTCACAACTTATGATGAATTATGAGCTATCTGAGCCACATGAAGTGATATCATCATCATCATCATCATCATCATCATCATAGCTAGTGCTGATGGAAGACTTCTCATACTCGGAAGAAGTGCTGTCTTGCAAAGAGACGTTTATCTCTTTTTAGCAGCACTTACCATGTTTAAAAGTATATCGCTATGTCTAATTTTACAGATCGCACCCTCCCCGATTCCAAAAAATAAAAAATCGAGCACAAATAACATATCGTGTAACCTTGCTCAGGCGGTGAGAAAATGGTGTTTTTTGTTCGCAAAAAAAGGAATGACTGATATATATATCAGTCAAAATTTTATTTCCTTATCAAAAATAGGCAAAAACGGAAAAGTGGACCACAAAATTGCTGTGAGGAGTAAATGTGCCGACCAAAGCTGCATTTAAATGCGCGGTAACATGTGATCCTGCCCGACTAATAATCGGAATTCCTAAATCAGAAGAGCATCCTTCAAACTCACAACCGAGATTTCGCAGTTTCCTCTTTTCGGTCAACCATGGATGAGTCTCTCACCTGGAAATAAATCGAAGTGCTTATTCGCGTAGATGGGGGTCAGCCCGATTAAATAAAAAAAAAATCGAGCAAAAATATCATAAAACTGATTCTTGTACAGTGGGGTAGCCGTCAGCTTACTACAGTATTTTTTAACCACTTTTCCACACTTATTTTTGGACACTTTTGACACACTACTTTTCTGACCTTATTCTTTGGAATTATGATGAGCTATCGGAGGTTTCATCAGAACTGTTGTCGTCATCGTCGTCATCAAAGCTGGTGTCTGAACTACTGCTACTACCGCTACTACTACCACTACTACTATCCAAGTCTGGAGGCCGCGATGCAGCCACTAAAAATACTCCGGCTCCCTGTAACTCGCACAGCTCGTGGTCTGCTCTGATGCAGTGCGCACAAAATCGGGTGAATCGTCGAAAAATGTGAAACAGCACACAAGTTACCAGTGTACGAGGACCGGGAATTGCGTATTTTAATAGATCGGAAAGAAATAAATAAAATCTAAAAAAAATCGAGAGAAAATCTTATAGTTTCACCAAACATACAGTGGGGGGAAAAACAGTGTTTTTTGGTAAGGAAATAAAATTTTGACTGATATATATTTTTTTTTTCAAAAAAAGAGTTCTGAGATACAGTGACTAAAGGTAATGTTAGTGTAGGTATACACTCTGCGATTGACGTAAATACTTTACATTATAATAAATGTTTCTAACTTAGCTGCATACACATCTCTTTTTCCGTGTTGTCATTCAGTGCAGTACGGAATCGAGTTATTCAATTTTGAATTGATCGTGAGCCCTGGGAAACCAAAACCAGGGTATAATGTAATACGGCAGAGTGTAGGTTTCACCTACAAATTACTTGCTTAAAATCAACAATTCTTTGAAAAAAATATGTTAGCAAAAATTGCTAGTTCGTAGCACACTACTAGCGGAGCACTCACCTTAAATAAATTATGGTAGCGTTATCCAAAATTCAGTTTGAAAATCTGAGGGGGTTGCATGATCCAACAAATAATGTTGGGGTGACGGCATCGACGGGTTTTGGGTTAAGACATTTAATTGGCAAAGTCCAGAGTGGGGAATGTATTCAAAAAGAAAACAATCATCCGTGTCCCTCTATGTTCTATACGCGAACATGTTAGAGTTCTCACAAAATTGACCTTCATGGTTAAGGGTTACCTCAGTATTTTCTACCTGTAGTTTATGTAACAGGAATGTACTTTCTTTCAATAAAGAAAACAAAATGACGTAAGACAGTTAGATTTACATTATTTGAATTATACGAATTACAATAATATTTATCTCTAAATGTTGTCCTAATTCAAAGGGGCTACGGGCCAACTCAGGTAACTGACAAAGAAACTTGATTTTATGCGTCCTTTGAAATCCTACATTCTGTTCTTTATTTTTATTTCATTTTCCGTGACATAATTTCTTTTATGCACGTGGGAAGAGAACGCCGCTACGACCAATGCTGCCTAAAGTTAGATCAGATAAATTCCATTGTAACTCCGGAATATCCGTGTATTGATTAGTAGTCATGGATTCATCTTTTTATGGTCACTATTGTGATTAGAACTAAAGGTGTTTAATGATCAAGTTTCTGTCTCAAAATAAAAGGAGATGTAAAGAATTATTAATAACAAGAGCTAACATTTGGATGTATTGTATCCATAGTTGACTAATCAGTAACTGGATACACATCCTAGGCGCGTTGCGCCGGGCACAAATTTGCTTGCGTATATTTGCACCTGTACTCTGCTCACAAACGGGTTGTCGCGAAGCTTCAACCTGGGTACAGAGTGATGGGGGGTTAACTGTTCGAGTTTGTACGTAAAATACAAATGTTTTGTATCATAAACATAATTTAACATTAGTTCTGAGATACAGTTGACTAAAGGTAATGTTAGTGTAGGTATACACTCTGCGATTGACGTAAATACTTTACATTATAATAAATGTTTCTAACTTAGCTGCATACACATCTCTTTTTCCGTGTTGTCATTCAGTGCAGTACGGAATCGAGTTATTCAATTTTGAATTGATCGTGAGCCCTGGTAAACCAAAACCAGGGTATAATGTAATACGGCAGAGTGTAGGTTTCACCTACAAATTACTTGCTTAAAATCAACAATTCTTTGAAAAAAATATAAAAGGGGGGGTAACTTGCTAACTGTGATTAAAATATAAATCAACTTTGAAAAAACTGGCCAAAAAACGAATAGAGTGCTAGGCCAAACCTGGTTGAAATGAAAAGAGACCCAACAGTTGGTTTCGATGAAATCCCATATGTGCTGTCGAATATGGGGATTAACTGTTTGATTTTGTACTTAAAATACAAATGTATTGTATCATAAAAAACAACATAAAAGATAATTTAACATTAGTTCTGAGATGCAGTTGACTAGGTGTGATGCTTGTCGAATGGAGGTGAAAATTTGACGATGTAAAAACAGTAACAACTTTTAGATTATTAAAAAAATAAAATTAATATCAAAGTACTTGACTGAATTGCTACAGAATGAGGGATTATTAATAAAGAATTGGCTTTATCAGCTGCAACCTGCAATGCATCCTTCACGAGCGACTCTTCGGAAGCTGTGAAAACAACGTCAGGAAATCCAGTGTCTTGGAATGTAACCGAAAGTTGCATATTAACTCGCGTGAGTAACCTACGAAATGTGATGATGAATGGCTTGGAGTATGATGAGATTAATAAATGTTTAAAATATATTTCTTCAAACAAACTTTTTTTTTTTCTTTTTTTTTTTTTTTGTTGCACAAACTTTAGTCCCAACCTACATCCATGATGTGTTTAACAAACAACCTGTTATAAGACAAAAATACGAATTTTTCCATCTCTTATTAAGTAGAATTGTAGCACATATCGATAAACCTGTTGTGAATGATTTATAAAATATTTCCAAATGCAACACCAGATAACCCAAGTCACATATCCAATCACCCACTGTAACCTTGCCGTGGTTTTAAGAGTGTGTGAGCGAACATCTTCTTTCTGAAATATTAAAACATAAATTAAATACCTTCAAATAAAACAAGGGGAACAACGCACACACACTAAAAACAACATTTATGATTTCTGTCATTTCAAATTCGCTACGCTCGTATGCAGTTTATCTCTCTTAATGGATGAGCAACTTTTTAAGAAATTACTTCCAACGGATTCCACATTCACGAGGGTTAAATCCAAGGAAGTAAGTGATGAACAATTATATAGAAAATAGTCTCCAACAGTTGAAAGATTGCTGAGACTTGATAAGTCCAGAGATGTGAGGGATGAACAATTAAATAGAAAAGAGCCTCCCACAGTTGGAAGATTGCTGAGACTTGATAAGTTCAGAGATGTGAGGGATGAACAATTACATAGAAAATTGCCTCCCACAGTTGAAATATTGCTGAGACTTGATAAGTCCAGAGATGTGAGGGATGAACAATCAAATAGAAAAGAGTCTCCCACAGTTGAAAGATTGCTGAGACTTGATAAGTCCAGATTTGTGAGGGATGAACAATCATGCAGAAAATAGTCTCCCACAGTTGAAAGATTGCTGAGACTTGATAAGTCCAGATATGTGAGTGATGAACAATAACGCAGAAAAGAGTCTCCCACAGTTGAAATATTGCTGAGACTTGATAAGTCCAGAGATGTGAGGGATGAACAATGTCTTAGAAAAGAGTCTCCCACAGTTGAAAGATTGCTGAGACTTGATAAGTCCAGATTTGTGAGGGATGAACAATTACTTAGAAAATAGCCTCCCACAGTTGAAAGATTGCTGAGACTTGATAAGTCCAGAGATGTGAGGGATGAACAATAATATAGAAAATCGTCTCCCACAGTTGAAAGATTGCTGAGACTTGATAAGTCCAGAGATGTGAGGGATGAACAATTATATAGAAAAGAGCCTCCCACAGTTGAAAGATTGCTGAGACTTGATAAGTCCAGAGATGTGAGGGATGAACACTTATAAAGAAAACCGACTCCCACAGTTGAAAGATTGCTGAGACTTGATAAGTCCAGAGGTGTGAGGGATGAACAATTATGTAGAAAATAGTCTCCCACAGTTGAAATATTGCTGAGACTTGATAAGTCCAGATTTGTGAGGGATGAACAATCATATAGAAAATAGTCTCCAAAAGTTGAAAGATTGCTGAGACTTGATAAGTCCAGATTTGTGAGGGATGAACAATTTCTTAGAAAATAGCCTCCCACAGTTGAAAGATTGCTGAGACTTGATAAGTCCAGAGATGTGAGGGATGAACAATCATATAGAAAATAGTATCCCACAGTTGAAAGATTGCTGAGACTTGATAAGTCCAGAGATGTGAGGGATGAACAATCATATAGAAAAGAGTCTCCCACAGTTAAAAGATTGCTGAGACTTGATAAGTCTACGGATGTCAGTGAATTGCAATTTTTGAGGAAAGCACTACCAACAGATGTAACGTATTGAAGACCAGGCAGACTGACTCTTATAATCTTACGAGATGAGGATAAGAAATCATCCGAAACGGTCGTGACTGAGGGTTCAGAGTTGCTGAATGAGATGTTCGTAACATCATTCGAGATCCACTCATCATCGTTGTTAAACTGAAGACAGCCATCCACAGCGAATGTGGGAGTATCAAGGCAGAAAAACCCGTCCTGATCCCGTTTTCCTCGTAGGAATGCCTTCGCTCTCTTTGCAGAATCTGTCAAAAACTCCAATCCAAACAAGCGCACCACCGATGCATCCAACAGCGAGCCGTCCTCCACTCCATACGACACCAGTCGATTACCTGCTCGAAGCAGCGATCCTGCGAGAGAAAGCTCAAGAAAGTCAGCATCGGTACCCCACTCGTCAGCTGCAACCTGCAATGCATCCTTCACGAGCGACTCTCCAGAAGCTGTGAAAACAACGTCAGGAAATCCAGTGTCTTGGAACGTAACCGAAAGTTGCATATTAACTCGCGTGAGTAACTTACAAAATGTGATGATGAATGGCTTGGAGTATGATGAGATTAATAAATGTTTAAAATATATTTCTTCAAACAAACTTTTTTTTTTTCTTTTTTTTTTTTTGTTGCACAAACTTTAGTCCCAACCAACATCCATGATGTGTTTAACAAACAACCTGTTATATGACAAAAATACGAATTTCTCCATCTCTTATTAAGTAGAATTGCAGCACATATCGATAAACCTGTTGTGAATGATTTATAAAATATTTCCAAATGCAACACCAGATAACCCAAGCTACATATTCAATCACCCACTGTAACCTTGCCGTCGTTTTCATGCTAGCATATTAATACAACAAGAATGACAAATTTTATTCAGAAAAAGCAAAAATAACTTTGCGCGAGCGAATGCGAGCCTAGACGGTATCTCTAGTGCTATGCTGCGGTGATGCGGGGGTCAGTCGCTGTAATATCAACAGTATCCTCTGTATCATCATCGGTGTTACTGTCAGTGTTATTCTCCTCAGACACATGGCTTTTACATCTCTTAGTAACTCTACAAGTAGGAGGTTGCACCTGGTCCCTAAAGGATTATTATAAGCCTCAAAGAAGAAAAAAAGGAATGACTGATATATATATATACTCTTTAATATATTTTTGCTCGATTGTTTTTTCTCTGGATCCCGCTGGACCAGCAGTGTAAAATTAGACCCTTCGATTAAATTTTAGTTTTGGTACTTGTCCACGGCTGAGCTGATTTAGTAAACCACAAAATCTCTTTTCTCAATTCGGGTGACAAGTATGTGATGCCAACCTCCCGATTTCGGACGGAAATGAACCCAACGATGCAGCGCATTAAAATGCCGCTTCGATCGAAAATTTTACAATTTTTTTTTGAAAATCTTTTTCAATGTCCAAAATTTGTTCGCAAAAAAAAGGAATGACTGATATATATTTTTTTTTAAAAAAAGAGGAAAAACTGAAAAATTACTACTCTGTAGCTTTACGGAAAAAGATCGTGCTATTTTGTGATGATTTTTCTTTTTTGTATGCAACGAAAACTGTGAAACCGACTTAAACTAATAAAGCTGAAAAGGTTTTTACACACGATGCTGTTCCTGTTCTTGGGTTTTTTTTTATAGCTCTTACTTCCCAAATGAAAAAAGAAATTCAAAAAAAAAAAAAATTCAAAAAAAAAAAAACCACAAAGTCAAACTGAATTATGTTATTGTTAGTAGGGTGTTTAGTTAGTTATTATGTCCATCAGACCACCGAGTGTCGGTTAGGTAGACACTCAAAGAGTACCGGGTGACTCTTCTGAGGGTCCCCAATACTGCGGTAGGTAGGAAAAACCTAATAAGGTTTTTATTGTTTTAAAAAAAAAGAGGAAGGGGGGATTAACTGTTCGAGTTTGTACGTAAAATACAAATGTTTTGTATCATAAACAACATAACGATAATTTAACATTAGTTCTGAGATACAGTTGACTAAAGGTAATGTTAGTGTAGGTATACACTCTGCGATTGACGTAAATACTTTACATTATAATAAATGTTTCTAACTTAGCTGCATACACATCTCTTTTTCCGTGTTGTCATTCAGTGCAGTACGGAATCGAGTTATTCAATTTTGAATTGATCGTGAGCCCTGGGAAACCAAAACCAGGGTATAATGTAATACGGCAGAGTGTAGGTTTCTCCTACAAATTACTTGCTTAAAATCAACAATTCTTTGAAAAAAATATAAAAGGGGGGGTAACTTGCTAACTGTGATTAAAATATAAATCAACTTTGAAAAAACTGGCCAAAAAACGAATAGAGTGCTAGGCCAAACCTGGTTGAAATGAAAAGAGACCCAACAGTTGGTTTCGATGAAATCCCATATGTGCTGTCGAATATGGGGATTAACTGTTTGATTTTGTACTTAAAATACAAATGTATTGTATCATAAAAAACAACATAAAAGATAATTTAACATTAGTTCTGAGATGCAGTTGACTAGGTGTGATGCTTGTCGAATGGAGGTGAAAATTTGACGATGTAAAAACAGTAACAACTTTTAGATTATAAAAAAAATAAAATTAATATCAAAGTACTTGACTGAATTGCTACAGAATGAGGGATTATTAATAAAGAATTGGCTTTATCAGCTGCAACCTGCAATGCATCCTTCACGAGCGACTCTTCGGAAGCTGTGAAAACAACGTCAGGAAATCCAGTGTCTTGGAATGTAACCGAAAGTTGCATATTAACTCGCGTGAGTAACCTACGAAATGTGATGATGAATGGCTTGGAGTATGATGAGATTAATAAATGTTTAAAATATATTTCTTCAAACAAACTTTTTTTTTTTCTTTTTTTTTTTTTTTGTTGCACAAACTTTAGTCCCAACCTACATCCATGATGTGTTTAACAAACAACCTGTTATAAGACAAAAATACGAATTTCTCCATCTCTTATTAAGTAGAATTGTAGCACATATCGATAAACCTGTTGTGAATGATTTATAAAATATTTCCAAATGCAACACCAGATAACCCAAGTCACATATCCAATCACCCACTGTAACCTTGCCGTGGTTTTAAGAGTGTGTGAGCGAACATCTTCTTTCTGAAATATTAAAACATAAATTAAATACCTTCAAATAAAACAAGGGGAACAACGCACACACACTAAAAACAACTTTTATGATTTCTGTCATTTCAAATTCGCTACGCTCGTATGCAGTTTATCTCTCTTAATGGATGAGCAACCTTTTAAGAAATTACTTCCAACGGATTCCACATTCACGAGGGTTAAATCCAAGGAAGTAAGTGATGAACAATTATTTAGGAAATCGTCTCCAACAGTTGAAATATTGCTGAGACTTGATAAGTCCAGAGATGTGAGGGATGAACAATTTAATAGAAAATAGTATCTCACAGTTGAAATATTGCTGAGACTTGATAAGTCCAGAGATGTGAGGGATGAACAATTTCTTAGAAAAGAGTCTCCCACAGTTGAAAGATTGCTGAGACTTGATAAGTCCAGATTTGTGAGGGATGAACAATCATATAGAAAAGAGTCTCCCACAGTTGAAAGATTGCTGAGACTTGATAAGTCCAGAGATGTGAGGGATGAACAATAACTTAGAAAATAGCCTCCCACAGTTGAAAGATTGCTGAGACTTGATAAGTCCAGAGATGTGAGGGATGAACAATAACTTAGAAAATAGCCTCCCACAGTTGAAAGATTGCTGAGACTTGATAAGTCCAGAGATGTGAGGGATGAACAATCATATAGAAAATGGTCTCCAACAGTTGAAAGATTGCTGAGACTTGATAAGTCCAGATTTGTGAGGGATGAACATTTACTTAGAAAAAAGCCTCCCACAGTTGAAAGATTGCTGAGACTTGATAAGTCCAGATTTGTGAGGGATGAACAATAACTTAGAAAATAGCCTCCCACAGTTGAAATATTGCTGAGACTTGATAAGTCCAGAGATGTGAGGGATGAACAATCATTTACAAAACCGTCTCCCACTGTTGAAAGATTGCTGAGACTTGATAAGTCTACGGATGTCAGTGAATTGCAATTTTTGAGGAAAGCACTACCAACAGATGTGACGTATTGAAGACCAGGCAGACTGACTCTTATAATCTTACGAGATGAGGATAAGAAATCATCTGAAACGGTCGTGACTGAGGGTTCAGAGTTGCTGAATGAGATGTTCGTAACATCATTCGAGAACCACTCATCATCGTTGTTAAACTGAAGACAGCCATCCACAGCGAATGTGGGAGTATCAAGGCAGAAAAACCCGTCCTGATCCCGTTTTCCTCGTAGGAATGCCTTCGCTCTCTTTGCAGAATCTGTCAAAAACTCCAATCCAAACAAGCGCACCACCGATGCATCCAACAGCGAGCCGTCCTCTACTCCATACGACACCAGTCGATTACCTGCTCGAAGCAGCGATCCTGCGAGAGAAAGCTCAAGAAAGTCAGCATCGGTACCCCACTCGTCAGCTGCAACCTGCAATGCATCCTTCACGAGCGACTCTCCGGAAGCTGTGAAAACAACGTCAGGAAATCCAGTGTCTTGGAACGTAACCGAAAGTTGCATATTAACTCGCGTGAGTAACTTACAAAATGTGATGATGAATGGCTTGGAGTATGATGAGATTAATAAATGTTTAAAATATATTTCTTCAAACAAACTTTTTTTTTTTTCTTTTTTTTTTTTTTGTTGCACAAACTTTAGTCCCAACCAACATCCATGATGTGTTTAACAAACAACCTGTTATATGACAAAAATACGAATTTCTCCATCTCTTATTAAGTAGAATTGTAGCACATATCGATAAACCTGTTGTGAATGATTTATAAAATATTTCCAAATGTAACACCAGATAACCCAAGTCACATATCCAATCACCCACTGTAACCTTGCCGTGGTTTTAAGAGTGTGTGAGCGAACATCTTCTTTCTGAAATATTAAAACATAAATTAAATACCTTCAAATAAAACAAGGGGATATGCGGATTCAACTCTATAGCAGTAGAGATTTGCTATGTCGCTACTGGCGTTGCCACCCATTGGAATGCCTATTGTTTGTCTCCAAATATAACCTCTTGTACGTAAGTTAGTTAGTTAGTATCATTAATTTTAGAACAGAAAAGTGAGAATAAGAAAAGTAGAGATCAATAAAAGAAAAGTATTCATTTCTGCAGTTTCCTAACATCAAAGGGTAATAGAATATGTAGTTTCAGGCCTTAATCTTATACTACTTGTCCCTTTTTAGGCCTTCATCAGTAAGTTCTAAGGGACTTCATTCTATGTTGAAGTTGCTATCGTTCAAAGATAAAAATCCATCGGAGCTCGCCAGGATAGGGCTAGCAATGTTTATTTGCTTTTGCTCAATTTGAATTTTTGACGTCTGATCGTTTCACTATTACAGTCGAGTAAGTTAGTTAGTATCATTAATTTTAGAACAGAAAAGTGAGAATAAAAAAAGTAGAGATCAATAAAAGAAAAGTATTCATTTCTGCAGTTTCCTAACATCAAAGGGTAATAGAATATGTAGTTTCAGGCCTTAATCTTATACTACTTGTCCCTTTTTAGGCCTTCATCAGTAAGTTCTAAGGGACTTCATTCTATGTTGAAGTTGCTATCGTTCAAAGATAAAAATCCATCGGAGCTCGCCAGGATAGGGCTAGCAATGTTTATTTGCTTTTGCTCAATTTGAATTTTTGACGTCTGGTCGTTTCACTATTACAGTCGAGTTAATGGATGAGTCGTCATCCAATTTCCGTTTTATTTTATCCTCGCATATCATCAAAGGTCCTATATTCGCAGGTGTCATTGTAACATCCATATCAGTCTGAGCTTTTAATGGTATCATATGGAAACTATATTCTGTAGTTTGGTACATCTTGTCAAAATGATCGAAAGGGAGTCTTAAATCTTTTGTGCCTTTAAGAATGTCTCGGATGATCATGGACTCAAATGAGACTAGCGCAACAATAAAGTGAGTCATCCTTGTTTTCGCTTTATGCAGAATAAGTGCTGCGGCTGCTTCAGGATAATCGAAATCTGCAGGGTTAACGAAGTACTCAATTCTCCTGTTGAATTTAGTCATGCAAGCCATGTTAAGTACTTGTAGCGAGAACCAACCATCTGGTGATGGTTTATGCTCTGAGTTGTTCGGTTCTACTTTAAGAGATTCTTCATAAAATCGCTGTTGGTAGTTTTGCAGAAAACTGAAGTTAATTCTATCGATATATAAATGATCTGCAATGAAGTTGAGCGCTGCCCATCCGCATTCTCCACCGAGAAGACCTTCTCCTGATGTTTGATGTAGGGATGGTGGAAATCGTTTATCCAAGGAATGGCTTGTAGAGCCTGTGTGGTTAATTGTATCCTTTTCGATGCTTAATGGGACTTTGTGACTAAATTTCTCAAAAGTAAGGTTGATACGTCGACGCATTGCAGCTGCTGTATTACCATCATCAATGTGAGAGCTAATGAAGCGGAGGCATGCTGCTCTGATATTGTCAGATTTATAGCCCCGGTTGAGTAATCTATATGTTACCGCTTCAAGTTCCTGTAAAAAATCTGCCTGGTTGTTGCAGATTTTTAAAGCTCGTAAGATCATGGTGGTAAAGATACCTGAACCCATTGATTCTTGAGCTGCGGAATGCTGATGGGTAAACCTTGTTGGCGTAATATGCCAACCCCTGGCTTTGTCGTTAACACTTAAACGAATCCATCGTTTATTTGTGTATAAGAGACATCATCAATATTATTCGAAGTATCAGTGTAATCCATTGAATATAGACTTGCTGGTGGAGGGTCGCAACTCCAGGTGAGGAAGTCGTCGATGTATCTACACGAGTGGTCATGTTGCCGAGCTAAGTCTAGATTTTTTGTTTCAATTAAAGAATCGATATATGCGGATTCAACTCTATAGCAGTAGAGATTTGCTATATCGCTACTGGCGTTGCCACCCATTGGAATGCCTATTGTTTGTCTCCAAATATAACCTCTTAATGCAATAAAGGAGGAGTCAATACAGAATTCAAGTAATTTTTGACATTCTGCAAGCGCAAGAGAAGGGAATCGTGTAGGGTCACTCGATTCAAGACGTAAGATATTTTTGAAACTAAAGGCTTCTTGCAGTGCTTCACTTACTTTAGTTTTAATAGCGTTGTGTGGTAGGCGGGTGTACATTGTTGTAAAATCAAAAGTCTTAGGGGATAATTTTTTCAAAACCATCAAATTCTGTTTAATCGAACTAGAGACTTCATCATCTGATTCCACAATCCAGTATCGTTTGAATCGTGAATGCATATCCTTCTCTTTTAATATAGTCATCGCATTTTTAAGGATACTAGAGAGATGTTGGTGCGCATATGTTGTTGCTGTTGCAGGTGCAAGATTATGATCCTTATCGTATTGTCGTTGTTCCGCTGTACCCGTGAAGGATGAGACACCAGTAATCCATCTCATCCCGATAGCTGATTTGTGTAATTTAATCATTCCATATAGGTGTGGGAGTCGATCAGAGTGGCGGGCATTGATTGAAATGTTCATGTTCTTGAGGTTGGCTAGTAGAGTTGGTTCGTCTGATGTGATGCGTTCATAAGAATCACTTTGTAGCTGCTCTCGAAGTAAACGCAAATAATTTAATTTACACATGTAACCAATATCGTGCTGTCCTTTGTCAACTTTAAGAAATACAAACTGAGATTGAAGATTCTGAAGTTCAGTCCATGCTTTATTTGATAATGGTGAGTCAAGAAAGCTTAAGTCTTTACTTAATTTAAGCTGCAATTGTTTAAGAATTGTGTTTTTAAAGATCGATTTAAAGTTATCGCCAACGTTCTTGTATGCGTGAGTTATATATTCAGTAATATCATTTTCAAGTGATTCTAATGCAGCTGATGGGTGCACTGGGACTCTAAATTTTTGACCTCGTGCGAAGAAGTCTCTTAGTTCTTCTGAGACTGGTAAATCAATAGCGAGTCCGCAAGAATGGTCGTTGTATTTTAAACTATTCAGTTCTTGAGTACTGCAATTGCAAGTAGATTGAGTCGGGGAGTCTGAATTGATGCTTGTTGAAGATGCATTTAAGACGATATCACCAACTGTTGTTCCAAGTTTGTTACAGATGCGTGTTCTTTCAAGAGTTCTTAGACAAGGACAGGTTGCTTTAACTTCATCACATCTAAGAACAGCGCCAAGACCAATACGATCTAATGCTTTGTGGCCAAGATTCAGTTTCAACCAGTAAGTGTCCGAATCCTTCTTCTTGTTTTCCCTTCTGAGATTGGCAGGATTTAGTCTTTGCATGAAACAATGCTCCAGCTGTTTTACGCGGGCAGTGTAATGTTCTTGAAAAAAGTTACTTCTAAGAAATTGCAAGACTTTTGTAGTGGAGCGTGTCTGCCAACGCGAGAAGTCGTATTCAACGAATTCTTCGTCAGTAAGCTTAAACAAATAGTTAAGCTTTGACGGGATCCATTTTTTATCCGTTGCGACTTGAAAAGAAACACCTGTTTCTAGTGTTATTGTTGTTGGTTGCAATGTATTGGAGGACGTTGTGCTGCTCACATTGTAACCGTCATCTGCTACTTCGTTGAAGTTGTAGAAGTTTTCTGTAGCAAGATGTTGTTGTCTTACAGGTGGAGGTTGGCGGTTGTTTCTTGTGCGATTTCTGTTCGTACTCAATTTTGGTGCATAATAGCCACGCGTATTTAATAGATTTTTAAAGGAATTAATATAATACTGTTCACGTGGTGCGGCAGCTCTGTAGAAATCCGCTGCGTTGTTGTAATTGCAATCCGGAATCTTTTCTAGCGGCATGGCTAGGAGTGGGAATCTCTGCTTTGCCAGGAACTCATAAAGCTTGTTCCCCTGGTAGCTGTTGTCCCTTGAGTGCTTTTTCGCAGCATACCAGTGGGAATGAACTCGCTTCATTGTAGAATTATACGTTTGCCCTACGTATACTACTTTCTGGTCTGATCTTCTAAAGAGTGCATAAATGACTCCGGGGGTACGCATTCCGGGTTGTCTGCCTCTTATTTTGCGGCGTTGTAAAATTTTCCTTTGGAAAATATGGCGTTGACGGTTACAGTTACTCTCGTAAACTGACCAATCTATTCCGCCGTTTCGCTGCTTGTTTCTGTGCGCAGCTCCTTCATTATGCCAATTAAAATGGGCTTGGCTAGAATGCCAGTTTGCGCGGGAACGTCCATGTTGGCGTCGAATTCTATGTTGTGGGTGTTGTGTAAAACTGTGTCTCACTTCTCTTACTGATGACTTTCTCCATGGATTAGAATTGTAAGAGGGAGGCAATGCTCGTTCAATGATTAGACGCATTTTACCAGCACCTACGGATCGAACTGCTGCACTGATTGCAGCAAATGGGAGCTCTTTCCTGTTTTTTTGCTCTATCATAATTTTTAAAGTGCTTCCTGATTGCACTATCTTCCTTAACTGGAAGTCTCTTAAAGGTAGCACTCTAAATAGTGCTGTCCTGAGTGCTGTGTTAGGCTTAACAGGACGAGAGAAATTAAAATGGGGGTTGGAATTATTGTGGTGTTTGCTATTGGAAGAAAAAAAAGAAAAATGACGAGGAACATGATTTTTTGTTTTGGAAAACCATCCAAAACGTGAGTTATCGACCCCTCCGGGTTTGTTTGCAAATTTAACCCCATATGCGTCGGGGTGTACTTGGTTAAAAGTACGGGTTTTCATTCAGAAATTATAATTGCCCATGGGCGGCTTTTTCTCTTTAAGGAAGAGAACTAAAAGCTTTTGAAGAAACCGCGTGCTCACAGAAGTTTTTTGTTATGGCGGGTATCGACTTCTTCCCTCCGAGATGAGGGGGGTATCTTAACACGATCAGACACCGCTTGTCCGCTGGGTTCATGAGCTTTCGTGCCTTAAAAGCGTACTTAAAGTTATACGGTAACTACGTTGGCGAGACGTATACAGCTTTAAGTGGAGAGCAGTTAAGGGTCCAGTTCAATTATTGCCCGTTGTCGAAGTTGAAGAGGAGAGTTTGAATAAGATTTCAGGAGAAAGGAGATTCGTTTGAGTAGGGAGCCTATTCAAAGGTACCATACCGTGGTACTTCACACAATTAATTTCCATTAGCTAAACCAAAATAAAAAAGGAAAAGTTAGAAAAAGGAAAAGGTGGGGAAATATATATAAACCAAAGTTAGATGTCTGGAAACATATTTGAAATTGCAGGATAATTGATAAACAATTATGCTTCACATCGCCTTATGTAAGCTTAGAGAAGTCTTTAGAGAATAAGAATCTCTAATGCAGGGGATTCAGTTGCGAAGAACTTAAATACCCCGTCAGGTGCTGCTACCAAGAAGCGGCTTGGCAAAATCCACTGGTAGACCCTAAGCGAGTCCCACGTGGTAGTTACCTGAGTTAGTATCATTAATTTTAGAACAGAAAAGTGAGAATAAGAAAAGTAAAAATCAATAAAAGAAAAGTATTCATTTCTGCAGTTTCCTAACATCAAAGGGTAATAGAATATGTAGTTTCAGGCCTTAATCTTATACTACTTGTCCCTTTTTAGGCCTTCATCAGTAAGTTCTAAGGGACTTCATTCTATGTTGAAGTTGTTATCGTTCAAATCATCTCTTAGTAACTCTAGTTAGTTAGTTAGTTAGTTAGCGAGTCCGACATACAATCGAGTACCGGTTAGCTAGACACAACAGGGTGGAACGGTTAACCACCTGTGAGTCCCCAATACTACGACTTTATGTCAAACCTAATCCCTGAGAGGATCACTTTTTTAGCTCCAGCGAGGAATTCTAATGTTCGAGAGACCCGAATTCCTCAATGCTTCGGCCTTGACCGGTTCGCTAGCAAATTAACAGAGTTTGGGGAGGGGAAAGGAAGATGATAATGATAAAACGAAGAAAACAAAATAAAATAAAATAAAATAAAATAAAAAAAAAAAGAAAATAAAATAAAATAAATCAATAAATAAACAAAATAAAAGAAGGGGATAGAGAATTCAGATCTGTTGAATAATAGTAATCCTGGATGATATTGACTGCTACTGATGTTGATTAAAGTGAATACTACCAAAGTCACATGCCAAGGGATATATCGATATAGGACCTAGTAGGAGGTCCACGGACCCTGTGGTCAAACCATTTGGGATCAATTCTTTTGTAGTCGGCGTAGTGGATCTTATTCAAAAGATCTGTGAATTGCGTTCCCACGATACCGAGGTAGCAATACAGTTCCACTGTCCATAGATGTTCATGTATCTCCTTGATATCGGTGCAGTCGTATGCTTGTGTGATGGCCTGCATGACTTCGGTCGTGTCATTCGGGGATAACTTTGGAAGTTTGGAATACCTGTTGAGGTGCCACAGTAGTTTCTGTCTTGGTATGGCTACACGTAGCGGGAAACTCATTAAGTAGATGTTCAACTCCTTCAGCATGGCGGCCAAAAATGGTTGGTTGTCGGTTTCGAAGAAGGTATGATGATGCTGGCCTACATTTTCCGTATTATCTATCGGAAGAATTGGGAAGAACTTTCGAACTATCGGACTCACTCCCTTGCACTTAGAGAGGAGGTGGTGTGCATCTGTTTCGGTGTGATCACAGAATTGGCAATCGGTTAGGCCCAAACCTGGCAGCTTAACTAATTTGTGGTGGCCAGTGCGTATTTGTGCAATACTCACTTCGTCCTCCCGAGAGATATCAGGATGAAACTTCTGTACTCTCCCAGCTGACGTAGCTAAGCAGTGTACGTGCATTGTGTCGCGGGATCTGAGCCATTCTCTTCTCACCTGGCTGATTATGGAACATTGGGCCATGCGGTAGTCGAACTCAACTTCCGTGAGCGGCAGGTCGGAAGCCGCCGCTTTGGAGGCTAGGTTGTCCGCCAATTCATTCCCTATCACACCACAGTGTGAGGGTACAAATTGAACTGATATCGGACGGTTTAGTGAGGATATCAGTTTAAATATCTCGCTGTTAGTACGCGAGGATTGGCATAGGTAGCCTTTAGCCAGGCTACTTAGCGACGACTGGCTGTCCGATATGACGTGAACGCGACCATATGGGAGCCGTGCTGAGTTCTCGCGGATCAAGGGCTGAGATTAGTGCGCGCTGTTCGGCGTTGTAAATCATGAGTGACGGATGGTAGCGTTGTTGCTTCTTGTAGCACTTGTTCCGGACGACGAGTACTGCTGCGTTGCCACAGTGGTAATTGCCATCCTTGTCCTCAAAATACGAAGCATCAGTGTATACTCTGGCAACTGCCGGCGGAAGAGACTCCAACGAAGCGATGGCAAATTTGAGGTTGAGTCCCGAGTCCTGTGACTTTCTGAAATCTCTGTTAGGTATAATTGTTACGTTGGGTGGTGTTAACCACGGTGCTTGGTAATGTTGTAAATACATCTGCGATCTAAGTCGGGGTGTTGGATAGCGTCTAGATGAACGCGAGGCTGAAGCTTCCCACGGAGTCTCCTCTTTGTTGCCTTTGAAGAGACCCCATGTCGGTAGATTATCATTGTATCGCTGGAATCGTTCATAGCACAGTGCTAGGGACTTAGTTAGATGTTGCTGAAACGGTAGAATATCTGACTCAACTGATACTGCTGAGGTCGACGCCGATTGGGAGCAGCCCGTTAGTCTCAACATGAGTTTCCTGTGGACCGTGCTTACGTGTGTCCATGATTTCTCGCGGAGGAATGGGGCGTATGCGGCAAGGCCGTGGAATGCCCTAGCTAGTACCAAACCATTCACCAGTTGTCTCAAAGTTTCCGTCTTGATCCTGAAGGATGAGATCATCTTTAGAAGACCAATTCCACGCTTCAGTGTGCTTTCCATTTTGTTCAATTGTGGAATAAAGGAGAGACGGTCGTCGATCAACACACCCAGATATCTCGCTTGTTCCACGCGCCTAAGAGGCTTGGCTGTAGTCATCGTTAGTGCCTTCTTACTCACTCTGCTTCGAAATTCTGAACGAGTCGACACCTTCCTTCCGTTTACAGTTAGGGGAAAGGTTGTTCCTCCATCGCGATTCAGTTGTGCTCCAGGTCCTATGTCTAAATCATCTAAAAGGTCCATCGGACTCGAAATGGACTCCAGTTTTATAGTTGATGGAAGATACAGTCTAGGGAATCTACAGAGCCCCCTGCCAGGGTCAAACCGTGTGCCAATGGCTAGAAACTCCGTCTTCTCTATTGACAGACTCATTTCTGAGTCTACTAGCCAGCCCTCCACTTGCCGTATTGCCTCGTTGGCTTTATCCTCCAGATCACCAACTTTCGTACTGCTAACAAATATCGATAGGTCGTCAGCATAAAGAAGCTTCAGATCGGCACTCTTGATCGACTGTGGTAGGGAGTTGACGTATAGTCTGAAGAGGAGAGGTCCAAGGATGCTACCTTGCGGGACACCTTTGTTACATTTGACCCTCTTCGAGAAGGATTCGCCATATTGCAGACGGGCCGACCGGTGAGTTAAGAAATCGGAGATCCATCTAACGAAAGGCAACGGTAGGAGTGGTTTGAGTCTTGCGATTAACTTATTATGATTAACATTATCAAATGCACCTGAGATGTCAAAGAACAGCAAAACCCCACATCTGTTAAAATCGCTTCTTACTTCGGATGCTGCATTTGTTAAGACTGCAATGTTTTCTTCAGTAGTCCTGCCTGGGACGAAACCAGCTTGATTGGGGTCAAGGTTACCTTCCAAAATGTGCTCCAGCCGCCGGAGGATCAGAGATTCAATGAATTTAGCCACAGTTGATGTCATCGAAATAGGACGGTACGACGATGGTTCCACTGGATCTTTTCCATTCCCTTTGAGAAATGGAATTACGTTTGCTTCTTTAAAACAATCTGGCAGAATGCCGCGCTGTAGTGACCAGTTGGCAATCCTGAGTAGGACCTCCTTCATCCCGGTTCCTAAGTGTAGAATCATGTTATTCGTGATTGCGTCAGGTCCCGCACTATCGGTCTTCCTGAGCGAGTGGAGAACGGCCTGGGCTTCTTCCAAAGAGAAGGGTTTACACTCAGGGATTTCGAGGTCTTCTGGTTTTACTGTTGGGGACTGTGATCTGCCTACATCGTTACTTGAGGGGAAAAAACGTTCCAACAGCGTCTTCAGCGGGGCTTGTGGTTTTGGAAGGGACGTTTTATCACCTCTAAGTTCTCTCAGTTTCCTGTATGTCCAAGAAAAACCCTTATCGCTGCTTCCTAGAACTACTTGATCCGGAGTGAGAGGGGTCAACTGACGTTTCGCTGCTGCACGACGAGGTTTGCACCACTTATTTGGCAACGTTGCAATCGCTGTTTTAATAATCGTTTGTGTAAAGTTCAATGAGAGTTTCTTCAATGATTTAACCTTAAGGAGACGGGCAGTGTGGATATCAAGCTTCTCAGTAAAATTCTTCCAGTGTTCGATAGAAAATCTTTTGTATAGCCATTTCCGGTGTGGAGGAGAGCCTTTCTCATTCGCAAGAGCCGAGATGTCGAAGTCCGCTAGTATAGGAGTATGGTCTGACATAAGGGTCTCTGGATCGTATTGGCAGATGCTAAGGCACTTGTGTTGTGGGGAGTGTAGAATAAGATCTGGAGTCGTACCGTGTCTGGGGATCGTGGGTCTGAGTTGAGTTATCTCCAAACCGTTGTCAGTAATCCAATTATTTACTACGTTACCAGCGTATCTTACAGTTACCTTATTTGTCCAGGACTCGTGGTGGGCATTGAAATCTCCGAAGGCCATATCGCCCAAATCGAATGTTTGCGGCAGGCTTGTAACACCTGGTGGTATGTATACATTATTAAATGTAATGGACCCCATGGCGGATGCCAAATTATAACTAAGAATTTCTATATCTGAGGAATCAGGAGCAGTTTCCGGCAAGCGAGATATTTTCAGACCGTCTTTGAAGTAGGTGAGCAAACCACCACCACGACATTTGGAGCCAACAACTCTGTCCCTTCTTAGTGATGAGTATCCATTCATGTGAAGAAGGTCACAGCTGTTCTTATTGAGCCAGGTTTCTTGAAGATTAATAATATCAGGGTTAGTAGCGGATACTATTGACTCCAAAGCTGCTCGAGTGTTAGATAATGATCTAACGTTCCAGGATAGTACTCTCAAAGGACCTGGGTTTTGTTCAATACCAGATATAATTAAGAGGCGTCTAGCAGTAGTAGAGAGATGGTACTCTTTGCTTGGTTGTTGATGGGCTTGTAGTTGCTATTTCTTGGTTGTGATATCGCGGCGAGGCGATCTTCCTCTGGATTTGCCTGGGGTCCCAGACCTATCACCGTATGGGGAGAAGGAACCCAGAAGCTGAGCTGCCATGTCTGATTCGCGGCCCATCAATGATTTTGACCTGGACCTTGACAAAATCGTGTTGTTGTTTGACTTCTTAGGAGGGGCTTTCATTTTTGGCACCGATGAAATTTCTATAGACGGATGCGAAGGATCTGTGTTTGGGATATCCGAATTTTGATGGGGTGCTGAAGTTGGAACAGACGATGAGTTCTGAAAACTGTTGTCTAATCGGGCCATTAGCTCCGAGATCTGTTGTTGCATTTGTCCTTGGCGTTCTAGTAGCTCTTCAATATGTGCATCCTTTTGCGCTGCCTGAGACGTTGCCATCTGCTGCGCCTTCTGATGATCTTTAACTAAATCAGAGACTTGCTGTTGCATCCTTTCTTGTTGATCCATTAGTTTTCTAATGTGGGCATCTTTCTCCGATGTCAGAGACGAGTTCGTGTCCTGAGCTGCCTGTAAGTTCTTCAGCAAGTCAGTCGTCTGATTAGTGAGGCCTGTGACCTCAGCAGTGAGTACTGCGTTTTGTTGTTGCATTGAACTCTGCTGTTCAATAAGCGTTTGAATACGCGCTTCTTTGCTCTCGTTATGGGACGACGCCTCTAACTGGGAAGCTTTCTGGTTCGCAAGTAGATCTGATATCCGATCCGTCATGGCATTAATCTTCTCCGAAAGATGGAGGTTCTGAACTTGCATCTGTTGTTGGTAATCCTGGAGGTCCCGGATTCTAGCATCCTTCTCAGTCAGTTGTTGTTGTGAAGAGTTGTTGGACGTTAAGTTTGTAGAGTTCTCTTCAATGGGTGGCAAGGTGGAGGTGGTATTGTCTGCCGAACTGTCAATCTCCATCGGAACATCTGTAGCTACAGATTGAGAGGAAGGGAGCGGAGGGAATTCATCAGTGCTGCGGGACGGCACCTCGCGTTTGGCTTCTTTATTTATTGAGAGGAGGCCATGGCCATTGATGAAAAACGTAGTAATATTTGGTTCCTCCAAGGACTTCACTACAAAGTACCCTCTGGAACCTTTCTTTCGGATGTGTGTTGCTTCTTCCACTGCCCAGCCTTGACCAGCTAGGATCTTACACATGTCGGAAGAGCTGAGCCTATGGAGGTTTGGTCCTGTGATATAAAAACGGGAACCGGGCGTCGGTGGCGGCATTGCGAGAAGACCAATCTCTTGTCTAGTGATCAGCTCTCTCTCGGGATTCTGTACAAGTGACAGCTTGTTGGTTCTGCGTGTAATGATCAACGCTGCACCAACTTTCTTGGCTGCTGCAAAGGCTGTGTCGTAGTCAACAGTATTCAGTTTTATCACAGTGGTATCAGATAACTCTGATTGGACCCGTTGCGGGATTGAGACGAAGTACCCTCTGTGTTTTTCGGTGACGAACAGTTGGAGGGGGTGAATATGTGACGTTGGAACGCGAATGTTCATCGTCTGCACCCTCGGTGTGTGTAGTTTTGATTCCCAGATTTGATGTCGGTCTATTGCTGAGAGATTAGTTTGCTTAGCAAACTGGTTGTAGATGTAGGTGACCGCGGTGAAGAGGTCGGCAGTACTTAAAGACTCAGAGCCGGAGTGGCCTGAGTGGTGGTGGATTTGAATAACCGCTGTAGGTTGCGGGTTATTACCTGAAGGGATCAAGGATTTTGCTGGCGTTCCGGATACCGCTGTCATGTAGGCCTTGCGGATTACAGACTTACCATCCACCAGGAGAGACACTTGAATTGGTGTCCCGTTGCCCGGGTCCTCGGTTGTGATGGCCGTTAAGCGACCGTTGTTGTTGCGTCGTTGGAGCTGTGATAGCTGGTTTGTCGGGAGTAGGAAGACCGCCGAAGTGACGGCGGGGTTGTTGATGACTACAGTGCCATCAGTGACCGGAAGGTCCCAGTCCGGTTGACGGAGTTTCGCATTGCCCCACGGCCTCGGTGTCTGTCGTGTCGGCTTAGCTGCCACTGCGGCCCACGTCTTCCTGTTCGAAGGTTGTATGGTCGGCTTATTTCTTTGTGGCGGAGGGGACGTTCTTTGCAATGGAGGCGGTGGAGGCTGCTTGCCCCTATTGCTCTGCATGTTAGCTACCATGCTTATCATGGTGCTTAATAGAGTCTTCAACTGGACCCTATCCTTCTTCCTTTTCATTGTTTTGATTTAGTTGTTGAAACTGAGGGGAGACGCACCTTACTGCTCTTTCACCGTTTTGTTAGGATCGAGATCAATAAAGTACAATAAAGTACAGAAACTGTAGCTTTAGAATCGTTGGTATATAAAAGGGGGGGTAACTTGCTAACTGTGATTAAAATATAAATCAACTTTGAAAAAACTGGCCAAAAAACGAATAGAGTGCTCGGCCAAACCTGGTTGAAATGAAAAGAGACCCAACAGTTGGTTTCGATGAAATCCCATATGTGCTGTCGAATATGGGGATTAACTGTTTGATTTTGTACTCAAAATACAAATGTATTGTATCATAAAAAACAACATAAACGATAATTCAACATTAGTTCTGAGATGCAGTTGACTAGGTGTGATGCTTGTCGAATGGAGGTGAAAATTTGACGATGTAAAAACAGTAACAACTTTTAGATTATTAAAAAAATAAAATTAATATCAAAGTACTTGACTGAATTGCTACAGAATGAGGGATTATTAATAAAGAATTGGCTTTATCAGCTGCAACCTGCAATGCATCCTTCACGAGCGACTCTTCGGAAGCTGTGAAAACAACGTCAGGAAATCCAGTGTCTTGGAATGTAACCGAAAGTTGCATATTAACTCGCGTGAGTAACCTACGAAATGTGATGATGAATGGCTTGGAGTATGATGAGATTAATAAATGTTTAAAATATATTTCTTCAAACAAACTTTTTTTTTTTCCTTTTTTTTTTTTTTGTTGCACAAACTTTAGTCCCAACCTACATCCATGATATGTTTAACAAACAACCTGTTATATGACACAAATACGAATTTCTCCATCTCTTATTAAGTAGAATTGCAGCACATATCGATAAACCTGTTGTGAATGATTTATAAAATATTTCCAAATGCAACACCAGATAACCCAAGTCACATATCCAATCACCCACTGTAACCTTGCCGTGGTTTTAAGAGTGTGTGAGCGAACATCTTCTTTCTGAAATATTAAAACATAAATTAAATACCTTCAAATAAAACAAGGGGAACAACGCACACACACTAAAAACAACATTTATGATTTCTGTCATTTCAAATTCGCTATGCTCGTATGCAGTTTATCTCTCTTAATGGATGAGCAACTTTTTAGGAAATTACTTCCAACGGATTCCACATTCACGAGGGTTAAATCCAAGGAAGTAAGTGATGAACAATTATATAGAAAATAGTCTCCAACAGTTGAAAGATTGCTGAGACTTGATAAGTCCAGAGATGTGAGGGATGAACAATTAAATAGAAAAGAGCCTCCCACAGTTGGAAGATTGCTGAGACTTGATAAGTTCAGAGATGTGAGGGATGAACAATTACATAGAAAATTGCCTCCCACAGTTGAAATATTGCTGAGACTTGATAAGTCCAGAGATGTGAGGGATGAACAATCAAATAGAAAAGAGTCTCCCACAGTTGAAAGATTGCTGAGACTTGATAAGTCCAGATTTGTGAGGGATGAACAATCATGTAGAAAATAGTCTCCCACAGTTGAAAGATTGCTGAGACTTGATAAGTCCAGATATGTGAGTGATGAACAATAACGCAGAAAAGAGTCTCCCACAGTTGAAATATTGCTGAGACTTGATAAGTCCAGAGATGTGAGGGATGAACAATGTCTTAGAAAAGAGTCTCCCACAGTTGAAATATTGCTGAGACTTGATAAGTCCAGATTTGTGAGGGATGAACAATAATATAGAAAATCGTCTCCCACAGTTGAAAGATTGCTGAGACTTGATAAGTCCAGAGATGTGAGGGATGAACAATAATATAGAAAATCGTCTCCCACAGTTGAAAGATTGCTGAGACTTGATAAGTCCAGAGATGTGAGGGATGAACAATTATATAGAAAATCGTCTCCCACAGTTGAAAGATTGCTGAGACTTGATAAGTCCAGAGATGTGAGGGATGAACAATTATATAGAAAATCGTCTCCCACAGTTGAAAGATTGCTGAGACTTGATAAGTCCAGAGATGTGAGGGATGAACAATTATGTAGAAAATAGTCTCCCACAGTTGAAAGATTGCTGAGACTTGATAAGTCCAGATTTGTGAGGGATGAACAATCATATAGAAAATAGTCTCCAAAAGTTGAAAGATTGCTGAGACTTGATAAGTCCAGATTTGTGAGGGATGAACAATTTCTTAGAAAATAGCCTCCCACAGTTGAAAGATTGCTGAGACTTGATAAGTCCAGAGATGTGAGGGATGAACAATTATATAGAAAATCGTATCCCACAGTTGAAAGATTGCTGAGACTTGATAAGTCCAGAGATGTGAGGGATGAACAATCATTTAGAAAAAGTTTTCCAACAACTGAAACATTGCTGAGACTTGATAAGTCTACGGATGTCAGTGAATTGCAATTTTTGAGGAAAGCACTACCAACAGATGTGACGTATTGAAGACCAGGCAGACTGACTCTTATAATCTCACGAGATGAGGATAAGAAATCATCTGAAACGGTCGTGACTGAGGGTTCAGAGTTGCTGAATGAGATGTTCGTAACATCATTCGAGATCCACTCATCATCGTTGTTAAACTGAAGACAGCCATCCACAGCGAATGTGGGAGTATCAAGGCAGAAAAACCCGTCCTGATCCCGTTTTCCTCGTAGGAATGCCTTCGCTCTCTTTGCAGAATCTGTCAAAAACTCCAATCCAAACAAGCGCACCACCGATGCATCCAACAGCGAGCCGTCCTCTACTCCATACGACACCAGTCGATTACCTGCTCGAAGCAGCGATCCTGCGAGAGAAAGCTCAAGAAAGTCAGCATCGGTACCCCACTCGTCAGCTGCAACCTGCAATGCATCCTTCACGAGCGACTCTCCAGAAGCTGTGAAAACAACGTCAGGAAATCCAGTGTCTTGGAACGTAACCGAAAGTTGCATATTAACTCGCGTGAGTAACTTACAAAATGTGATGATGAATGGCTTGGAGTATGATGAGATTAATAAATGTTTAAAATATATTTCTTCAAACAAACTTTTTTTTTCCTTTTTTTTTTTTTTGTTGCACAAACTTTAGTCCCAACCTACATCCATGATGTGTTTAACAAACAACCTGTTATATGACAAAAATACGAATTTCTCCATCTCTTATTAAGTAGAATTGCAGCACATATCGATAAACCTGTTGTGAATGATTTATAAAATATTTCCAAATGCAACACCAGATAACCCAAGCTACATATCCAATCACCCACTGTAACCTTGCCGTTGTTTTCATGCTAGCATATTAATACAATAAGAATTACAAAGTTTATTCAGAAAAAATAAAAATAACTTTGCGCGAGCGAATGCGAGCCTAGACGGTATCTCTAGTGCTATGCTGCGGTGATGCGGGGGTCAGTCGCTGTAATATCAACAGTATCCTCTGTATCATCATCGGTGTTACTGTCAGTGTTATTCTCCTCAGACACATGGCTTTTACATCTCTTAGTAACTCTACAAGTAGGAGGTTGCACCTGGTCCCTAAAGGATTATTATAAGCCTCAAAGAAGAAAAAAAGGAATGACTGATATATATATCAGTCATTCCTTTTTTTTGCGAACAAAAAACACCATTTTCTCACCGCCTGAGCAAGGTTACACAATATGTTACTTTTGCTCGATTTTTTATTTTTTGGAATCGGGGAGGGTGCGATCTGTAAAATTAGGCATAGGGATATACTTTTAAACATGGTAAGTGCTGCTAAAAAGAGATAAACGTCTCTTTGCAAAATTTCCTTGGTACTACTCAATGATAAATATTAATCCCAGACCTGGAATGGAAAGATCGAGAAAATCTGAGTAAAAAACACCCTAATTTTTTTTTTTTAAACTATTTTTTTTCCCTTCTCCCGCACTCAAGAGATATGCACCTTTTTACTAACAAATCAACCCTAGTAGCAATTATGTAAGGAAAATGTTGCATCTGTGGTGGTGATAATGATCATTAAGTATCAAAGTAGGTCCAAAAAGACAGGTAGTAACAATCTGCCTCACCGGCACATGCTTAGTACTCTTTAATATATTTTTGCTCGATTGTTTTTTTCTCTGGATCCCGCTGGACCGGCAGTGTAAAATTAGACCCTTCGATTAAATTTTAGTTTTGGTACTTGTCCACGGCTGAGCTGATTTAGTAAACCACAAAATCTCTTTTCTCAATTCGGGTGACAAGTATGTGATGCCAACCTCCCGATTTCGGACGGAAATGAACCCAACGATGCAGCGCATTAAAATGCCGCTTCGATCGAAAATTTTACAATTTTTTTTTGAAAATCTTTTTCAATGTCCAAAATTTGTTCGCAAAAAAAAGGAATGACTGATATATATTTTTTTTTAAAAAAAGAGGAAAAACTGAAAAATTACTACTCTGTAGCTTTACGGAAAAAAGATCGTGCTATTTTGTGATGATTTTTCTTTTTTGTATGCAACGAAAACTGTGAAACCGACTTAAACTAATAAAGCTGAAAAGGTTTTTACACACGATGCTGTTCTTGTTCTTTGGTTTTTTTTTATAGCTCTTACTTCCCAAATGAAAAAAGAAATTCAAAAAAAAAAAAAATTCAAAAAAAAAAAAAAACACAAAGTCAAACTGAATTATGTTATTGTTAGTAGGGTGTTTAGTTAGTTATTATGTCCATCAGACCACCGAGTGTCGGTTAGGTAGACACTCAAAGAGTACCGGGTGACTCTTCTGAGGGTCCCCAATACTGCGGTAGGTAGGAAGAACCTAATAAGGTTTTTATTGTTTTAAAAAAAAAGAGGAAGGGGGGATTAACTGTTCGAGTTTGTACGTAAAATACAAATGTTTTGTATCATAAACAACATAACGATAATTTAACATTAGTTCTGAGATACAGTTGACTAAAGGTAATGTTAGTGTAGGTATACACTCTGCGATTGACGTAAATACTTTACATTATAATAAATGTTTCTAACTTAGCTGCATACACATCTCTTTTTCCGTGTTGTCATTCAGTGCAGTACGGAATCGAGTTATTCAATTTTGAATTGATCGTGAGCCCTGGGAAACCAAAACCAGGGTATAATGTAATACGGCAGAGTGTAGGTTTCACCTACAAATTACTTGCTTAAAATCAACAATTCTTTGAAAAAAATATGTTAGCAAAAATTGCTAGTTCGTAGCACACTACTAGCGGAGCACTCACCTTAAATAAATAATGGTAGCGTTATCCAAAATTCAGTTTGAAAATCTGAGGGGGTTGCATGATCCAACAAATAATGTTGGGGTGACGGCATCGACGGGTTTTGGGTTAAGACATTTAATTGGCAAAGTCCAGAGTGGGGAATGTATTCAAAAAGAAAACAATCATCCGTGTCCCTCTATGTTCTATACGCGAACATGTTAGAGTTCTCACAAAATTGACCTTCATGGTTAAGGGTTACCTCAGTATTTTCTACCTGTAGTTTATGTAACAGGAATGTACTTTCTTTCAATAAAGAAAACAAAATGACGTAAGACAGTTAGATTTACATTATTTGAATTATACGAATTACAATAATATTTATCTCTAAATGTTGTCCTAATTCAAAGGGGCTACGGGCCAACTCAGGTAACTGACAAAGAAACTTGATTTTATGCGTCCTTTGAAATCCTACATTCTGTTCTTTATTTTTATTTCATTTTCCGTGACATAATTTCTTTTATGCACGTGGGAAGAGAACGCCGCTACGACCAATACTGCCTAAAGTTAGATCAGAGAAATTCCATTGTAACTCCGGAATATCCGTGTATTGATTAGTAGTCATGGATTGATCTTTTTATGGTCACTATTGTGATTAGAACTAAAGGTGTTTAATGATCAAGTTTCTGTCTCAAAATAAAAGGAGATGTAAAGAATTATTAATAACAAGAGCTAACATTTGGATGTATTGTATCCATAGTTGACTAATCAGTAACTGGATACACATCCTAGGCGCGTTGCGCCGGGCACAAATTTGCTTGCGTATATTTGCACCTGTACTCTGCTCACAAACGGGTTGTCGCGAAGCTTCAACCTGGGAACAGAGTGATGGGGGGTTAACTGTTCGAGTTTGTACGTAAAATACAAATGTTCTGTATCATAAACAACATAACGATAATTTAACATTAGTTCTGAGATACAGTTGACTAAAGGTAATGTTAGTGTAGGTATACACTCTGCGATTGACGTAAATACTTTTCATTATAATAAATGTTTCTAACTTAGCTGCATACACATCTCTTTTTCCGTGTTGTCATTCAGTGCAGTACGGAATCGAGTTATTCAATTTTGAATTAATCGTGAGCCCTGGGAAACCAAAACCAGGGTATAATGTAATACGGCAGAGTGTAGGTTTCACCTACAAATTACTTGCTTAAAATCAACCATTCTTTGAAAAAAATATAAAAGGGGGGGGGAAACTTGCTAACTGTGATTAAAATATAAATCAACTTTGAAAAAACTGGCTAAAAAACGAATAGAGTGCTCGGCCAAACCTGGTTGAAATGAAAAGAGACCCAACAGTTGGTTTCGATGAAATCCCATATGTGCTGTCGAATATGGGGATTAACTGTTTGATTTTGTACTCAAAATACAAATGTATTGTATCATAAAAAACAACATAAACGATAATTCAACATTAGTTCTGAGATGCAGTTGACTAGGTGTGATGCTTGTCGAATGGAGGTGAAAATTTGACGATGTAAAAACAGTAACAACTTTTAGATTATTAAAAAAATAAAATTAATATCAAAGTACTTGACTGAATTGCTACAGAATGAGGGATTATTAATAAAGAATTTGCTTTATCAGCTGCAACCTGCAATGCATCCTTCACGAGCGACTCTCCGGAAGCTGTGAAAACAACGTTAGGAAATCCAGTGTCTTGGAACGTAACCGAAAGTTGCATATTAACTCGCGTGAGTAACCTACGAAATGTGATGATGAATGGCTTGGAGTATGATGAGATTAATAAATGTTTAAAATATATTTCTTCAAACAAACTTTTTTTTTCTTCTTTTTTTTTTTTGCACAAACTTTAGTCCCAACCTACATCCATGATGTGTTTAACAAACAACCTGTTATATGACAAAAATACGAATTTCTCCATCTCTTATTAAGTAGAATTGTAGCACATATCGATAAACCTGTTGTGAATGATTTATAAAATATTTCCAAATGTAACACCAGATAACCCAAGTCACATATCCAATCACCCACTGTAACCTTGCCGTGGTTTTAAGAGTGTGTGAGCGAACATCTTCTTTCTGAAATATTAAAACATAAATTAAATACCTTCAAATAAAACAAGGGGAACAACGCACACACACTAAAAACAACATTTATGATTTCTGTCATTTCAAATTCGCTACGCTCGTATGCAGTTTATCTCTCTTAATGGATGAGCAACCTTTTAAGAAATTACTTCCAACGGATTCCACATTCACCAGGGTTAAATCCAAGGAAGTAAGTGATGAACAATTATTTAGAAAATCGTATCCCACAGTTGAAAGATTGCTGAGACTTGATAAGTCCAGATTTGTGAGGGATGAACAATTACATAGAAAAGAGCCTCCCACAGTTGAAAGATTGCTGAGACTTGATAAGTCCAGAGATGTGAGGGATGAACAATTAATTAGAAAATAGTCTCCCACAGTTGAAAGATTGCTGAGACTTGATAAGTCCAGAGATGTGAGGGATGAACAATTAATTAGAAAATAGTCTCCCACAGTTGAAAGATTGCTGAGACTTGATAAGTCCAGATTTGTGAGGGATGAACAATTATATAGAAAAGAGTCTCCCACAGTTGAAAGATTGCTGAGACTTGATAAGTCCAGAGATGTGAAGGATGAACAATTAATTAGAAAATAGTCTCCCACAGTTGAAAGATTGCTGAGACTTGATAAGTCCAGATTTGTGAGGGATGAACAATTTCTTAGAAAAGAGTCTCCCACAGTTGAAAGATTGCTGAGACTTGATAAGTCCAGATTTGTGAGGGATGAACAATTATATAGAAAAGAGTCTCCCACAGCTGAAATATTGCTGAGACTTGATAAGTCCAGAGATGTGAGGGATGAACAATAATATAGAAAATGGTCTCCAACAGTTGAAATATTGCTGAGACTTGATAAGTCCAGAGATGTGAGGGATGAACAATAATATAGAAAATGGTCTCCAACAGTTGAAATATTGCTGAGACTTGATAAGTCCAGAGATGTGAGGGATGAACAATTATATAGAAAAGAGCCTCCCACAGTTGAAAGATTGCTGAGACTTGATAAGTCCAGAGATGTGAGGGATAAACAATAATATAGAAAAGAGTCTCCCACAGTTGAAATATTGCTGAAACTTGATAAGTCCAGAGATGTGAGGGATGAACAATCATTTACAAAACTGTCTCCTACAGTTGAAAGATTGCTGAGACTTGATAAGTCCAGAGATGTGAGGGATGAACAATGATTTACAAAACCATCTCCCACAGTTGAAAGATTGCTGAGACTTGATAAGTCCAGAGATGTGAGGGATGAACAATAATTTAGAAAAAAGTTTCCAACAACTGAAACATTGCTGAGACTTGATAAGTCTACGGATGTCAGTGAATTGCAATTTTTCAGGAAAGCACTACCAACAGATGTGACGTATTGAAGACCAGGCAGACTGACTCTTATAATCTCACAAGATGAGGATAAGAAATCATCTGAAACGGTCGTGACTGAGGGTTCAGAGTTGCTGAATGAGATGTTCGTAACATCATTCGAGAACCACTCATCATCGTTGTTAAACTGAAGACAGCCATCCACAGCGAATGTGGGAGTATCAAGGCAGAAAAACCCGTCCTGATCCCGTTTTCCTCGTAGGAATGCTTTCGCTCTCTTTGCAGAATCTGTCAAAAACTCCAATCCAAACAAGCGCACCACCGATGCATCCAACAGCGAGCCGTCCTCCACTCCGTACGACACCAGTCGATTACCTGCTCGAAGCAGCGATCCTGCGAGAGAAAGCTCAAGAAAGTCAGCATCGGTACCCCACTCGTCAGCTGCAACCTGCAATGCATCCTTCACGAGCGACTCTCCGGAAGCTGTGAAAACAACGTCAGGAAATCCAGTGTCTTGGAACGTAACCGAAAGTTGCATATTAACTCGCGTGAGTAACCTACGAAATGTGATGATAAATGGCTTGGAGTATGATGAGATTAATAAATGTTTAAAATATATTTCTTCAAACAAACTTTTTTTTTTCTTTTTTTTTTTTGTTGCACAAACTTTAGTCCCAACCTACATCCATGATGTGTTTAACAAACAACCTGTTATATGACAAAAATACGAATTTCTCCATCTCTTATTAAGTAGAATTGTAGCACATATCGATAAACCTGTTGTGAATGATTTATAAAATATTTCCAAATGCAACACCAGATAACCCAAGCTACATATTCAATCACCCACTGTAACCTTGACGTGGTTTTAAGAGTGTGTCAGGTAACTGACAAAAATTCAAAAAAAAAAACAACCACAAAGTCAAACTGAATTATGTTATTGTTAGTAGGGTGTTCAGTTACTGTTCGAGTTTGTACGTAAAATACAAATGTTTTGTATCATAAACAACATAACGATAATTTAACATTAGTTCTGAGATACAGTTGACTAAAGGTAATGTTAGTGTAGGTATACACTCAGCTGATTGACGTAAAAATTTAACATTATAATAAATGTTTCTAACTTAGCTGCATACACATCTCTTTTTCCGTGTTGTCATTCAGTGCAGTACGGAATCGAGTTATTCAATTTTGAATTGATCGTGAGCCCTAGGAAACCAAAACCAGGGTATAATGTAATACGGCAGAGTGTAGGTTTCACCTACAAATTACTTGCTTAAAATCAACAATTCTTTGAAAAAAATATGTTAGCAAAAATTGCTAGTTCGTAGCACCCTACTAGCGGAGCACTCACCTTAAATAAATTATGGTAGCGTTATCCAAAATTCAGTTAGAAAATCTGAGGGGGTTGCATGATCCAACAAATAATGTTGGGGTGACGGCATCGACGGGTTTTGGGTTAAGACATTTAATTGGCAAAGTCCAGAGTGGGGAATGTATTCAAAAAGAAAACAATCATCCGTGTCCCTCTATGTTCTATACGCGAACATGTTAGAGTTCTCACAAAATTGACCTTCATGGTTAAGGGTTACCTCAGTATTTTCTACCTGTAGTTTATGTAACAGGAATGTACTTTCTTTCAATAAAGAAAACAAAATGACGTAAGACAGTTAGATTTACATTATTTGAATTATACGAATTACAATAATATTTATCTCTAAATGTTGTCCTAATTCAAAGGGGCTACGGGCCAACTCAGGTAACTGACAAAGAAACTTGATTTTATGCGTCCTTTGAAATCCTACATTCTGTTCTTTATTTTTATTTCATTTTCCGTGACATAATTTCTTTTATGCACGTGGGAAGAGAACGCCGCTACGACCAATACTGCCTAAAGTTAGATCAGAGAAATTCCATTGTAACTCCGGAATATCCGTGTATTGATAAGTAGTCATGGATTCATCTTTTTATGGTCACTATTGTGATTAGAACTAAAGGTGTTTAATGATCAAGTTTCTGTCTCAAAATAAAAGGAGATGTAAAGAATTATTAATAACAAGAGCTAACATTTGGATGTATTGTATCCATAGTTGACTAATCAGTAACTGGATACACATCCTAGGCGCGTTGCGCCGGGCACAAATTTGCTTGCGTATATTTGCACCTGTACTCTGCTCACAAACGGGTTGTCGCGAAGCTTCAACCTGGGAACAGAGTGATGGGGGGTTAACTGTTCGAGTTTGTACGTAAAATACAAATGTTTTGTATCATAAACATAATTTAACATTAGTTCTGAGATACAGTTGACTAAAGGTAATGTTAGTGTAGGTATACACTCTGCGATTGACGTAAATACTTTACATTATAATAAATGTTTCTAACTTAGCTGCATACACATCTCTTTTTCCGTGTTGTCATTCAGTGCAGTACGGAATCGAGTTATTCAATTTTGAATTGATCGTGAGCCCTGGGAAACCAAAACCAGGGTATAATGTAATACGGCAGAGTGTAGGTTTCACCTACAAATTACTTGCTTAAAATCAACAATTCTTTGAAAAAAATATAAAAGGGGGGATGTATGTTCGATTTTGTAAAAATTACAACTGTGTTGTATCATAAAAACATAACGATAATTTAACATTAGTTCTGAGATACAGTGACTAGGTGTGATGCTTAACTTAGCCTTTTAAAGTAACTATTAGGTTTCGAGAGTAATCCATATACCTCTTACCTCTATTCTCTCATCATCAGTATGGTGTAGAAGTAAGTCAGTCAAATGTTGAGACTGAGTCATTCCAGTTTGCAGGACTGGAATGTAGTTACTTTGAGTTTCATGTTCATAAATAAAAAAAACATATTTTTTGCTGTTACTAGTTCGTAGCTCACTACTAGTGGAGCACTTTTCTACAATAAATGTAGAAAGTGTTTTTAATTATCAAAGTCTGATAATTGTTCCTTAGCATCAGGGATATCTGGAGTTGAAGATCTCTGTGAAATACTCATATCATCTGAAGAATCATGTTCATCTTGTTTGCTTCTTTTCTTTCGAGTATTTCTTCTGAGCATCGGTCTCATTGGACTCTGCGAGTTGAGTCTTTTTACCAATTTCAGTTTCTTCTTTTCCTTTCCCTTTGCTAATTTCTGTTTTTGTACTTCTTTAAGTTTCATTTTCTGTGCCAACTTATGTTCAGTACACTCATTTTTAAGCCTTTTCCGGTTGCTCAGGTATTTTTTGATTCTCACAATTCGCATTGGACTCTGTGAGTTCAGTCTCTTGTTACTGCTTCTCTCTGGTTCATCAGCGACCGTTTGTGTTGCCAACTTGCCATTCTTTTTGATAGATAACATATGAGTTTCTGTCTCATCTTTTGTAACAGTTACAATACTATTTCGAGGATCCGTTTTGTATTCAGTGACCGTAAATGAAGTATTATCATCTTCATCAACATATGTTGGATATTCTTTTGATGCTCTGAATATTCCACATTTATTGATATGGTCAATAAATGACTTCCAGGATTTATTGCAATATTTGCAAGTTTTACCGATATTCTCTGTATCTGTGTATGTTAGTACTCTTGATACCTTTTGTGGTGTAATCGGTATTGTTGTTCCGGAATTCGTGGCTTTACTGCTTACAGTAGGTGGTGTTTCCATCTTCCTGGCTACTGTTTGTGGTGTAGTTGATCTTAGTCTGTATGTGGTGACTATTTTCTCCAACTGTCTTTCTTTTGACAAACTTCGTATTAATTCGAGGTTCTTTCCATCCCAACATGCTTGTTGGGTTTGTGGAATTATTTTAGTCGGAGTTTCGATCTTCAGAGGCGTCTTTATTTTCAGTGGAGTCTTAATCTTAATCGGAGTTATTGGTGGTGACTCCATCCTGTCTTTGGATGGAGTCATTAAGCCAGCATATCTATGCTCCGGTGATTCCTGCGTCTCTGGTGACATAGTTTCCATTACCATGTCAGTGTCCGTATCCAGTTGTACTGTTGCTGGTGACGGCATATCGATCATATCCACATCATTATGATCCAGATCCAATGGTGATACAATCGGTAATTGTATCGTTTTCATAGATTGAATCACACTTTGATGTACAGTCGGAGGTTCCAATTGTGATACCTTTGAGATCGTTGCTGGCATCAACGTTGGGATTGCAGGTGGGGCCATTGTAGGTGCCTCATTTGCAATAACTTGTGTCTTCTTCTGAATTACAGTCGGCGGTGCTAATTGTGATATTTTTGAAATCCTTGCTGGCATCAGCGTTGGAATTATCGGCGGGGCCTGTGTAAGTGCATCACTCGCACTGACTTGTGTATTCTTTTGAAGTACAATTGACGGTGTCGATTGTGATAAATTTGTAATTGGTGTTGGTATCATTGTTGGAATTATCGGCGGGACCTGTGTGAGTTCATCATTTGCAATGACTTGTGTCTTCTTTTGAAGTACAGTCGGCGGTGCCAATTGTGATACCTTTGAAATCGTTGCTGGCATCAATGTCGGGATAGCTGGTGGGGCTACCGTAAGTGCATTATTTACAGTGACTTGCGTCTTCTGAAAACTATTTGATGGTAGCGATATAATTTTTTGCATTACCGAAGGTTCCATTTTTATTATCTTCGGTATCGTTATTGGTATTGTCATTGGAATTATTGATGGTCTTGGTAACACTGGTGATAGAAGTACTGGTAATGGTGGTATCTTCACCATCGGCGATATGTACAGGGTCGGTATATTATCTTGGCATATCTTTGGTGGTGATACGGCCCTTATCTCTATCTTATTGACTTTTCCCGGTGTCGATATGGGCTTCATTTTGTCCGCTTTTTCGATTGCCGAAATCATTGTCTCAAGATTTGTTACATCCTCCTCGTCCGTGGATTTTTTAATTTCCACTTCTGTAGTTTTTGTTGTGGAATTATCCTTTGCTGGTGACTCTGTTATTGCCAGTGCAGACAAGTCTATTGGAGGAATATCTTTCGTTGTTTTCATTACAACGTGGTATTCGTATTCCTTCAACGGATACTTCGTCATGATATCTTCTATCCCATCACAATCTGGAGTTGGATTGATTATATCAAATCCCTTGTATTTAGAATTTATATCAATAAAGACGATGTAATGTGTGTAGGATGCTCTACGTGACACTATGATGTATGGAATGACAATAGTTTCTTGTTCTGTTGGACCTACTGTGATTGTTTTCAGCTGTTCATGGGTTGTCACATGTGTTACTTCTAGTCCCAGATATATTCTTATTGTTTCATAAATAACTATCTGATGAAACCAACCATCTGGGTTAAATGAGAACATCAAGTTCTCTCCAATTAACTTAAGCTCTTGCTCTGCGAGTCGGAATTGAATCTTAAACATCTTCGATATTCTGATTCTTTCAGTTTTGAGGTGATCTGCTATGAAGTTAACAGTTGCCCAGCCACATTCCCCACTACGAAGTCCTTCTGCTGGTTGCGTGTGCATCGTAATAGGGAATTTATTATCAATGAAGGTGGACCAATAATCTTCGTTTGGTACTTCAGTTTTTCCAGACTCTTCTGACTTCTGCTCCTTTTGTACTACTTTCAAGTCTTTCGACGTGTTGTCAGCGATATCGGATTTTTCTGGATCCTTCTTTTCGAGTAGCTGACTTTGAATTTCCTTTTCCGTGTATCTTGCTGTAATTGGAAAGAAAAATCCACCTTCCGTACATCCGATCAACATGTGACATTCGTGATTGTTATCTTTGTTGACTACTACTCGAGTTGTTATACCCTTTTTGTATGAAAGGATACTGACATTGATAGGCAATATCTCTTTAAATTCCTTGTAGAATTTTGCTGTTTTGAATATTCCAGTGTGATATTTAATGTTGATATCATTGACCAGTGATTCAGTGTCGTCAGAGATTATAGCTTTGCATTGCTGACATTCCTTCTTGTTTTTAATAATCGCTTGACTGGCAATTTTAAATGATGTCACCAATGTGTTGTCATTCCTCCTTAATTTCGCATATTGTCCAACAACATATTATAAATGTCATCCCTTCCATTGACTTTATAATGTTGTTGGATTGTCTGTTTTTCTTTCGATACTGGTCTTCCGTTGTCATATTTCCGATTGATTTCAAAGAAATGATGATGAAGACTTAACCTTTGTTTTGGGAAATCCCAGTATGTACCCAGTACAAAGTCTTTGTATTGGGGGAACAGACTGTTTTTCGAGTATCCGCGACTTCTCAGACGGCATAGCACTTTCTCAATTTCAAGGTATAAGTCGAAATCGTTATAAAATATAAAAGGGGGGGTAACTTGCTAACTGTGATTAAAATATAAATCAACTTTGAAAAAACTGGCCAAAAAACGAATAGAGTGCTAGGCCAAACCTGGTTGAAATGAAAAGAGACCCAACAGTTGGTTTCGATGAAATCCCATATGTGCTGTCGAATATGGGGATTAACTGTTTGATTTTGTACTTAAAATACAAATGTATTGTATCATAAAAAACAACATAAACGATAATTCAACATTAGTTCTGAGATGCAGTTGACTAGGTGTGATGCTTGTCGAATGGAGGTGAAAATTTGACGATGTAAAAACAGTAACAACTTTTAGATTATTAAAAAAATAAAATTAATATCAAAGTACTTGACTGAATTGCTACAGAATGAGGGATTATTAATAAAGAATTGGCTTTATCAGCTGCAACCTGCAATGCATCCTTCACGAGCGACTCTCCGGAAGCTGTGAAAACAACGTTAGGAAATCCAGTGTCTTGGAACGTAACCGAAAGTTGCATATTAACTCGCGTGAGTAACCTACGAAATGTGATGATGAATGGCTTGGAGTATGATGAGATTAATAAATGTTTAAAATATATTTCTTCAAACAAACTTTTTTTTTTTCTTTTTTTTTTTTTGTTGCACAAACTTTAGTCCCAACCAACATCCATGATGTGTTTAACAAACAACCTGTTATATGACAAAAATACGAATTTCTCCATCTCTTATTAAGTAGAATAGTAGCACATATCGATAAACCTGTTGTGAATGACTTATAAAATATTTCCAAATGTAACACCAGATAACCCAAGTCACATATCCAATCACCCACTGTAACCTTGCCGTGGTTTTACGAGTGTGTGATCGAACATCTTCTTTCTGAAATATTAAAACATAAATTAAATACCTTCAAATAAAACAAGGGGAACAACGCACACACACTAAAAACAACATTTATGATTTCTGTCATTTCAAATTCGCTACGCTCGTATGCAGTTTATCTCTCTTAATGGATGAGCAACCTTTTAAGAAATTACTTCCAACGGATTCCACATTCACCAGGGTTAAATCCAAGGAAGTAAGTGATGAACAATTATATAGAAAATAGTCTCCAACAGCTGAAAGATTGCTGAGACTTGATAAGTCCAGAGATGTGAGGGATGAACAATCAAATAGAAAAGAGTCTCCCACAGTTGAAATATTGCTGAGACTTGATAAGTCCAGAGATGTGAGGGATGAACAATCAAATAGAAAAGAGTCTCCCACAGTTGAAATATTGCTGAGACTTGATAAGTCCAGAGATGTGAGGGATGAACAATTACTTAGAAAAGAGTCTCCCACAGTTGAAAGATTGCTGAGACTTGATAAGTCCAGATATGTGAGTGATGAACAATTATATAGAAAAGAGTCTCCCACAGTTGAAATATTGCTGAGACTTGATAAGTCCAGAGATGTGAGGGATGAACAATTACTTAGAAAAGAGTCTCCCACAGTTGAAATATTGCTGAGACTTGATAAGTCCAGATATGTGAGGGATGAACAATTACTTAGAAAAGAGTCTCCCACAGTTGAAATATTGCTGAGACTTGATAAGTCCAGAGATGTGAGGGATGAACAATTATATAGAAAAGAGTCTCCCACAGTTGAAATATTGCTGAGACTTGATAAGTCCAGAGATGTGAGGGATGAACAATTACTTAGAAAAGAGTCTCCCACAGTTGAAAGATTGCTGAGACTTGATAAGTCCAGATATGTGAGTGATGAACAATTATATAGAAAAGAGTCTCCCACAGTTGAAATATTGCTGAGACTTGATAAGTCCAGAGATGTGAGGGATGAACAATTACTTAGAAAAGAGTCTCCCACAGTTGAAATATTGCTGAGACTTGATAAGTCCAGAGATGTGAGGGATGAACAATTACTTAGAAAAGAGTCTCCCACAGTTGAAATATTGCTGAGACTTGATAAGTCCAGAGATGTGAGGGATGAACAATTATATAGAAAATAGCCTCCCACAGTTGAAAGATTGCTGAGACTTGATAAGTCCAGAGATGTGAGGGATGAACAATCATTTAGAAAATAGTCTCCCACAGTTGAAATATTGCTGAGACTTGATAAGTCCAGATTTGTGAGGGATGAACAATCATATAGAAAATAGTCTCCAAAAGTTGAAAGATTGCTGAGACTTGATAAGTCCAGAGATGTGAGGGATGAACAATTATATAGAAAATCGTCTCCCACAGTTGAAAGATTGCTGAGACTTGATAAGTCCAGAGATGTGAGGGATGAACAATCATTTAGAAAAAGTTTTCCAACAACTGAAACATTGCTGAGACTTGATAAGTCTACGGATGTCAGTGAATTGCAATTTTTGAGGAAAGCACTACCAACAGATGTGACGTATTGAAGACCAGGCAGACTGACTCTTATAATCTTACGAGATGAGGATAAGAAATCATCTGAAACGGTCGTGACTGAGGGTTCAGAGTTGCTGAATGAGATGTTCGTAACATCATTCGAGAACCACTCATCATCGTTGTTAAACTGAAGACAGCCATCCACAGCGAATGTGGGAGTATCAAGGCAGAAAAACCCGTCCTGATCCCGTTTTCCTCGTAGGAATGCCTTCGCTCTCTTTGCAGAATCTGTCAAAAACTCCAATCCAAACAAGCGCACCACCGATGCATCCAACAGCGAGCCGTCCTCTACTCCATACGACACCAGTCGATTACCTGCTCGAAGCAGCGATCCTGCGAGAGAAAGCTCAAGAAAGTCAGCATCAGTACCCCACTCGTCAGCTGCAACCTGCAATGCATCCTTCACGAGCGACTCTCCAGAAGCTGTGAAAACAACGTCAGGAAATCCAGTGTCTTGGAACGTAACCGAAAGTTGCATATTACCTCGCGTGAGTAACCTACGAAATGTGATGATGAATGGCTTGGAGTATGATGAGATTAATAAATGTTTAAAATATATTTCTTCAAACAAACTTTTTTTTTTCTTTTTTTTTTTTTTTGTTGCACAAACTTTAGTCCCAACCTACATCCATGATGTGTTTAACAAACAACCTGTTATATGACAAAAATACGAATTTCTCCATCTCTTATTAAGTAGAATTGCAGCACATATCGATAAACCTGTTGTGAATGATTTATAAAATATTTCCAAATGCAACACCAGATAACCCAAGCCACATATTCAATCACCCACTGTAACCTAGCCGTCGTTTTCATGCTAGCATATTAATACAACAAGAATGACAAATTTTATTCAGAAAAAACAAAAATAACTTTGCGCGAGCGAATGCGAGCCTAGACGGTATCTCTAGTGCTATGCTGCGGTGATGCGGGGGTCAGTCGCTGTAATATCAACAGTATCCTCTGTATCATCATCGGTGTTACTGTCAGTGTTATTCTCCTCAGACACATGGCTTTTACATCTCTTAGTAACTCTACAAGTAGGAGGTTGCACCTGGTCCCTAAAGGATTATTATAAGCCTCAAAGAAGAAAAAAACAACTGAACATATATCAGTCATTCCTTATGTTTGCGAACAAATTCTGGACACTGAAAAAAAATTTCAAAAAAAAATTATAAAAATTTCGATCGGAGCGGCATTTTAATGCGCTGCATCGTTGGGTTCATTTCCGTCCGAAATTGGGAGGTTGGCATCACACCGGGCTACGGGCCAACTCAGGTAACTGACAAAGAAACTTTTTATGCGTCCTTTGAAATCCTACATTCTGTTCTTTATTTTTATTTCATTTTCCGTGACATAATTTCTTTTATGCACGTGGGAAGAGAACGCCGCTACGACCAATGCTGCCTAAAGTTAGATCAGAGAAATTCCATTGTAACTCCGGAATATCCGTGTATTGATTAGTAGTCATGGATTGATCTTTTTATGGTCACTATTGTGATTAGAACTAAAGGTGTTTAATGATCAAGTTTCTGTCTCAAAATAAAAGGAGATGTAAAGAATTATTAATAACAAGAGCTAACATTTGGATGTATTGTATCCATAGTTGACTAATCAGTAACTGGATACACATCCTAGGCGCGTTGCGCCGGGCACAAATTTGCTTGCGTATATTTGCACCTGTACTCTGCTCACAAACGGGTTGTCGCGAAGCTTCAACCTGGGAACAGCGTGATGGGGGGTTAACTGTTCGAGTTTGTACGTAAAATACAAATGTTTTGTTTCATAAACAACATAACGATAATTTAACATTAGTTCTGAGATACAGTTGACTAAAGGTAATGTTAGTGTAGGTATACACTCTGCGATTGACGTAAATACTTTACATTATAATAAATGTTTCTAACTTAGCTGCATACACATCTCTTTTTCCGTGTTGTCATTCAGTGCAGTACGGAATCGAGTTATTCAATTTTGAATTAATCGTGAGCCCTGGGAAACCAAAACCAGGGTATAATGTAATACGGCAGAGTGTAGGTTTCACCTACAAATTACTTGCTTAAAATCAACAATTCTTTGAAAAAAATATGTTAGCAAAAATTGCTAGTTCGTAGCACCCTACTAGCGGAGCACTCACCTTAAATAAATTATGGTAGCGTTATCCAAAATTCAGTTAGAAAATCTGAGGGGGTTGCATGATCCAACAAATAATGTTGGGGTGACGGCATCGACGGGTTTTGGGTTAAGACATTTAATTGGCAAAGTCCAGAGTGGGGAATGTATTCAAAAAGAAAACAATCATCCGTGTCCCTCTATGTTCTATACGCGAACATGTTAGAATTCTCACAAAATTGACCTTCATGGTTAAGGGTTACCTCAGTATTTTCTACCTGTAGTTTATGTAACAGGAATGTACTTTCTTTCAATAAAGAAAACAAAATGACGTAAGACAGTTAGATTTACATTATTTGAATTATACGAATTACAATAATATTTATCTCTAAATGTTGTCCTAATTCAAAGGGGCTACGGGCCAACTCAGGTAACTGACAAAGAAACTTGATTTTATGCGTCCTTTGAAATCCTACATTCTGTTCTTTATTTTTATTTCATTTTCCGTGACATAATTTCTTTTATGCACGTGGGAAGAGAACGCCGCTACGACCAATGCTGCCTAAAGTTAGATCAGAGAAATTCCATTGTAACTCCGGAATATCCGTGTATTGATTAGTAGTCATGGATTGATCTTTTTATGGTCACTATTGTGATTAGAACTAAAGGTGTTTAATGATCAAGTTTCTGTCTCAAAATAAAAGGAGATGTAAAGAATTATTAATAACAAGAGCTAACATTTGGATGTATTGTATCCATAGTTGACTAATCAGTAACTGGATACACATCCTAGGCGCGTTGCGCCGGGCACAAATTTGCTTGCGTATATTTGCACCTGTACTCTGCTCACAAACGGGTTGTCGCGAAGCTTCAACCTGGGAACAGAGTGATGGGGGGTTAACTGTTCGAGTTTGTACGTAAAATACAAATGTTTTGTATCATAAACAACATAACGATAATTTAACATTAGTTCTGAGATACAGTGACTAAAGGTAATGTTAGTGTAGGTATACACTCTGCGATTGACGTAAATACTTTACATTATAATAAATGTTTCTAACTTAGCTGCATACACATCTCTTTTTCCGTGTTGTCATTCAGTGCAGTACGGAATCGAGTTCTTCAATCTTGAATTAATCGTGAGCCCTGGGAAACCAAAACCAGGGTATAATGTAATACGGCAGAGTGTAGGTTTCACCTACAAATTACTTGCTTAAAATCAACAATTTTTTGAAAAAAATATAAAAGGGGGGGGGGGGGGGGGTAACTTGCTAACTGTGATTAAAATATAAATCAACTTTGAAAAAACTGGCTAAAAAACGAATAGAGTGCTCGGCCAAACCTGGTTGAAATGAAAAGAGACCCAACAGTTGGTTTCGATGAAATCCCATATGTGCTGTCGAATATGGGGATTAACTGTTTGATTTTGTACTTAAAATACAAATGTATTGTATCATAAAAAACAACATAAACGATAATTCAACATTAGTTCTGAGATGCAGTTGACTAGGTGTGATGCTTGTCGAATGGAGGTGAAAATTTGACGATGTAAAAACAGTAACAACTTTTAGATTATTAAAAAAATAAAATTAATATCAAAGTACTTGACTGAATTGCTACAGAATGAGGGAATATTAATAAAGAATTGGCTTTATCAGCTGCAACCTGCAATGCATCCTTCACGAGCGACTCTCCGGAAGCTGTGAAAACAACGTTAGGAAATCCAGTGTCTTGGAACGTAACCGAAAGTTGCATATTAACTCGCGTGAGTAACCTACGAAATGTGATGATGAATGGCTTGGAGTATGATGAGATTAATAAATGTTTAAAATATATGAGTGGATGTCAAAAGTCTGGTACCGTTTTGGTCAACGGTAAACTGCGGGCATGTATAACTCAATCGAGACCCAACCCCGTCTGAAACATGCCCCAAAAAATTCAATTCCGGGTGTGGGATCTCACTTTACTTGTAATACTTGTAAAAAAAAAAAAAATTCCTGCATTTTTTGCTTGTGGCCTGTTACAACCTGGTTACAGAGCCCAAAACAAACATGACTACAAAAGCGACAATTGAGCAACTGCAATTACTGATTGACAAGATGAGAGACCTGCCAAAGTGGAGTGACAGGAAAGAGTCAAATGGGACTACAAAAACCTGGGTAAGCGTGATTGCAAAACTACTGGAATGCCTTTCTGGGGGTGATGTTACTGCTATGCTTCTGAGGGTTGTGGGGATACCAGTGCTGTGGAAGTCAATTGTCCCTTCAGTAGTCAATGACACTATTGTGAAAATGGAAACGGGTGACAGACGAGAAGTACTGCAGTCTCTAGAAGAAAAAGGATGGAAGTTAAGCTTTCTAGAAGAAGCTGGGCTAAAAATAGGCAGAAAGGCCTGGGATGCTAAAAGCGATGTGCCCGTAGATATAGGGAGGCCAAGGAAGATCTGCCCAGAGCTATGCAGTCAGGTAGAGAGCGAGCACAATGCAGCCTCGTCTGAGACTTCAATAGTAGTAAAAAGGCTTTCAGCTCAACGTCGCGAGACTGTTACGTTGCAGAATGTCCTTGGAACATTTAAATCTATCTATGAAGTCAGCAGTATTCGTGATCTGATATCAGAATCTACATACCGTCGTATGCGTGGGAAGGAATATCGTCACCTTGCACGGCGAACTGACGTCTGCTCGTACTGCCTGTGTGGACAGACAATTAGAAAGAAACTGTCAAAACTACTTAGCAGTGTTGAGCGACAGAGTGGTTACTCATTAACTGTTTGGAATGCTGCGCGTGCCAGTGCGCTGACGTTGCAGCTAATGGTGTCCAGTAAGGGTGGCTTACCTGCCAGTGCACGACCAGCTGCTATGTCATTTATCAACCAACTTGTTGAGGTTCATTATCATGTAGAAGAGTTTAAGAGACAGAATGCAGTCTATTCAGAAAACACTGCTGACCCTGGGGATAGCTTAATTATAACACTCGACTATAAGGAGAAGGGTACCCTGCCACAAGTACCACAAGAGTCATCATCACACTACTACCAGCAGGGGAAGTACAGTTGTCTGGGTATAGTTATGCATTTCAAGTTGCACGATGAAACTCGACGACAGTACATTGACCTTCTCTTGCCACACACAAATCAAGATGCGGCTGTGACTTATTTATGTCTTCGCAAGCTGTGGGAGATGCCTTTAATCAGGAAGAACATGAAACCAATCCACATCTGGTGTGACAGTGGCACACACTTTCGGAATGCCACAGTCATAAGCGAGCTTCTGGCACACCCGAATGTCAAAAGTGTTAACTTCTTTCCCGGAAGGCACGGCAAGAGCCATTGTGACAAGCATTTCGGTAGTATTTCTAATGCAATCCAGTCTACCTCGAGGACTGAGGTAGTGCAGACAATCACAGATGTAAAAAATATTCTACAGCAGTTAGATAATACAACGCCGGAGTTTCTTTTTTTCAAAGTACAGTCAGTAGTTGTAAGAAACCTCAGCATCCCTGCCATCACCAGTATTTCAACCTACCGCAAGGAGACAAATGGTAAACTATTTATAGCTACCTCGTCAGATGCTATGGAACAGTACGAACTTAGCAGCACAAAATCTGAACACACCTTAGAGCACTCTCCGAAGATTTCCTCTAATCTACCCCTAACAAAGGATGAGAAAACAGTTATTGGGGATGCACAGTACCAACGTGATGCTGTTGATGAGGAGGTGGAAGAGGTCGACCACAGCAAGCTTGTAAGGACGCTTCAAAACAAGAGGGAGAGAAAGGATCAGTTGTTTGCAAAACTCAAGAAAGACTATGAGAATAATAAAAAAATGCCAGTCACTCAAGCAAGTGAAACATGGGAACAAACAGCCCCCACAACAATTAAGAAAAAAAGAAAGAAACGGACCTGTGGGACATGTGGGGCCCCAAATCACGATAGCAGGAATTGTCTTGACGGTAGCTCTTCCGAGAGTTCCACTCAGAGCTCTTGCGATCAGAATGTGAAACGTCCAAAGGAAACGCAAAAAAAGTAGAACACGGGGTTTCTCTGTAGCCACAAGCAAGCCTGTGTAAGCCACAAGCAAAAAATGCAGGAATTTTTTTTTTTTTTACAAGTATTACGAGTAAAGTGAGATCCCACACCCGGAATTGAATTTTTTGGGGCATGTTTCAGACGGGGTTGGGTCTCGATTGAGTTGTACATGCCCGCAGTTTACCGTTGACCAAAACGGTACCAGACTTTTGACATGTCCTCATATTTCGTCAAACAAACTTTTTTTTTTTCTTTTTTTTTTTTTTTGTTGCACAAACTTTAGTCCCAACCTACATCCATGATGTGTTTAACAAACAACCTGTTATATGACAAAAATACGAATTTCTCCATCTCTTATTAAGTAGAATTGCAGCACATATCGATAAACCTGTTGTGAATGATTTATAAAATATTTCCAAATGTAACACCAGATAACCCAAGTCACATATCCAATCACCCACTGTAACCTTGCCGTGGTTTTAAGAGTGTGTGAGCGAACATCTTCTTTCTGAAATATTAAAACATAAATTAAATACCTTCAAATAAAACAAGGGGAACAACGCACACACACTAAAAACAACATTTATGATTTCTGTCATTTCAAATTCGCTATGCTCGTATGCAGTTTATCTCTCTTAATGGATGAGCAACCTTTTAAGAAATTACTTCCAACGGATTCCACATTCACGAGGGTAAAATCCAAGGAAGTAAGTGATGAACAATTATTTAGAAAATCGTCTCCCACAGTTGAAAGATTGCTGAGACTTGATAAGTCCAGAGATGTGAGGGATGAACAATTAAATAGAAAATTGTATCTCACAGTTGAAATATTGCTGAGACTTGATAAGTCCAGAGATGTGAGGGATGAACAATTATGTAGAAAACAGGCTCCCACAGTTGAAAGATTGCTGAGACTTGATAAGTCCAGATTTGTGAGGGATGAACAATTTCTTAGAAAAGAGTCTCCCACAGTTGAAAGATTGCTGAGACTTGATAAGTCCAGATTTGTGAGGGATGAACAATCATATAGAAAATAGTCTCCCACAGTTGAAAGATTGCTGAGACTTGATAAGTCCAGATTGGTGAGGGATGAACAATTACTTAGAAAATAGTCTCCCACAGTTGAAAGATTGCTGAGACTTGATAAGTCCAGAGATGTGAGGGATGAACAATAACGTAAAAAAGGGCCTCCCACAGTTGAAAGATTGCTGAGACTTGATAAGTCCAGAGATGTGAGGGATGAACAAAAACATAGAAAATCGTCTCCCACAGTTGAAAGATTGCTGAGACTTGATAAGTCCAGAGATGTGAGGGATGAACAATAACTTAGAAAATGGTCTCCCACAGTTGAAAGATTGCTGAGACTTGATAAGTCCAGAGATGTGAGGGATGAACAATCATATAGAAAATGGTCTCCAACAGTTGAAAGATTGCTGAGACTTGATAAGTCCAGATTTGTGAGGGATGAACATTTACTTAGAAAAAAGCCTCCCACAGTTGAAAGATTGCTGAGACTTGATAAGTCCAGATTTGTGAGGGATGAACAATAACTTAGAAAATGGTCTCCCACAGTTGAAAGATTGCTGAGACTTGATAAGTCCAGAGATGTGAGGGATGAACAATTACTTAGAAAACAGTCTACAACAGTTGAAAGATTGCTGAGACTTGATAAGTCCAGAGATGTGAGGGATGAACAATAATATAGAAAAAACTCTCCCACAGTTGAAAGATTGCTGAGACTTGATAAGTCCAGAGATGTGAGGGATGAACAATCATTTACAAAACCGTCTCCCACTGTTGAAAGATTGCTGAGACTTGATAAGTCTACGGATGTCAGTGAATTGCAATTTTTGAGGAAAGCACTACCAACAGATGTGACGTATTGAAGACCAGGCAGACTGACCCTTATAATCTTACGAGATGAGGATAAGAAATCATCTGAAACGGTCGTGACTGAGGGTTCAGAGTTGCTGAATGAGATGTTCGTAACATCATTCGAGAACCACTCATCATCGTTGTTAAACTGAAGACAGCCATCCACAGCGAATGTGGGAGTATCAAGGCAGAAAAACCCGTCCTGATCCCGTTTTCCTCGTAGGAATGCTTTCGCTCTCTTTGCAGAATCTGTCAAAAACTCCAATCCAAACAAGCGCACCACCGATGCATCCAACAGCGAGCCGTCCTCTACTCCGTACGACACCAGTCGATTACCTGCTCGAAGCAGCGATCCTGCGAGAGAAAGCTCAAGAAAGTCAGCATCGGTACCCCACTCGTCAGCTGCAACCTGCAATGCATCCTTCACGAGCGACTCTCCAGAAGCTGTGAAAACAACGTCAGGAAATCCAGTGTCTTGGAACGTAACCGAAAGTTGCATATTAACTCGCGTGAGAAACCTACAAAATGTGATGATAAATGGCTTGGAGTATGATGAGATTAATAAATGTTTAAAATATATTTCTTCAAACAAACTTTTTTTTTTTCTTTTTTTTTTTTGTTGCACAAACTTTAGTCCCAACCTACATCCATGATGTGTTTAACAAACAACCTGTTATATGACAAAAATACGAATTTCTCCATCTCTTATTAAGTAGAATTGTAGCACATATCGATAAACCTGTTGTGAATGATTTATAAAATATTTCCAAATGCAACACCAGATAACCCAAGCTACATATTCAATCACCCACTGTAACCTTGCCGTCGTTTTCATGCTAGCATATTAATACAACAAGAATGACAAATTTTATTCAGAAAAAGCAAAAATAACTTTGCGCGAGCGAATGCGAGCCTAGACGGTATCTCTAGTGCTATGCTGCGGTGATGCGGGGGTCAGTCGCTGTAATATCAACAGTATCCTCTGTATCATCATCGGTGTTACTGTCAGTGTTATTCTCATCAGACACATGGCTTTTACATCTCTTAGTAACTCTACAAGTAGGAAGTTGCACCTGGTCCCTAAAGGATTATTATAAGCCTCAAAGAAGAAAAAAACAACTGAACATATATCAGTCATTCCTTATGTTTGCGAACAAATTCTGGACACTGAAAAAAAATTTCAAAAAAAAATTGTAAAAATAAAAAATCGAGCAAAAATAACATATCGTGTAACCTTGCTCAGGCGGTGAGAAAATGGTGTTTTTTGTTCGCAAAAAAAAGGAATGACTGATATATATAAGGTTACACGATATGTTACTTTTGCTCGATTTTTTATTTTTTGGAATCGGGGAGGGTGCGCTGTAAAATTAGGCATAGGGATATACTTTTAAACATGGTAAGTGCTGCTAAAAAGAGATAAACGTCTCTTCGCAAAATTTCCTTGGTACAACTCAATGATAAATATTAATCTCAGACCTGGAATGGAAAGATCGAGAAAATCTGAGTAAAAAACACCCCTAATTTTTTTTTTTTTACTATTTTTTCCCCCTTCTCCCGCACTCAAGAGATATGCACCTTTTTACTAACAAATCAACCCTAGTAGCAATTATGTAAGGAAAATGTTGCATCTGTGGTGGTGATAATGATCATTAAGTATCAAAGTAGGTCCAAAAAGACAGGTAGTAACAATCTGCCTCACCGGCACATGCTTAGTACTCTTTAATATATTTTTGCTCGATTGTTTTTTCTCTGGATCCCGCTGGACCAGCAGTGTAAAATTAGACCCTTCGATTAATTTTTAGTTTTGGTACTTGTCCACGGCTGAGTTGATTTAGTAAACCACAAAATTTCTTTTCTCAATTCGGGAGACAAGTATGTGATGCCAACCTCCCAATTTAGTCATTCAGTGCAGTACGGAATCGAGTTATTCAATTTTGAATTAATCGTGAGCCCTGGGAAACCAAAACCAGGGTATAATGTAATACGGCAGAGTGTAGGTTTCACCTACAAATTACTTGCTTAAAATCAACAATTCTTTGAAAAAAATATGTTAGCAAAAATTGCTAGTTCGTAGCACCCTACTAGCGGAGCACTCACCTTAAATAAATTATGGTAGCGTTATCCAAAATTCAGTTAGAAAATCTGAGGGGGTTGCATGATCCAACAAATAATGTTGGGGTGACGGCATCGACGGGTTTTGGGTTAAGACATTTAATTGGCAAAGTCCAGAGTGGGGAATGTATTCAAAAAGAAAACAATCATCCGTGTCCCTCTATGTTCTATACGCGAACATGTTAGAGTTCTCACAAAATTGACCTTCATGGTTAAGGGTTACCTCAGTATTTTCTACCTGTAGTTTATGTAACAGGAATGTACTTTCTTTCAATAAAGAAAACAAAATGACGTAAGACAGTTAGATTTACATTATTTGAATTATACGAATTACAATAATATTTATCTCTAAATGTTGTCCTAATTCAAAGGGGCTACGGGCCAACTCAGGTAACTGACAAAGAAACTTGATTTTATGCGTCCTTTGAAATCCTACATTCTGTTCTTTATTTTTATTTCATTTTCCGTGACATAATTTCTTTTATGCACGTGGGAAGAGAACGCCGCTACGACCAATGCTGCCTAAAGTTAGATCAGAGAAATTCCATTGTAACTCCGGAATATCCGTGTATTGATTAGTAGTCATGGATTCATCTTTATATGGTCACTAATGTGATTAGAACTAAAGGTGTTTAATGATCAACAATCAAGATTGCTGAGACTTGATAAGTCCAGAGATGTGAGGGATGAACAATTACTTAGAAAATAGTCTCCCACAGTTGAAAGATTGCTGAGACTTGATAAGTCCAGAGATGTGAGGGATGAACAATTACATAGAAAATCGTCTCCCACAGTTGAAAGATTGCTGAGACTTGATAAGTCCAGAGATGTGAGGGATGAACAATTACATAGAAAATCGTCTCCCACAGTTGAAAGATTGCTGAGACTTGATAAGTCCAGAGATGTGAGGGGTGAACAATCATATAGAAAAGAGTCTCCCACAGTTGAAAGATTGCTGAGACTTGATAAGTCCAGATTTGTGAGGGATGAACAATTATTTAGAAAATCGTATCCCACAGTTGAAAGATTGCTGAGACTTGATAAGTCCAGAGATGTGAGGGATGAACAATTACATAGAAAATCGTCTCCCACAGTTGAAAGATTGCTGAGACTTGATAAGTCCAGAGATGTGAGGGATGAACAATTATATAGAAAATCGTCTCCCACAGTTGAAAGATTGCTGAGACTTGATAAGTCCAGAGATGTGAGGGATGAACAATAACTTAGAAAATAGCCTCCCACAGTTGAAAGATTGCTGAGACTTGATAAGTCCAGAGATGTGAGGGATGAAAAATCATTTACAAAACCGTCTCCCACTGTTGAAAGATTGCTGAGACTTGATAAGTCTACGGATGTCAGTGAATTGCAATTTTTGAGGAAAGCATTACCAACAGATGTGACGTATTGAAGACCAGGCAGACTGACCCTTATAATCTTACGAGATGAGGATAAGAAATCATCTGAAACGGTCGTGACTGAGGGTTCAGAGTTGCTGAATGAGATGTTCGTAACATCATTCGAGAACCACTCATCATCGTTGTTAAACTGAAGACAGCCATCCACAGCGAATGTGGGAGTATCAAGGCAGAAAAACCCGTCCTGATCCCGTTTTCCTCGTAGGAATGCTTTCGCTCTCTTTGCAGAATCTGTCAAAAATTCCAATCCAAACAAGCGCACCACCGATGCATCCAACAGCGAGCCGTCCTCCACTCCGTACGACACCAGTCGATTACCTGCTCGAAGCAGCGATCCTGCGAGAGAAAGCTCAAGAAAGTCAGCATCGGTACCCCACTCGTCAGCTGCAACCTGCAATGCATCCTTCACGAGCGACTCTCCAGAAGCTGTGAAAACAACGTCAGGAAATCCAGTGTCTTGGAACGTAACCGAAAGTTGCATATTAACTCGCGTGAGTAACTTACAAAATGTGATGATAAATGGCTTGGAGTATGATGAGATTAATAAATGTTTAAAATATATTTCTTCAAACAAACTTTTCTTTTTCTTTTTTTTTTTTTTGTTGCACAAACTTTAGTCCCAACCTACATCCATGATGTGTTTAACAAACAACCTGTTATATGACAAAAATACGAATTTCTCCATCTCTTATTAAGTAGAATTGTAGCACATATCGATAAACCTGTTGTGAATGATTTATAAAATATTTCCAAATGTAACACCAGATAACCCAAGTCACATATCCAATCACCCACTGTAACCTTGCCGTGGTTTTAAGAGTGTGTGAGCGAACATCTTCTTTCTGAAATATTAAAACATAAATTAAATACCTTCAAATAAAACAAGGGGAACAACGCACACACACTAAAAACAACATTTATGATTTCTATCTTTTCAAATTCGCTATGCACGTATGCAGTTTATCTCTCTTTATGGATGAGCAACCTTTTAAGAAATTACTTCCAACGGATTCCACATTCACCAGGGTTAAATCCAAGGAAGTAAGTGATGAACAATTATTTAGGAAATAGTCTCTCACAGTTGAAAGATTGCTGAGACTTGATAAGTCCAGATTTGTGAGGGATGAACAATTACTTAGAAAAGAGTCTCCCACAGTTGAAAGATTGCTGAGACTTGATAAGTCCAGAGATGTGAGGGATGAACAATTATATAGAAAAGAGTCTCCCACAGTTGAAAGATTGCTGAGACTTGATAAGTCCAGAGATGTGAGGGATGAACAATTATATAGAAAAGAGTCTCCCACAGTTGAAAGATTGCTGAGACTTGATAAGTCCAGATTTGTGAGGGATGAACAATTACTTAGAAAAGAGTCTCCCACAGTTGAAAGATTGCTGAGACTTGATAAGTCCAGAGATGTGAGGGATGAACAATTAAATAGAAAATTGTATCTCACAGTTGAAATATTGCTGAGACTTGATAAGTCCAGAGATGTGAGGGATGAACAATAACGTAGAAAAGAGCCTCCCACAGTTGAAAGATTGCTGAGACTTGATAAGTCCAGATTTGTGAGGGATGAACAATTACTTAGAAAAGAGTCTCCCACAGTTGAAAGATTGCTGAGACTTGATAAGTCCAGAGATGTGAGGGATGAACAATAATATAGAAAATAGTGTCCCACAGTTGAAATATTGCTGAGACTTGATAAGTCCAGAGATGTGAGGGATGAACAACTATTTAGAAAACAGTGTCCCACAGTTGAAAGATTGCTGAGACATGATAAGTCCAGTGATGTGAGGGATGAACAATTAATTAGAAAATAGTCTCCCACAGTTGAAAGATTGCTGAGACTTGATAAGTCCAGAGATGTGAGGGATGAACAATTATATAGAAAATCGTCTCCCACAGCTGAAATATTGCTGAGACTTGATAAGTCCAGAGATGTGAGGGATGAACAATTACTTAGAAAAGAGTCTCCCACAGTTGAAATATTGCTGAGACTTGATAAGTCCAGAGATGTGAGGGATGTACAATAATATAGAAAAGAGTCTCCCACAGTTGAAATATTGCTGAGACTTGATAAGTCCAGAGATGTGAGGGATGAACAAGCACATAGAAAAGAGCCTCCAACTGTTGAAAGATTGCTGAGACTTGATAAGTCCAGAGATGTGAGGGATGAACAATTACTTAGAAAATCGTCTCCCACAGTTGAAAGATTGCTGAGACTTGATAAGTCCAGAGATGTGAGGGATGAACAATCATATAGAAAATAGTCTCCAACAGTTGAAAGATTGCTGAGACTTGATAAGTCCAGAGATGTGAGGGATGAACAATAACGTAGAAAAGAGCCTCCCACAGTTGAAAGATTGCTGAGACTTGATAAGTCCAGATTTGTGAGGGATGAACAATTACCTAGAAAATGGTCTCCCACAGTTGAAAGATTGCTGAGACTTGATAAGTCCAGAGATGTGAGGGATGAACAATCAAATAGAAAATAGTCTCCAACACTTGAAAGATTGCTGAGACTTGATAAGTCCAGAGATGTGAGGGATGAACAATAATTTAGAAAATCGTCTCCCACAGTTAAAAGATAGCTGAGACGTGATAAGTCTACGGATGTCAGTGAATTGCAATTTTTGAGGAAAGCACTACCAACAGATGTGACGTATTGAAGACCAGGCAGACTGACCCTTATAATCTTACGAGATGAGGATAAGAAATCATCTGGAACGGTCGTGACTGAGGGTTCAGAGTTGCTGAATGAGATGTTCGTAACATCATTCGAGATCCACTCATCATCGTTGTTAAACTGAAGACAGCCATCCACAGCGAATGTGGGAGTATCAAGGCAGAAAAACCCGTCCTGATCCCGTTTTCCTCGTAGGAATGCTTTCGCTCTCTTTGCAGAATCTGTCAAAAATTCCAATCCAAACAAGCGCACCACCGATGCATCCAACAGCGAGCCGTCCTCCACTCCGTACGACACCAGTCGATTACCTGCTCGAAGCAGCGATCCTGCGAGAGAAAGCTCAAGAAAGTCAGCATCGGTACCCCACTCGTCAGCTGCAACCTGCAATGCATCCTTCACGAGCGACTCTCCAGAAGCTGTGAAAACAACGTCAGGAAATCCAGTGTCTTGGAACGTAACCGAAAGTTGCATATTACCTCGCGTGAGTAACTTACAAAATGTGATGATAAATGGCTTGGAGTATGATGAGATTAATAAATGTTTAAAATATATTTCTTCAAACAAACTTTTTTTTTTTCTTTTTTTTTTTTTGTTGCACAAACTTTAGTCCCAACCTACATCCATGATGTGTTTAACAAACAACCTGTTATATGACAAAAATACGAATTTCTCCATCTCTTATTAAGTAGAATTGCAGCACATATCGATAAACCTGTTGTGAATGATTTATAAAATATTTCCAAATGCAACACCAGATAACCCAAGTCACATATCCAATCACCCACTGTAACCTTGCCGTCGTTTTCATGCTAGCATATTAATACAACAAGAATGACAAATTTTATTCAGAAAAAACAAAAATAACTTTGCGCGAGCGAATGCGAGCCTAGACGGTATCTCTAGTGCTATGCTGCGGTGATGCGGGGGTCAGTCGCTGTAATATCAACAGTATCCTCTGTATCATCATCGGTGTTACTGTCAGTGTTATTCTCCTCAGACACATGGCTTTTACATCTCTTAGTAACTCTACAAGTAGGAGGTTGCACCTGGTCCCTAAAGGATTATTATAAGCCTCAAAGAAGAAAAAAATAACTGAACATATATCAGTCATTCCTTATGTTTGCGAACAAATTCTGGACACTGAAAAAAAATTTCAAAAAAAAATTGTAAAAATAAAAAATCGAGCAAAAATAACATATCGTGTAACCTTGCTCAGGCGGTGAGAAAATGGTGTTTTTTGTTCGCAAAAAAAAGGAATGACTGATATATATAAGGTTACACGATATGTTACTTTTGCTCGATTTTTTATTTTTTGGAATCGGGGAGGGTGCGATCTGTAAAATTAGGCATAGGGATATACTTTTAAACATGGTTGGCATCACATACGTGTCACCCGAATTGAGAAAAGAGATTTTGTGGTTTACTAAATCAGCTCAGCCGTGGACAAGTACCAAAACTAAAAATTAATCGAAGGGTCTAATTTTATACTGCTGGTCCAGCGGGATCCAGAGAAAAAATAATCGAGCAAAAATATATTAAAGAGTACTAAGCATGTGCCGGTGAGGCAGATTGTTACTACCTGTCTTTTTGGACCTACTTTGATACTTAATGATCATTATCACCACCACAGATGCAACATTTTCCTTACATAATTGCTACTAGGGTTGATTTGTTAGTAAAAAGGTGCATATCTCTTGAGTGCGGGAGAAGGGGGGGAAAAATAGTGAAAAAAAAAAAATTAGGGGTGTTTTTTACTCAGATTTTCTCGATCTTTCCATTCCAGGTCTGGGATTAATATTTATCATTGAGTAGTACCAAGGAAATTTTGCAAAGAGACGTTTATCTCTTTTTAGCAGCACTTACCATGTTTAAAAGTATATCCCTATGCCTAATTTTACAGATCGCACCCTCCCCGATTCCAAAAAATAAAAAATCGAGCAAAAGTAACATATCGTGTAACCTTGCTCAGGCGGTGAGAAAATGGTGTTTTTTGTTCGCAAAAAAAAGGAATGACTGATATATATTTTTTTAAAAAAAGAGGAAAAACTGAAAAATTACTACTCTGTAGCTTTACGGAAAAAAATCGTGCTATTTTGTGATGATTTTTCTTTTTTGTATGCAACGAAAACTGTGAAACCGACTTAAACTAATAAAGCTGAAAAGGTTTTTACACACGATGCTGTTCCTGTTCTTTGGTTTTTTTTTATAGCTCTTACTTCTCAAATGAAAAAAAAAAAAAAAAAAAAAAAAAAAAATTCAAAAAAAAAAAAAACCACAAAGTCAAACTGAATTATGTTATTGTTAGTAGGGTGTTTAGTTAGTTATTATGTCCATCAGACCACCGAGTGTCGGTTAGGTAGACACTCAAAGAGTACCGGGTGGCTCTTCTGAGGGTCCCCAATACTGCGGTAGGTAGGAAGAATCTAATAAGGTTTTTATTGTTTTAAAAAAAAAGAGGAAGGGGGGTTAACTGTTTGATTTTGTACGTAAAATACAAATGTTTTGTATCATAAAAAACATAACGATAATTTAACATTAGTTCTGAGATACAGTGACTAGGTGTGATGCTTAACTTAGCCTTTTAAAGTAACTATTAGGTTTCGAGAGTAATCCATATACCTCTTACCTCTATTCTCTCATCATCAGTATGGTGTAGAAGTAAGTCAATCATCTGTTGTGACTGAAGCATCTTAGTTAGCAAGACTAGGATGTAGTTACTTTGTTATAATGTTTATAAAAAAAACATTCTTCTTGTTATTACTAGTTCGTAGCGCACTACTAGTGGAGCACTCTTCTACAATAAATGTAGAAAGTATAAGATGATTAATTATCAAGATCTGATGCATAATCTGATACATCTTCAAAATCATGTAAAACAGGAGTCGAAGGAGTATCTAAGATGTTCGTAACGTTCTCTTTATCTTCACTTTTAGGTGTGTTGATATCTTCTTGTTTGGCTCGTTTCTTTCGTACATCTTTTCTTAGTAGCGGCTGCATAGGACTTTCAGAATTTAATCTCTTTGTATATTTCGACTTCTCCTTCTTTTTTGCTGAAGCGACTAGCATCTTATTAATCTCAACTTTGATCTTGCGTTTACTTTTAGATCCGTTCTTATTCTCTAACTTTTTTCTCTTGTCCTTGTCCATGTATCCATTAAATTCGATTATTGGAATCGGACTTTCAGAATTTAATCTTTTGCGGGTATCTCTTTTTGGTGTAGTTAGTGTACTATCCTCTTTCTCAAGAATTTGTGTTACTAGTTTTGCACCTCTTTTGATAGACCGCATGCTTAGTTTCTTCTTCTCCTTGATGACCATTGTGATCTTGTTGGAGCCATCACTGTTGTTAACTTCATACGTTGTATTATCATGATCCATGTAATATGGAAAGTCCTTTGAGGCTCTGAATATTGCGCATATGTGGACATGATCAATAATTGATTTTTTAGTCTTGAAGCAATATTTACATTTCCTCTTGATATGCGTTGTATCTTTGTAGGATGGTTCTGACGAGGATGTTGTAGTTGGCACGTCGGTCATTGAGTTCTCAACTATTGTATTAACTTCTGTTGCCTTTTCTAGTTCAACATGCGACGTTGTCTCATCTTTCTTACTTCCGGTTTCATCTTTAAGTTGGGGAAGTGTCTTACTAGATTCTTCATTGATAGGTTCCGATGTTTTATCCTTAATCTGCGTATGTGATTGCGTAATGACTTTAATTTTAGGGATAATTGACTCGTGAGATCCATTATTGAAAGCTTTCTTTTTGGATTGCTTCATAGCATGTTTATGAGACAGTATATTGGACTTTTTGTTACGTTTTGAACAAGGTTCAAGGGTATCACTTAAACTTTCCGGCATTGAAGTTACGGGGTTCATACTATCTTCTGTGTCTATGACAACAGTGTTATTTCGTGTTGCTGTTTTCGGAGTTGTAACTTTTAACGATGGTGCAGTGTATGTTGTAACAATCTTGTTAGGTTGCCTATTCATTGCTAAATCATAAATAAGCTCCCGATTGTGTCCATTCCAACAAGTTAGTGGTTCTTGTGGGACAATCTTGTTGGTTGTCGGAGTTTTGATTTTGCCTCCCGACTTTTGTTTTACCGGTGTTTCAAACACATGTCGATGTTCAGGTGTTTCTAAACACGGTGGTGATATAGCCTCAGTCGCAATGAGACTATTGTTTCTGACCTCCATATGAACATTAGTTTGTGGCGGTGAAGCAAGTTCGTTTGCGTTGATACTGTTGTTGTTGATAACTATAGGCATATGAATACCAGTCTGCGGTGGTGAAATATACTCGAATGTCTCGAGACTGTTGTTGTTAATTACCGTATGAACACCCGTATGTGGTGGTGCAATAGGCTCAATTATGTTGAGATCATTGTTATTGATCAACATATGTACATCCGTTTGTGGTGGTGATATCTCGTTGTAGCTATTGTTATCGACATCGGTAAGGCAAGTTTTATGAATTGAGTCGTTACTCTTTTTCTTGGTACTTATAAGAGTATCCACATGTGGTGGTGGGATGATGTCAATATCATATAGACTTCTGTTATTGACGGCAATCACCGTGTCAATATCAATATCCATCCGAGTTGGTGAAGTAACATCTGTTGGACTCTTAGTATCGGAGGATAGTTGGCGGTGAGATGGCAACAATGCTGTCCCCGTTGTGATAGACTTGTGGGGGTGAGATGGCAGCAATTGTATTTACTTTGTATATTCTCGGAGGTGATACCGCCATGATTTGACACCCAGATGAGCTGTGATATAGGTTACGAAAGTTTGGGATGGTTGGTATAATCTGCGGTGTTGCAATTATAAGTGTTGTATTTTCGTAATTAAATTGTGTATCCGTATTATAAAGTGGACCAGTTAGAATAGTGGTCATTGGTGATTCCATATGTACATCGGTATTTGGTGTAGCATATTCCATATGACATAAGTTAGTATTCTGATTGGTGTTCAAGATATGATTGGGAAACTTAGTGAGCTTTGCGGTTCCACTTACAAAATCATTTGACTTTTGATCTTCAGAAGTTATGTAATCAGTGATGTCGAAGTGAGTATTGGATTTAGAAGCCTTGTTAGCAACAACTATTGCTTCCTTATCGTCCAAGTCCACATCTTGCTGACCTATTTTTGGATCTAGGTGTGTATCTATCTCTGGATCTTGAATGACTTCCTTTGGATCTTGAGTGACTTTCTTTGGATCTTGAATGACTTCCTTTGGATCTTGAGTGACTTCCTTTGGATCTTGAGTGACTTTCTTTGGATCTTGAATGACTTCCTTTGGATCTTGAGTGACTTCCTTTGGATCTTGAATGACTTCCTTTGGATCTTGAATGACTTCCTTTGGATCTTGAATGACTTCCTTTGGATCTTGAATGACTTCCTTTGGATCTTGAGTGACTTCCTTTGGATCTTGAATGACTTCCTTTGGATCTTGAGTGACTTCCTTTGGATCTTGAATGACTTCCTTTGGATCTTGAATGACTTTCTTTGGATCTTGAATGACTTCCTTTGGATCTTGAATGACTTCCTTATGAGTAGTATTTTCATTCGAAGATCCTAAATCCAATGGATCTGTGGCTTTAGCTGTTGTAGAGATATCATCCTCTTCAAATTTCTGTAACATCTCGTATAACAGTGCTGTGTCATCGTTATCATTCGTCTTTTGACTAAGAGTATCTTTCTCTTGTTTGTTTTCCATGTGGGGCTCCATTGTTGGATAGTCGAGGTTCGGAAATTGGAGTTTTTCCATAGGATTGTTTTTTGTAGGGCAGAATGCGAAGTGATAGTCAAATGTTTCCAAAGGATATATCCTGGCAATGTCATTCCACGTTTCATAACTTGGAGTGTGTTGAATGATATCATATCCTGTATACTCTGTATCTTTTCCGATAAATAAGATATAGTGAGTGTATGCTAATCTACGTGTAATTATAACGAATGGAAAGCGTTTTAGGTTTTGTTCTTTGAGTATATTGTTGACTTTATCTAAATCTTCTGCGCTGGTACAATGGTGTATTTCTAAGGACAGATGAATCTTGATTGTCTCATATATGACTAATTGGTGAAACCATCCATCAGGATTGAATTGAAACATTTCAACCAATCCTAACCACTTCATTTCTTGTGTTGCCAACTCATCTTGAATCTTAAAGACTTTAGATATCTGAATTCTCTCGATGTTCAGATAATCAGCCATAAAATTAATGGTGGCCCAACCACACTCACCGCTGTTAAGGCCTTCAGCTGGTTTAGTGTGCATAGAAATAGGAAACCTTTTATCGATCGAAATATCCCATTCAGGACCTCTATCATTCTTCATAACCGGTTTATCAGTCTGAGATTTTTCCGTTTCATCTTCTTGCGTTTCTGTGGTCTTATCTGTCATAACTACATCAGTATCTGATGTGTTAGGAGTTGACTTCCCTTCTGTTGTAACTTCCGCCGATTTTCCAGGCGTGTCAACCTTGAGGAAGATTTTTTGAATATTACTTTCCGTATATTTACTTGTAATTGGAAAATAATAACCTCCATTAGTACGACCAACAACCATGTGACATTCGTGATTCACATGTTTGTTAATTATTTCACGGGTTGTCTTACCCTGGTCGTATGATAGAATACTGATGTTAACAGGTAGTATTTTGTCGAAGTCTTTGCAAAATTTGGTTACTTTAAATATCCCATTGCGATATTTAATATCCAAAGCATCAATCTGTGTCTCAGTGTTCTTGTTTATTGCGGTGGAACATATTAGACATTGATCTGGATTGTTAGTGATTGAGTGACTTGCAATCCGGAATGCAGTAACCATGGTGTTATTACATTTTTTGAGTTTTGCATACCCAACGTTCTTATCGAGTAACATGTTATAAATGTCATCTCGTCCATTCAGTTTGTAGTACTGTTGGATTGTTTTCTTCTCAGAGGTGACGGGTAGTTCCTTGTCATATCTCCAATTTGTCTTGAAAAAGAATTGCTGGAGGTTATCTCTCTGTTTCGGAAAATCCCAGTATGTACTAAGAATGAAATCTTTGTATTGTGGGAAGAGGCTCTTCTTCGAGTACCCTCGGCTGCGTAGCCTGTAAATCACCTTTTCGATTTCCAAGTATAAGTCGAAGTCGTTGTTGATATTGGTTGCTGCTCTGTACAAGGCTCCTTTCAATATGCCCGGACCAAGGCTTCTTGGTGCGTTTGATGTCGAGCTTGTGTATTTGATGGGTTGAAAATTGAACAGATTTTCTTTGTCCCATATTGACAGACGAATGAATGGATGTCCTCTTGGTCTTTCTTCAAATCTTACTCTCATTCCTAGGAAAACTATGTCATTGCGTCCAAGTGACGTATCTGTGTATGACATTTGATATTCAGCTTGCGGAGGTGGAGTAGGTTCATTCTTACTAAAGATTAGAAAGTCATCAATATATCTGAAGATTATCCTGTCATTAGCAATACTTAAACCATTGCTATGGATGATGTTGTCAATCCAGTTCTTTTCGATACCAAAGCAGTACAGATTAGCAATATGAGGAGAGCATTGAGAACCCATTGGAATACCATGACATTGCCTTAACATATGGTCACCATTTTTAATATAAGAATTAGATAGTATTACATTCAGTAGTTCCTTGATCTCCTCTATATTGTAAGCAACTTGCACATCTTCGTTAAATTCGTACGTTTGCCAAGTAGAAATCTTTACCAATTCGACTTCGTTTATCTCTAACTATCAAATTGTCTCCAATGTATTCTTCGACTAATGTATTAATAACAGCTTTAATTTTTGTATGTGGTAAGTTGGTGTACATATCTGAGAAGTCAAAAGTGCTAACTCTCATTTCTTGAAGAGAGGAGTAGTTACTTTTAATGTACTGAGCAACTTCATCAACATTATCCACAATGAAGTATTTTCTGACTCCTGTTGTATCAGATTTCTCTGTTTCGACTTTTTTAACTATAGACATAAATGTTTTCATGATACCAGAGAATTCTGTAGCCATGTCTGTGGTTGCAGAAAAAGGTGCCGGTGAAATTCTGGAGTTAATGTACCGAACTTCCATTGTTTTGTTAGACGTGCCAGCTATGAATCTGAATTTAGGTGGAACCTTGTGCATCTTTGGATTACCATATAAGTATGGTAAGTTATCGGTATGTCGAAACTTATGTTTTTTGTTGATGCTTTCAATGTTCTTCATTATGGGTTCTCTCTGTTCTTCCGGAATTGTAAGATAAACAGAGTTGTTGTTGACTTGTTCACTCAACTTGTGCGTATAATACTTCTTACAACATACAGCAATATCGTGAGTTGTTTTGTCAATATTAGTAAATACAAGGTGCTCTCTGAGTTTCTTGACTTCTTTTTCGACTTGTTTGAATTCATCTACAATGTCAATTTGTGGAAGTTTCCCGATTTGTTTTTTAATGGCATTCTTTAGGAATTTACTCAGCGGAGTAAATTTTTCATCCATAAAATACTGAATGATATAATCGTCAATCGAATTCATTATTTCCTGTGATATGCTTCTCGGGTCTTCAAAGAGTCGATATCTCGCTCCTTTCGATAGAAGTGTTCGAAGTCTATTCGAGATGTTTAATTTAGATGAATGTGTCATCACATGTGTTTCGTCTTCTTGAAATTCTTTCTTAATGAATGAATGACACTTACATGTCGATGGTTCACACAATTCGGTTGTTGCTTCGATCGTTGAACTATCGTTTGCGCGATCACATAACAAATCTTCCAACTTTGTTGTCAGGTATCTGGATACCTTCATTGTTGGAAGAATTTCTGCTTTGTCCTTGGCTAGGAGGAGAGCCTGTTTAGATGTGAAGATCTTTTTTAGATCGAGCTGTTCGATGATCGGATGAACAAACCTTACCTTTAACCATGTAGATCCGAGTTTAGATATTCTCATGGCTTCCTTGTCTTTCTTTTTATCCGAAAGTCTATCACGTAGGGTTAAGATCACTTTATTAATGCTCTCGATATCCTGATGATGTGCGTCAATGTGATCAAATATCCATGTTAAAACTCTGCGTGATCTGTTGATCGACCATTTGGCGATAGTATCTTCATTGATCTTATCACTGGAGACCAAACTCTGGATTTGTTTTCTAATTCCGAGGTATTTCCCTTGCCTTGTTTCGATTATGATTTTGTCACCTTCCAGATGATACCATCTTTTAGAGATCGCAGGTAGACGTTTTTCATAAGTTCGACGTTCAATTTTATCTTTTTCTTCCCTAATAGGTTTGCCAATGTAATTTTTGTTAGGGAGTCGAAACATATTGGTTTGTGGATTAAAGTGGTTAATCCAAAATGCTTCGGCGGGATGCGCTGCGGTGTGAAACACTTCTTTAACTAAGCTATCGCTTATATTCACCTTTTCTAATGCAGCGGCGAATAAGGGACTGCCCCTTTTCTTTATTAGCTTAGCTATCGTCGTTTTTTTCGAGTGTCTTGAATACCAGTGAGATAATTCTCTTTGTGCAGCCGAATTAGAGGTTTGGCCGACATATCTCACAGAACCTTTCTCGTCGACAAGAGCATAGATTACTCCATTATCATCCGAGTTTAGTTTTAACGGCTCTCTAATCTTTCTGTGTTTGCGGCCCATTTCTAAACTTTTTTGGTGCGTAGCTTTAAAGACTTCGAGAGCTTTGGTTCTTTCTGCTTCGTGGTCTGGTGGACGACGAGCACCACGTGCTATTATTTCATATCTGTTGAATATAGCATTGTGGAAGTTGGTATTGTTACCGAGTCTAACTGTTTTATTATTTTTAGAACTCGGAACTGTCTGGAAGCTATCGGCATTTTCCTTTTTCTTTTTCACATTATCCTTTTTGTGTTGTTTGGAATCCTTATGCTTCTGCCGTGTGACATAGACCGTATTTTTTCTCTTCGGAGTTGACTTGTCCCCCTTCGAGGTTGAATAATTTCTTTTCGGAGTAGATTTATTCCCTTTTGAGGACGAATCGTGTCTCTTCGAAGCTGATTTATTCCCTTTCGACGACGAATAGTTTCTTTTCAGAGTAGAGTTATTCCCCTTCGAGGAAGAATTGCTTCTCTTCGGAGTCGATTTGTTTCCCTTAGAGGTTGAGTAGTTTCTCTTCGGAGTAGAGTTATTCCTTCTTGAAGACGAATCGTTTCTCTTCGAAGCTGATTTATTCCCTTTCGACGACGAATAGTTTCTTTTCAGAGTAGAGTTATTCCCCTTCGAGGAAGAATTGCTTCTCTTCGGAGTCGATTTGTTTCCCTTAGAGGTTGAGTAGTTTCTCTTCGGAGTAGAGTTATTCCTTCTTGAAGACGAATCGTTTCTCTTCGAAGCTGATTTATTCCCTTTCGACGACGAATAGTTTCTTTTCAGAGTAGAGTTATTCCCCTTCGAGGAAGAATTGCTTCTCTTCGGAGTCGATTTGTTTCCCTTAGAGGTTGAGTAGTTTCTCTTCGGAGTAGAGTTATTCCTTCTTGAAGACGAATCGTTTCTCTTCGAAGCTGATTTATTCCCTTTCGACGACGAATAGTTTCTTTTCAGAGTAGAGTTATTCCCCTTCGAGGAAGAATTGCTTCTCTTCGGAGTCGATTTGTTTCCCTTAGAGGTTGAGTAGTTTCTCTTCGGAGTAGAGTTATTCCTTCTTGAAGACGAATCGTTTCTCTTCGAAGCTGATTTATTCCCTTTCGACGACGAATAGTTTCTTTTCAGAGTAGAGTTATTCCCCTTCGAGGAAGAATTGCTTCTCTTCGGAGTCGATTTGTTTCCCTTAGAGGTTGAGTAATTTCTCTTCGGGGTTGAATTATCCTTCCATTGAGCGGTTTGTTCATGATGTTTCATTTGCGACTTTCCAGGGACAGTTTTAAAACTATTATCATCATCTTTGCAAGCTTTCAGGTAGCTTTTATTAGGAATGATCTTTGGTGTCATCTTTCTGGCTAATGTTCTAGATTCTCTGATAATTATATCTTTTTGAGTTCCTTTCTTAGAACCATGCGGTGAAACATTTGTTTTTCTGTCCTTACGTGGAGCAGTTTGTTTCCTACTAATTTGAGGTATCACCTGTGTTTTGATCTTACTTTGCGATCTGCCATGTGGCTCAATTCGAACCTGACGTACGATATTCGGTTTCTTATTACCGCGTCGTATCGTATGGTGAACAATCCGCGGCTTAGAATTCGTTTTCGGTTGCGCTATCTGCTTTTTATTATTTTTCTTATTTGAATTGGATCTGAAACCAGCTGGGATACATTCCAACCATTTCTTAAACCATAACGGAATTCTATTTTGCTTGTCATCATATTTATATGAGAAGTCCAAGTTCTTCGTTTTGATCCATTCCGCAGTCTTGTGTTTCGTTTCTTCGTTCTTTGAATTGTGAGGGAGGGAAGAGAGGGAGCCTTTGTAATCCTTTTTAAAATTTTGAGTGTGCTTATTAGTACAACATGCCGTGTTGTGTAAAAGGGGGGAGGTAACTTGCTAACTGTGATTAAAATATAAATCAACTTTGAAAAAACTGGCTAAAAAACGAATAGAGTGCTAGGCCAAACCTGGTTGAAATGAAAAGAGACCCAACAGTTGGTTTCGATGAAATCCCATATGTGCTGTCGAATATGGGGATTAACTGTTTGATTTTGTACTTAAAATACAAATGTATTGTATCATAAAAAACAACATAAAAGATAATATAACATTAGTTCTGAGATGCAGTTGACTAGGTGTGATGCTTGTCGAATGGAGGTGAAAATTTGACGATGTAAAAACAGTAACAACTTTTAGATTATTTAAAAAATAAAATTAATATCAAAGTACTTGACTGAATTGCTACAGAATGAGGGATTATTAATAAATAATTGGCTTTATCAGCTGCAACCTGCAATGCATCCTTCACGAGCGACTCTCCGGAAGCTGTGAAAACAACGTCAGGAAATCCAGTGTCTTGGAACGTAACCGAAAGTTGCATATTAACTCGCGTGAGTAACCTACGAAATGTGATGATGAATGGCTTGGAGTATGATGAGATTAATAAATGTTTAAAATATATTTCTTCAAACAAACTTTTTTTTTTTCTTTTTTTTTTTTTGTTGCACAAACTTTAGTCCCAACCTACATCCATGATGTGTTTAACAAACAACCTGTTATATGACAAAAATACGAATTTCTCCATCTCTTATTAAGTAGAATTGTAGCACATATCGATAAACCTGTTGTGAATGATTTATAAAATATTTCCAAATGCAACACCAGATAACCCAAGTCACATATCCAATCACCCACTGTAACCTTGCCGTGGTTTTAAGAGTGTGTGAGCGAACATCTTCTTTCTGAAATATTAAAACATAAATTAAATACCTTCAAATAAAACAAGGGGAACAACGCACACACACTAAAAACAACATTTATGATTTCTGTCATTTCAAATTCGCTATACTCGTATGCAGTTTATCTCTCTTAATGGATGAGCAACCTTTTAAGAAATTACTTCCAACGGATTCCACATTCACCAGGATTAAATCCAAGGAAGTAAGTGATGAACAATTATTTAGGAAATAGTCTCCCACAGTTGAAATATTGCTGAGACTTGATAAGTCCAGATTTGTGAGGGATGAACAATTACTTAGAAAAGAGCCTCCCACAGTTGAAAGACTGCTGAGACTTGATAAGTCCAGAGATGTGAGGGATGAACAAAAACATAGCAAATCGTCTCCCACAGTTGAAAGATTGCTGAGACTTGACAAGTACAGAGATGTGAGGGATGAACAATTTCTTAGAAAAGAGTCTCCCACAGTTGAAAGATTACTGAGACTTGATAAGTCCAGATTTGTGAGGGATGAACAATTACTTAGAAAATAGTCTCCCACAGTTGAAAGATTGCTGAGACTTGATAAGTCTAGAGATGTGAGGGATGAACAATTAAATAGAAAAGAGTCTCCCACAGTTGAAAGATTGCTGAGACTTGATAAGTCCAGAGATGTGAGGGATGAACAATTACTTAGAAAAGAGTCTCCCACAGTTGAAAGATTACTGAGACTTGATAAGTCCAGATTTGTGAGGGATGAACAATTACTTAGAAAATAGTCTCCCACAGTTGAAAGATTGCTGAGACTTGATAAGTCCAGAGATGTGAGGGATTTACAATAACATAGAAAAGAGCCTCCCACAGTTGAAAGATTGCTGAGACTTGATAAGTCCAGAGATGTGAGGGATGAACAATCATTTAGAAAACAGGCTCCCACAGTTGAAAGATTGCTGAGACTTGATAAGTCCAGAGATGTGAGGGATGAACAATTAAATAGAAAAGAGACTCCAACAGTTGAAAGATTGCTGAGACTTGATAAGTCCAGAGATGTGAGGGATTTACAATAACGTAGAAAAGAGCCTCCCACAGTTGAAAGATTGCTGAGACTTGATAAGTCCAGAGATGTGAGGGATGAACAATCATTAAGAAAATAGTCTCCCACAGTTGAAAGATTGCTGACACTTGATAAGTCCAGATTTGTGAGGGATGAACAATTACTTAGAAAATAGTCTCCCACAGTTGAAAGACTGCTGAGACTTGATAAGTCCAGAGATGTGAGGGATTTACAATAACGTAGAAAAGTGCCTCCCACAGTTGAAAGATTGCTGAGACTTGATAAGTCCAGAGATGTGAGGGATGAACAATCATTTACAAAACCGTCTCCCACTGTTGAAAGATTGCTGAGACTTGATAAGTCTACGGATGTCAGTGAATTGCAATTTTTGAGGAAAGCACTACCAACAGATGTGACGTATTGAAGACCAGGCAGACTGACTCTTATAATCTCACGAGATGAGGATAAGAAATCATCTGAAACGGTCGTGACTGAGGGTTCAGAGTTGCTGAATGAGATGTTCGTAACATCATTCGAGAACCACTCATCATCGTTGTTAAACTGAAGACAGCCATCCACAGCGAATGTGGGAGTATCAAGGCAGAAAAACCCGTCCTGATCCCGTTTTCCTCGTAGGAATGCCTTCGCTCTCTTTGCAGAATCTGTCAAAAACTCCAATCCAAACAAGCGCACCACCGATGCATCCAACAGCGAGCCGTCCTCTACTCCATACGACACCAGTCGATTACCTGCTCGAAGCAGCGATCCTGCGAGAGAAAGCTCAAGAAAGTCAGCATCGGTACCCCACTCGTCAGCTGCAACCTGCAATGCATCCTTCACGAGCGACTCTCCAGAAGCTGTGAAAACAACGTCAGGAAATCCAGTGTCTTGGAACGTAACCGAAAGTTGCATATTAACTCGCGTGAGTAACTTACAAAATGTGATGATGAATGGCTTGGAGTATGATGTGATTAATAAATGTTTAAAATATATTTCTTCAAACAAATTTTTTTTATTTCTTTTTATTTTTTTTGTTGCACAAACTTTAGTCCCAACCTACATCCATGATGTGTTTAACAAACAACCTGTTATATGACAAAAATACGAATTTCTCCATCTCTTATTAAGTAGAATTGCAGCACATATCGATAAACCTGTTGTGAATGATTTATAAAATATTTCCAAATGTAACACCAGATAACCCAAGCTACATATTCAATCACCCACTGTAACCTTGCCGTTGTTTTCATGCTAGCATATTAATATAATAAGAATTACAAAGTTTATTCAGAAAAAATAAAAATAACTTCGCGCGAGCGAATGCGAGCCTAGACGGTATCTCTAGTGCTATGCTGCGGTGATGCGGGGGTCAGTCGCTGTAATATCAACAGTATCCTCTGTATCATCATCGGTGTTACTGTCAGTGTTATTCTCCTCAGACACATGGCTTTTACATCTCTTAGTAACTCTACAAGTAGGAGGTTGCACCTGGTCCCTAAAGGATTATTATAAGCCTCAAAGAAGAAAAAAACAACTGAACATATATCAGTCATTCCTTATGTTTGCGAACAAATTCTGGACACTGAAAAAAAATTTCAAAAAAAAATTGTAAAAATAAAAAATCGAGCAAGTAGACACTCAAAGAGTACCGGGTGGCTCTTCTGAGGGTCCCCAATACTGCGGTAGGTAGGAAGAACCTAATAAGGTTTTTATTGTTTTAAAAAAAAAGAGGAAGGAGGGATTAACTGTTCGAGTTTGTACGTAAAATACAAATGTTTTGTATCATAAACAACATAACGATAATTTAACATTAGTTCTGAGATACAGTTGACTAAAGGTAATGTTAGTGTAGGTATACACTCAGCTGATTGACGTAAATATTTTACATTATAATAAATGTTTCTAACTTAGCTGCATACACATCTCTTTTTCCGTGTTGTCATTCAGTGCAGTACGGAATCGAGTTATTCAATTTTGAATTGATCGTGAGCCCTGGGAAACCAAAACCAGGGTATAATGTAATACGGCAGAGTGTAGGTTTCACCTACAAATTACTTGCTTAAAATCAACAATTCTTTGAAAAAAATATGTTAGCAAAAATTGCTAGTTCGTAGCACCCTACTAGCGGAGCACTCACCTTAAATAAATTATGGTAGCGTTATCCAAAATTCAGTTTGAAAATCTGAGGGGGTTGCATGATCCAACAAATAATGTTGGGGTGACGGCATCGACGGGTTTTGGGTTAAGACATTTAATTGGCAAAGTCCAGAGTGGGGAATGTATTCAAAAAGAAAACAATCATCCGTGTCCCTCTATGTTCTATACGCGAACATGTTAGAGTTCTCACAAAATTGACCTTCATGGTTAAGGGTTACCTCAGTATTTTCTACCTGTAGTTTATGTAACAGGAATGTACTTTCTTTCAATAAAGAAAACAAAATGACGTAAGACAGTTAGATTTACATTATTTGAATTATACGAATTACAATAATATTTATCTCTAAATGTTGTCCTAATTCAAAGGGGCTACGGGCCAACTCAGGTAACTGACAAAGAAACTTGATTTTATGCGTCCTTTGAAATCCTACATTCTGTTCTTTATTTTTATTTCATTTTCCGTGACATAATTTCTTTTATGCACGTGGGAAGAGAACGCCGCTACGACCAATACTGCCTAAAGTTAGATCAGAGAAATTCCATTGTAACTCCGGAATATCCGTGTATTGATTAGTAGTCATGGATTGATCTTTTTATGGTCACTATTGTGATTAGAACTAAAGGTGTTTAATGATCAAGTTTCTGTCTCAAAATAAAAGGAGATGTAAAGAATTATTAATAACAAGAGCTAACATTTGGATTTATTGTATCCATAGTTGACTAATCAGTAACTGGATACACATCCTAGGCGCGTTGCGCCGGGCACAAATTTGCTTGCGTATATTTGCACCTGTACTCTGCTCACAAACGGGTTGTCGCGAAGCTTCAACCTGGGTACAGAGTGATGGGGGGTTAACTGTTCGAGTTTGTACGTAAAATACAAATGTTTTGTATCATAAACAACATAACGATAATTTAACATTAGTTCTGAGATACAGTTGACTAAAGGTAATGTTAGTGTAGGTATACACTCTGCGATTGACGTAAATACTTTACATTATAATAAATGTTTCTAACTTAGCTGCATACACATCTCTTTTTCCGTGTTGTCATTCAGTGCAGCACGGAATCGAGTTCTTCAATTTTGAATTGATCGTGAGCCCTGGGAAACCAAAACCAGGGTATAATGTAATACGGCAGAGTGTAGGTTTCACCTACAAATTACTTGCTTAAAATCAAAAATTTTTTGAAAAAAATATAAAAGGGGGGGGGGACTTTGATACGATACGAAAAGATTTATCTGGGAAGAATACTGCAGGTCTTTGCACAAAAAAATAAAAATACTGTCACCATGAAACAGAAGGCGTTGAACATTGCCTGGTTTCTTTGGTGGAGGCCACGTGAACGTAGTTGAGCACCTCTTGCCTACGCTACCGTAACAGTGAAAAACAGCTGTAAATTAAAATCAATGTGAAAAAAATAAAATGAAACCAAAGGTTAACAGTGGACGAATCCGACGTAAGGCTTTCCTAGACTACTCGAGTCTTCAGCGGTCCGCTCGGTGATAGCAGCCTAGGAAGGACAAGCTCACCCATCTGCCTGGAGACCATTCAAATTGGCTCGCTCTAAATTGGCGACCTAAACGCTCTACCCTATCGCCGCGATTGCCACTGACAACCTCTAACCAACTATACTACGACCAAACATAAGGGGAAAGGGGAAAGTGTGCTTATACCTGTACAGCCACGACTCTCGATTTCCGTAGTGGAGCCCCCCGCGGCACTCCCTATATAGTGCACTATGCTTGACTCTTTTGCTATATAACTTGTCCCTTGGGCTATATAGGAAAAGCAGCAAAGAACTCAACATGGAAAAAGCCGTTAAAACATTTGTCTGGTTAAAACGGATCGGTGGGTAAAATTACGCAAGAACAACCATACGGTCTCCCACGGTTTAATGTAGCACATCTCCACGCCAGTCTCAATGACCGAGGTAATGTACTAAGGGGGAACTTTGATACGATACGAAAAGATTTATCTGGGAAGAATACTGCAGGTCTTTGCACAAAAAAATAAAAATACTGTCACCATGAAACAGAAGGCGTTGAACATTGCCTGGTTTCTTTGGTGGAGGCCACGTGAACGTAGTTGAGCACCTCTTGCCTACGCTACCGTAACAGTGAAAAACAGCTGTAAATTAAAATCAATGTGAAAAAAATAAAATGAAACCAAAGGTTAACAGTGGACGAATCCGACGTAAGGCTTTCCTAGACTACTCGAGTCTTCAGCGGTCCGCTCGGTGATAGCAGCCTAGGAAGGACAAGCTCACCCATCTGCCTGGAGACCATTCAAATTGGCTCGCTCTAAATTGGCGACCTAAACGCTCTACCCTATCGCCGCGATTGCCACTGACAACCTCTAACCAACTATACTACGACCAAACATAAGGGGAAAGGGGAAAGTGTGCTTATACCTGTACAGCCACGACTCTCGATTTCCGTAGTGGAGCCCCCCGCGGCACTCCCTATATAGTGCACTATGCTTGACTCTTTTGCTATATAACTTGTCCCTTGGGCTATATAGGAAAAGCAGCAAAGAACTCAACATGGAAAAAGCCGTTAAAACATTTGTCTGGTTAAAACGGATCGGTGGGTAAAATTACGCAAGAACAACCATACGGTCTCCCACGGTTTAATGTAGCACATCTCCACGCCAGTCTCAATGACCGAGGTAATGTACTAAGGGGGAACTTTGATACGATACGAAAAGATTTATCTGGGAAGAATACTGCAGGTCTTTGCACAAAAAAATAAAAATACTGTCACCATGAAACAGAAGGCGTTGAACATTGCCTGGTTTCTTTGGTGGAGGCCACGTGAACGTAGTTGAGCACCTCTTGCCTACGCTACCGTAACAGTGAAAAACAGCTGTAAATTAAAATCAATGTGAAAAAAATAAAATGAAACCAAAGGTTAACAGTGGACGAATCCGACGTAAGGCTTTCCTAGACTACTCGAGTCTTCAGCGGTCCGCTCGGTGATAGCAGCCTAGGAAGGACAAGCTCACCCATCTGCCTGGAGACCATTCAAATTGGCTCGCTCTAAATTGGCGACCTAAAGGGGGGGGGGGGGGTAACTTGCTAACTGTGATTAAAATATAAATCAACTTTGAAAAAACTGGCTAAAAAACGAATAGAGTGCTCGGCCAAACCTGGTTGAAATGAAAAGAGACCCAACAGTTGGTTTCGATGAAATCCCATATGTGCTGTCGAATATGGGGATTAACTGTTTGATTTTGTACTTAAAATACAAATGTATTGTATCATAAAAAACAACATAAACGATAATTTAACATTAGTTCTGAGATGCAGTTGACTAGGTGTGATGCTTGTCGAATGGAGGTGAAAATTTGACGATGTAAAAACAGTAACAACTTTTAGATTATAAAAAAAATAAAATTAATATCAAAGTACTTGACTGAATTGCTACAGAATGAGGGATTATTAATAAATAATTGGCTTTATCAGCTGCAACCTGCAATGCATCCTTCACGAGCGACTCTCCGGAAGCTGTGAAAACAACGTTAGGAAATCCAGTGTCTTGGAACGTAACCGAAAGTTGCATATTAACTCGCGTGAGTAACCTACGAAATGTGATGATGAATGGCTTGGAGTATGATGAGATTAATAAATGTTTAAAATATATTTCTTCAAACAAACTTTTTTTTTTTCTTTTTTTTTTTTTTTGTTGCACAAACTTTAGTCCCAACCAACATCCATGATGTGTTTAACAAACAACCTGTTATATGACAAAAATACGAATTTCTCCATCTCTTATTAAGTAGAATTGTAGCACATATCGATAAACCTGTTGTGAATGATTTATAAAATATTTCCAAATGTAACACCAGATAACCCAAGTCACATATCCAATCACCCACTGTAACCTTGCCGTGGTTTTAAGAGTGTGTGAGCGAACATCTTCTTTCTGAAATATTAAAACATAAATTAAATACCTTCAAATAAAACAAGGGGAACAACGCACACACACTAAAAACAACATTTATGATTTCTGTCATTTCAAATTCGCTATGCTCGTATGCAGTTTATCTCTCTTAATGGATGAGCAACCTTTTAGGAAATTACTTCCAACGGATTCCACATTCACGAGGGTTAAATCCAAGGAAGTAAGTGATGAACAATTATATAGAAAATAGTCTCCAACAGTTGAAAGATTGCTGAGACTTGATAAGTCCAGAGATGTGAGGGATGAACAATTAAATAGAAAAGAGCCTCCCACAGTTGGAAGATTGCTGAGACTTGATAAGTTCAGAGATGTGAGGGATGAACAATTACATAGAAAATTGCCTCCCACAGTTGAAAGATTGCTGAGACTTGATAAGTCCAGAGATGTGAGGGATGAACAATCAAATAGAAAAGAGTCTCCCACAGTTGAAAGATTGCTGAGACTTGATAAGTCCAGATTTGTGAGGGATGAACAATCATGTAGAAAATAGTCTCCCACAGTTGAAAGATTGCTGAGACTTGATAAGTCCAGATATGTGAGTGATGAACAATAACGCAGAAAAGAGTCTCCCACAGTTGAAATATTGCTGAGACTTGATAAGTCCAGAGATGTGAGGGATGAACAATGTCTTAGAAAAGAGTCTCCCACAGTTGAAATATTGCTGAGACTTGATAAGTCCAGATTTGTGAGGGATGAACAATTACTTAGAAAATAGCCTCCCACAGTTGAAAGATTGCTGAGACTTGATAAGTCCAGAGATGTGAGGGATGAACAATAATATAGAAAATCGTCTCCCACAGTTGAAAGATTGCTGAGACTTGATAAGTCCAGAGATGTGAGGGATGAACAATTATATAGAAAACCCTCTCCCACAGTTGAAAGATTGCTGAGACTTGATAAGTCCAGAGATGTGAGGGATGAACACTTATATAGAAAACCGACTCCCACAGTTGAAAGATTGCTGAGACTTGATAAGTCCAGAGATGTGAGGGATGAACAATTATGTAGAAAATAGTCTCCCACAGTTGAAATATTGCTGAGACTTGATAAGTCCAGATTTGTGAGGGATGAACAATCATATAGAAAATAGTCTCCAAAAGTTGAAAGATTGCTGAGACTTGATAAGTCCAGATTTGTGAGGGATGAACAATTTCTTAGAAAATAGCCTCCCACAGTTGAAAGATTGCTGAGACTTGATAAGTCCAGAGATGTGAGGGATGAACAATTATATAGAAAATCGTATCCCACAGTTGAAAGATTGCTGAGACTTGATAAGTCCAGAGATGTGAGGGATGAACAATCATTTAGAAAAAGTTTTCCAACAACTGAAACATTGCTGAGACTTGATAAGTCTACGGATGTCAGTGAATTGCAATTTTTGAGGAAAGCACTACCAACAGATGTAACGTATTGAAGACCAGGCAGACTGACTCTTATAATCTTACGAGATGAGGATAAGAAATCATCTGAAACGGTCGTGACTGAGGGTTCAGAGTTGCTGAATGAGATGTTCGTAACATCATTCGAGATCCACTCATCATCGTTGTTAAACTGAAGACAGCCATCCACAGCGAATGTGGGAGTATCAAGGCAGAAAAACCCGTCCTGATCCCGTTTTCCTCGTAGGAATGCCTTCGCTCTCTTTGCAGAATCTGTCAAAAATTCCAATCCAAACAAGCGCACCACCGATGCATCCAACAGCGAGCCGTCCTCTACTCCATACGACACCAGTCGATTACCTGCTCGAAGCAGCGATCCTGCGAGAGAAAGCTCAAGAAAGTCAGCATCGGTACCCCACTCGTCAGCTGCAACCTGCAATGCATCCTTCACGAGCGACTCTCCAGAAGCTGTGAAAACAACGTCAGGAAATCCAGTGTCTTGGAACGTAACCGAAAGTTGCATATTAACTCGCGTGAGTAACTTACAAAATGTGATGATGAATGGCTTGGAGTATGATGAGATTAATAAATGCTTAAAATATATTTCTTCAAACAAACTTTTTTTTTTTCTTTTTTTTTTTTTTTGTTGCACAAACTTTAGTCCCAACCAACATCCATGATGTGTTTAACAAACAACCTGTTATATGACAAAAATACGAATTTCTCCATCTCTTATTAAGTAGAATTGCAGCACATATCGATAAACCTGTTGTGAATGATTTATAAAATATTTCCAAATGCAACACCAGATAACCCAAGCTACATATCCAATCACCCACTGTAACCTTGCCGTTGTTTTAATGCTAGCATATTAATACAATAAGAATTACAAAGTTTATTCAGAAAAAATAAAAATAACTTCGCGCGAGCGAATGCGAGCCTAGACGGTATCTCTAGTGCTATGCTGCGGTGATGCGGGGGTCAGTCGCTGTAATATCAACAGTATCCTCTGTATCATCATCGGTGTTACTGTCAGTGTTATTCTCCTCAGACACATGGCTTTTACATCTCTTAGTAACTCTACAAGTAGGAGGTTGCACCTGGTCCCTAAAGGATTATTATAAGCCTCAAAGAAGAAAAAAACAACTGAACATATATCAGTCATTCCTTATGTTTGCGAACAAATTCTGGACACTGAAAAAAAATTTCAAAAAAAAATTGTAAAAATAAAAAATCGAGCAAAAATAGTTGACTAATCAGTAACTGGATACACATCCTAGGCGCGTTGCGCCGGGCACAAATTTGCTTGCGTATATTTGCACCTGTACTCTGCTCACAAACGGGTTGTCGCGAAGCTTCAACCTGGGAACAGAGTGATGGGGGGTTAACTGTTCGAGTTTGTACGTAAAATACAAATGTTTTGTTTCATAAACAACATAACGATAATTTAACATTAGTTCTGAGATACAGTTGACTAAAGGTAATGTTAGTGTAGGTATACACTCTGCGATTGACGTAAATACTTTACATTATAATAAATGTTTCTAACTTAGCTGCATACACATCTCTTTTTCCGTGTTGTCATTCAGTGCAGCACGGAATCGAGTTCTTCAATTTTGAATTGATCGTGAGCCCTGGGAAACCAAAACCAGGGTATAATGTAATACGGCAGAGTGTAGGTTTCACCTACAAATTACTTGCTTAAAATCAACAATTTTTTGAAAAAAATATAAAAGGGGGGGGGGTAACTTGCTAACTGTGATTAAAATATAAATCAACTTTGAAAAAACTGGCTAAAAAACGAATAGAGTGCTCGGCCAAACCTGGTTGAAATGAAAAGAGACCCAACTGCTATATGACAAAAATACGAATTTCTCCATCTCTTATTAAGTAGAATTGTAGCACATATCGATAAACCTGTTGTGAATGATTTATAAAATATTTCCAAATGCAACACCAGATAACCCAAGTCACATATCCAATCACCCACTGTAACCTTGCCGTGGTTTTAAGAGTGTGTGATCGAACATCTTCTTTCTGAAATATTAAAACATAAATTAAATACCTTCAAATAAAACAAGGGGAACAACGCACACACACTAAAAACAACATTTATGATTTCTGTCATTTCAAATTCGCTATGCTCGTATGCAGTTTATCTCTCTTAATGGATGAGCAACCTTTTAAGAAATTACTTCCAACGGATTCCACATTCACGAGGGTTAAATCCAAGGAAGTAAGTGATGAACAATCATATAGAAAAGAGCCTCCCACAGTTGAAAGATTGCTGAGACTTGATAAGTCCAGAGATGTGAGGGATGAACAATCATATAGAAAAGAGTCTCCCACAGTTGAAAGATTGCTGAGACTTGATAAGTCCAGAGATGTGAGGGATGAACAATGTCTTAGAAAAGAGTCTCCCACAGTTGAAAGATTGCTGAGACTTGATAAGTCCAGATTTGTGAGGGATGAACAACTATTTAGAAAATCGTCTCCCACAGTTGAAAGATTGCTGAGACTTGATAAATCCAGAGATGTGAGGGATGAACAAAAACATAGAAAAGAGCCTCCCACAGTTGAAAGATTGCTGAGACTTGATAAGTCCAGAGATGTGAGGGATGAACAATCATATAGAAAAGAGTCTCCCACAGTTGAAATTTTGCTGAGACTTGATAAGTCCAGATTTGTGAGGGATGAACAAAAACTGAGAAAAGAGCCTCCCACAGTTGAAAGATTGCTGAGACTTGATAAGTCCAGAGATGTGAGGGATGAACAATTTTGTAGAAAATATTTTCCCACAGTTGAAATATTGCTGAGACTTGATAAGTCCAGATTTGTGAGGGATGAACAATTACTTAGAAAAGAGTCTCCCACAGTTGAAAGATTGCTGAGACTTGATAAGTCCAGATTTGTGAGGGATGAACAAAAACCTAGAAAAGAGCCTCCCACAGTTGAAAGATTGCTGAGACTTGATAAGTCCAGAGATGTGAGGGATGAACAATTACATAGAAAATAGTCTCCCACAGTTGAAATTTTGCTGAGACCTGATAAGTCCAGATTTGTGAGGGATGAACAATTAAATAGAAAAGAGTCTCCCACAGTTGAAATATTGCTGAGACTTGATAAGTCTACGGATGTCAGTGAATTGCAATTTTTGAGGAAAGCACTACCAACAGATGTGACGTATTGAAGACCAGGCAGACTGACTCTTATAATCTTACGAGATGAGGATAAGAAATCATCTGAAACGGTCGTGACTGAGGGTTCAGAGTTGCTGAATGAGATGTTCGTAACATCATTCGAGAACCACTCATCATCGTTCTTAAACTGAAGACAGCCATCCACAGCGAATGTGGGAGTATCAAGGCAGAAAAACCCGTCCTGATCCCGTTTTCCTCGTAGGAATGCCTTCGCTCTCTTTGCAGAATCTGTCAAAAACTCCAATCCAAACAAGCGCACCACCGATGCATCCAACAGCGAGCCGTCCTCCACTCCATACGACACCAGTCGATTACCTGCTCGAAGCAGCGATCCTGCGAGAGAAAGCTCAAGAAAGTCAGCATCGGTACCCCACTCGTCAGCTGCAACCTGCAATGCATCCTTCACGAGCGACTTTCCAGAAGCTGTGAAAACAACGTCAGGAAATCCAGTGTCTTGGAACGTAACCGAAAGTTGCATATTAACTCGCGTGAGTAACCTACGAAATGTGATGATGAATGGCTTGGAGTATGATGAGATTAATAAATGTTTAAAATATATTTCTTCAAACAAACTTTTTCTTTTTCTTTTTTTTTTTTTTTGTTGCACAAACTTTAGTCCCAACCTACATCCATGATGTGTTTAACAAACAACCTGTTAATATGACAAAAATACGAATTTCTCCATCTCTTATTAAGTAGAATTGTAGCACATATCGATAAACCTGTTGTGAATGATTTATAAAATATTTCCAAATGCAACACCAGATAACCCAAGCTACATATCCAATCACCCACTGTAACCTTGCCGTCGTTTTCATGCTAGCATATTAATACAACAAGAATTACAAATTTTATTCAGAAAAAACAAAAATAACTTTGCGCAAGCGAATGCGAGCCTAGACGGTATCTCTAGTGCTATGCTGCGGTGATGCGGGGGTCAGTCGCTGTAATATCAACAGTATCCTCTGTATCATCATCGGTGTTACTGTCAGTGTTATTCTCCTCAGACACATGGCTTTTACATCTCTTAGTAACTCTACAAGTAGGAGGTTGCACCTGGTCCCTAAAGGATTATTATAAGCCTCAAAGAAGAAAAAAACAACTGAACATATATCAGTCATTCCTTATGTTTGCGAACAAATTCTGGACACTGAAAAAAAATTTCAAAAAAAAATTGTAAAAATAAAAAATCGAGCAAGTAGACACTCAGAGTACCGGGTGGCTCTTCTGAGGGTCCCCAATACTGCGGTAGGTAGGAAGAACCTAATAAGGTTTTTATTGTTTTAAAAAAAAAGAGGAAGGGGGGATTAACTGTTCGAGTTTGTACGTAAAATACAAATGTTTTGTATCATAAACAACATAACGATAATTTAACATTAGTTCTGAGATACAGTTGACTAAAGGTAATGTTAGTGTAGGTATACACTCAGCTGATTGACGTAAATACTTTACATTATAATAAATGTTTCTAACTTAGCTGCATACACATCTCTTTTTCCGTGTTGTCATTCAGTGCAGTACGGAATCGAGTTATTCAATTTTGAATTGATCGTGAGCCCTGGGAAACCAAAACCAAGGTATAATGTAATACGGCAGAGTGTAGGTTTCACCTACAAATTACTTGCTTAAAATCAACAATTCTTTGAAAAAAATATGTTAGCAAAAATTGCTAGTTCGTAGCACCCTACTAGCGGAGCACTCACCTTAAATAAATTATGGTAGCGTTATCCAAAATTCAGTTAGAAAATCTGAGGGGGTTGCATGATCCAACAAATAATGTTGGGGTGACGGCATCGACGGGTTTTGGGTTAAGACATTTAATTGGCAAAGTCCAGAGTGGGGAATGTATTCAAAAAGAAAACAATCATCCGTGTCCCTCTATGTTCTATACGCGAACATGTTAGAGTTCTCACAAAATTGACCTTCATGGTTAAGGGTTACCTCAGTATTTTCTACCTGTAGTTTATGTAACAGGAATGTACCTTCTTTCAATAAAGAAAACAAAATGACGTAAGACAGTTAGATTTACATTATTTGAATTATACGAATTACAATAATATTTATCTCTAAATGTTGTCCTAATTCAAAGGGGCTACGGGCCAACTCAGGTAACTGACAAAGAAACTTGATTTTATGCGTCCTTTGAAATCCTACATTCTGTTCTTTATTTTTATTTCATTTTCCGTGACATAATTTCTTTTATGCACGTGGGAAGAGAACGCCGCTACGACCAATACTGCCTAAAGTTAGATCAGAGAAATTCCATTGTAACTCCGGAATATCCGTGTATTGATTAGTAGTCATGGATTCATCTTTTTATGGTCACTATTGTGATTAGAACTAAAGGTGTTTAATGATCAAGTTTCTGTCTCAAAATAAAAGGAGATGTAAAGAATTATTAATAACAAGAGCTAACATTTGGATGTATTGTATCCATAGTTGACTAATCAGTAACTGGATACACATCCTAGGCGCGTTGCGCCGGGCACAAATTTGCTTGCGTATATTTGCACCTGTACTCTGCTCACAAACGGGTTGTCGCGAAGCTTCAACCTGGGAACAGAGTGATGGGGGGTTAACTGTTCGAGTTTGTACGTAAAATACAAATGTTTTGTTTCATAAACAACATAACGATAATTTAACATTAGTTCTGAGATACAGTTGACTAAAGGTAATGTTAGTGTAGGTATACACTCTGCGATTGACGTAAATACTTTTCATTATAATAAATGTTTCTAACTTAGCTGCATACACATCTCTTTTTCCGTGTTGTCATTCAGTGCAGTACGGAATCGAGTTATTCAATTTTGAATTAATCGTGAGCCCTGGGAAACCAAAACCAGGGTATAATGTAATACGGCAGAGTGTAGGTTTCACCTACAAATTACTTGCTTAAAATCAACAATTCTTTGAAAAAAATATAAAAGGGGGGGTAACTTGCTAACTGTGATTAAAATATAAAGCAACTTTGAAAAAACTGGCTAAAAAACGAATAGAGTGCTAGGCCAAACCTGGTTGAAATGAAAAGAGACCCAACAGTTGGTTTCGATGAAATCCCATATGTGTTGTCGAATATGGGGATTAACTGTTTGATTTTGTACTTAAAATACAAATGTATTGTATCATAAAAAACAACATAAAAGATAATATAACATTAGTTCTGAGATGCAGTTGACTAGGTGTGATGCTTGTCGAATGGAGGTGAAAATTTGACGATGTAAAAACAGTAACAACTTTTAGATTATTAAAAAAATAAAATTAATATCAAAGTACTTGACTGAATTGCTACAGAATGAGGGATTATTAATAAAGAATTGGCTTTATCAGCTGCAACCTGCAATGCATCCTTCACGAGCGACTCTCCGGAAGCTGTGAAAACAACGTCAGGAAATCCAGTGTCTTGGAACGTAACCGAAAGTTGCATATTAACTCGCGTGAGTAACTTACAAAATGTGATGATAAATGGCTTGGAGTATGATGAGATTAATAAATGTTTAAAATATATTTCTTCAAACAAACTTTTTTTTTTTCTTTTTTTTTTTTTTGTTGCACAAACTTTAGTCCCAACCTACATCCATGATGTGTTTAACAAACAACCTGTTATATGACAAAAATACGAATTTCTCCATCTCTTATTAAGTAGAATTGTAGCACATATCGATAAACCTGTTGTGAATGATTTATAAAATATTTCCAAATGTAACACCAGATAACCCAAGTCACATATCCAATCACCCACTGTAACCTTGCCGTGGTTTTAAGAGTGTGTGAGCGAACATCTTCTTTCTGAAATATTAAAACATAAATTAAATACCTTCAAATAAAACAAGGGGAACAACGCACACACACTAAAAACAACATTTATGATTTCTATCTTTTCAAATTCGCTATGCACGTATGCAGTTTATCTCTCTTTATGGATGAGCAACCTTTTAAGAAATTACTTCCAACGGATTCCACATTCACGAGGGTTAAATCCAAGGAAGTAAGTGATGAACAATTATTTAGGAAATAGTCTCCCACAGTTGAAAGATTGCTGAGACTTGATAAGTCCAGATTTGTGAGGGATGAACAATTACTTAGAAAAGAGTCTCCCACAGTTGAAAGATTGCTGAGACTTGATAAGTCCAGAGATGTGAGGGATGAACAATTATATAGAAAAGAGTCTCCCACAGTTGAAAGATTGCTGAGACTTGATAAGTCCAGATTTGTGAGGGATGAACAATTACTTAGAAAAGAGTCTCCCACAGTTGAAAGATTGCTGAGACTTGATAAGTCCAGAGATGTGAGGGATGAACAATTAAATAGAAAATTGTATCTCACAGTTGAAATATTGCTGAGACTTGATAAGTCCAGAGATGTGAGGGATGAACAATAACGTAGAAAAGAGCCTCCCACAGTTGAAAGATTGCTGAGACTTGATAAGTCCAGATTTGTGAGGGATGAACAATTACTTAGAAAAGAGTCTCCCACAGTTGAAAGATTGCTGAGACTTGATAAGTCCAGAGATGTGAGGGATGAACAATAATATAGAAAATAGTGTCCCACAGTTGAAATATTGCTGAGACTTGATAAGTCCAGAGATGTGAGGGATGAACAACTATTTAGAAAACAGTGTCCCACAGTTGAAAGATTGCTGAGACATGATAAGTCCAGTGATGTGAGGGATGAACAATTAATTAGAAAATAGTCTCCCACAGTTGAAAGATTGCTGAGACTTGATAAGTCCAGAGATGTGAGGGATGAACAATTATATAGAAAATCGTCTCCCACAGCTGAAATATTGCTGAGACTTGATAAGTCCAGAGATGTGAGGGATGAACAATTACTTAGAAAAGAGTCTCCCACAGTTGAAATATTGCTGAGACTTGATAAGTCCAGAGATGTGAGGGATGTACAATAATATAGAAAAGAGTCTCCCACAGTTGAAATATTGCTGAGACTTGATAAGTCCAGAGATGTGAGGGATGAACAAGCACATAGAAAAGAGCCTCCAACTGTTGAAAGATTGCTGAGACTTGATAAGTCCAGAGATGTGAGGGATGAACAATTACTTAGAAAATCGTCTCCCACAGTTGAAAGATTGCTGAGACTTGATAAGTCCAGAGATGTGAGGGATGAACAATCATATAGAAAATAGTCTCCAACAGTTGAAAGATTGCTGAGACTTGATAAGTCCAGAGATGTGAGGGATGAACAATAACGTAGAAAAGAGCCTCCCACAGTTGAAAGATTGCTGAGACTTGATAAGTCCAGATTTGTGAGGGATGAACAATTACCTAGAAAATCGTCTCCCACAGTTGAAAGATTGCTGAGACTTGATAAGTCCAGAGATGTGAGGGATGAACAATCAAATAGAAAATAGTCTCCAACACTTGAAAGATTGCTGAGACTTGATAAGTCCAGAGATGTGAGGGATGAACAATAATTTAGAAAATCGTCTCCCACAGTTAAAAGATAGCTGAGACTTGATAAGTCTACGGATGTCAGTGAATTGCAATTTTTGAGGAAAGCACTACCAACAGATGTGACGTATTGAAGACCAGGCAGACTGACCCTTATAATCTTACGAGATGAGGATAAGAAATCATCTGGAACGGTCGTGACTGAGGGTTCAGAGTTGCTGAATGAGATGTTCGTAACATCATTCGAGATCCACTCATCATCGTTGTTAAACTGAAGACAGCCATCCACAGCGAATGTGCGAGTATCAAGGCAGAAAAACCCGTCCTGATCCCGTTTTCCTCGTAGGAATGCCTTCGCTCTCTTTGCAGAATCTGTCAAAAATTCCAATCCAAACAAGCGCACCACCGATGCATCCAACAGCGAGCCGTCCTCCACTCCGTACGACACCAGTCGATTACCTGCTCGAAGCAGCGATCCTGCGAGAGAAAGCTCAAGAAAGTCAGCATCGGTACCCCACTCGTCAGCTGCAACCTGCAATGCATCCTTCACGAGCGACTCTCCAGAAGCTGTGAAAACAACGTCAGGAAATCCAGTGTCTTGGAACGTAACCGAAAGTTGCATATTACCTCGCGTGAGTAACTTACAAAATGTGATGATAAATGGCTTGGAGTATGATGAGATTAATAAATGTTTAAAATATATTTCTTCAAACAAACTTTTTTTTTTTCTTTTTTTTTTTTTGTTGCACAAACTTTAGTCCCAACCTACATCCATGATGTGTTTAACAAACAACCTGTTATATGACAAAAATACGAATTTCTCCATCTCTTATTAAGTAGAATTGCAGCACATATCGATAAACCTGTTGTGAATGATTTATAAAATATTTCCAAATGCAACACCAGATAACCCAAGCTACATATTCAATCACCCACTGTAACCTTGCCGTCGTTTTCATGCTAGCATATTAATACAACAAGAATGACAAATTTTATTCAGAAAAAACAAAAATAACTTTGCGCGAGCGAATGCGAGCCTAGACGGTATCTCTAGTGCTATGCTGCGGTGATGCGGGGGTCAGTCGCTGTAATATCAACAGTATCCTCTGTATCATCATCGGTGTTACTGTCAGTGTTATTCTCCTCAGACACATGGCTTTTACATCTCTTAGTAACTCTACAAGTAGGAGGTTGCACCTGGTCCCTAAAGGATTATTATAAGCCTCAAAGAAGAAAAAAATAACTGAACATATATCAGTCATTCCTTATGTTTGCGAACAAATTCTGGACACTGAAAAAAAATTTCAAAAAAAAATTGTAAAAATAAAAAATCGAGCAAAAATAACATATCGTGTAACCTTGCTCAGGCGGTGAGAAAATGGTGTTTTTTGTTCGCAAAAAAAAGGAATGACTGATATATATAAGGTTACACGATATGTTACTTTTGCTCGATTTTTTATTTTTTGGAATCGGGGAGGGTGCGATCTGTAAAATTAGGCATAGGGATATACTTTTAAACATGGTTGGCATCACATAAGTGTCACCCGAATTGAGAAAAGAGATTTTGTGGTTTACTAAATCAGCTCAGCCGTGGACAAGTACCAAAACTAAAAATTAATCGAAGGGTCTAATTTTATACTGCTGGTCCAGCGGGATCCAGAGAAAAAATAATCGAGCAAAAATATATTAAAGAGTACTAAGCATGTGCCGGTGAGGCAGATTGTTACTACCTGTCTTTTTGGACCTACTTTGATACTTAATGATCATTATCACCACCACAGATGCAACATTTTCCTTACATAATTGCTACTAGGGTTGATTTGTTAGTAAAAAGGTGCATATCTCTTGAGTGCGGGAGAAGGGGGGAAAAATAGTGAAAAAAAAAAAATTAGGGGTGTTTTTTACTCAGATTTTCTCGATCTTTCCATTCCAGGTCTGGGATTAATATTTATCATTGAGTAGTACCAAGGAAATTTTGCGAAGAGACGTTTATCTCTTTTTAGCAGCACTTACCATGTTTAAAAGTATATCCCTATGCCTAATTTTACAGATCGCACCCTCCCCGATTCCAAAAAATAAAAAATCGAGCAAAAGTAACATATCGTGTAACCTTGCTCAGGCGGTGAGAAAATGGTGTTTTTTGTTCGCAAAAAAAAGGAATGACTGATATATATTTTTTTAAAAAAAGAGGAAAAACTGAAAAATTACTACTCTGTAGCTTTACGGAAAAAAATCGTGCTATTTTGTGATGATTTTTCTTTTTTGTATGCAACGAAAACTGTGAAACCGACTTAAACTAATAAAGCTGAAAAGGTTTTTACACACGATGCTGTTCCTGTTCTTTGGTTTTTTTTTATAGCTCTTACTTCTCAAATGAAAAAAAAAAAAAAAAAAAAAAAAAAAAATTCAAAAAAAAAAAAAACCACAAAGTCAAACTGAATTATGTTATTGTTAGTAGGGTGTTTAGTTAGTTATTATGTCCATCAGACCACCGAGTGTCGGTTAGGTAGACACTCAAAGAGTACCGGGTGGCTCTTCTGAGGGTCCCCAATACTGCGGTAGGTAGGAAGAATCTAATAAGGTTTTTATTGTTTTAAAAAAAAAGAGGAAGGGGGGTTAACTGTTTGATTTTGTACGTAAAATACAAATGTTTTGTATCATAAAAAACATAACGATAATTTAACATTAGTTCTGAGATACAGTGACTAGGTGTGATGCTTAACTTAGCCTTTTAAAGTAACTATTAGGTTTCGAGAGTAATCCATATACCTCTTACCTCTATTCTCTCATCATCAGTATGGTGTAGAAGTAAGTCAATCATCTGTTGTGACTGAAGCATCTTAGTTAGCAAGACTAGGATGTAGTTACTTTGTTATAATGTTTATAAAAAAAACATTCTTCTTGTTATTACTAGTTCGTAGCGCACTACTAGTGGAGCACTCTTCTACAATAAATGTAGAAAGTATAAGATGATTAATTATCAAGATCTGATGCATAATCTGATACATCTTCAAAATCATGTAAAACAGGAGTCGAAGGAGTATCTAAGATGTTCGTAACGTTCTCTTTATCTTCACTTTTAGGTGTGTTGATATCTTCTTGTTTGGCTCGTTTCTTTCGTACATCTTTTCTTAGTAGCGGCTGCATAGGACTTTCAGAATTTAATCTCTTTGTATATTTCGACTTCTCCTTCTTTTTTGCTGAAGCGACTAGCATCTTATTAATCTCAACTTTGATCTTGCGTTTACTTTTAGATCCGTTCTTATTCTCTAACTTTTTTCTCTTGTCCTTGTCCATGTATCCATTAAATTCGATTATTGGAATCGGACTTTCAGAATTTAATCTTTTGCGGGTATCTCTTTTTGGTGTAGTTAGTGTACTATCCTCTTTCTCAAGAATTTGTGTTACTAGTTTTGCACCTCTTTTGATAGACCGCATGCTTAGTTTCTTCTTCTCCTTGATGACCATTGTGATCTTGTTGGAGCCATCACTGTTGTTAACTTCATACGTTGTATTATCATGATCCATGTAATATGGAAAGTCCTTTGAGGCTCTGAATATTGCGCATATGTGGACATGATCAATAATTGATTTTTTAGTCTTGAAGCAATATTTACATTTCCTCTTGATATGCGTTGTATCTTTGTAGGACGGTTCTGACGAGGATGTTGTCGTTGGCACGTCGGTCATTGAGTTCTCAACTATTGGATTAACTTCTGTTGCCTTTTCTAGTTCAACATGCGACGTTGTCTCATCTTTCTTACTTCCGGTTTCATCTTTAAGTTGGGGAAGTGTCTTACTAGATTCTTCATTGATAGGTTCCGATGTTTTATCCTTAATCTGCGTATGTGATTGCGTAATGACTTTAATTTTAGGGATAATTGACTCGTGAGATCCATTATTGAAAGCTTTCTTTTTGGATTGCTTCATAGCATGTTTATGAGACAGTATATTGGACTTTTTGTTACGTTTTGAACAAGGTTCAAGGGCATCACTTAAACTTTCCGGCATTGAAGTTACGGGGTTCATACTATCTTCTGTGTCTATGACAACAGTGTTATTTCGTGTTGCTGTTTTCGGAGTTGTAACTTTTAACGATGGTGCAGTGTATGTTGTAACAATCTTGTTAGGTTGCCTATTCATTGCTAAATCATAAATAAGCTCCCGATTGTGTCCATTCCAACAAGTTAGTGGTTCTTGTGGGACAATCTTGTTGGTTGTCGGAGTTTTGATTTTGCCTCCCGACTTTTGTTTTACCGGTGTTTCAAACACATGTCGATGTTCAGGTGTTTCTAAACACGGTGGTGATATGGCCTCAGTCGCAATGAGACTATTGTTTCTGACCTCCATATGAACATTAGTTTGTGGCGGTGAAGCAAGTTCGTTTGCGTTGATACTGTTGTTGTTGATAACTATAGGCATATGAATACCAGTCTGCGGTGGTGAAATATACTCGAATGTCTCGAGACTGTTGTTGTTAATTACCGTATGAACACCCGTATGTGGTGGTGCAATAGGCTCAATTATGTTGAGATCATTGTTATTGATCAACATATGTACATCCGTTTGTGGTGGTGATATCTCGTTGTAGCTATTGTTATCGACATCGGTAAGGCAAGTTTTATGAATTGAGTCGTTACTCTTTTTCTTGGCACTTATAAGAGTATCCACATGTGGTGGTGGGATGATGTCAATATCATATAGACTTCTGTTATTGACGGCAATCACCGTGTCAATATCAATATCCATCCGAGTTGGTGAAGTAACATCTGTTGGACTCTTAGTATCGGAGGATAGTTGGCGGTGAGATGGCAACAATGCTGTCCCCGTTGTGATAGACTTGTGGGGGTGAGATGGCAGCAATTGTATTTACTTTGTATATTCTCGGAGGTGATACCGCCATGATTTGACACCCAGATGAGCTGTGATATAGGTTACGAAAGTTTGGGATGGTTGGTATAATCTGCGGTGTTGCAATTATAAGTGTTGTATTTTCGTAATTAAATTGTGTATCCGTATTATAAAGTGGACCAGTTAGAATAGTGGTCATTGGTGATTCCATATGTACATCGGTATTTGGTGTAGCATATTCCATATGACATAAGTTAGTATTCTGATTGGTGTTCAAGATATGATTGGGAAACTTAGTGAGCTTTGTGGTTCCACTTACAAAATCATTTGACTTTTGATCTTCAGAAGTTATGTAATCAGTGATGTCGAAGTGAGTATTAGATTTAGAAGCCTTGTTAGCAACAACTATTGCTTCCTTATCGTCCAAATCCACATCTTGCTGACCTATTTTTGGATCTAGGTGTGTATCTATCTCTGGATTTTGAATGACTTCCTTTGGATCTTGAATGACTTCCTTTGGATCTTGAGTGACTTCCTTTGGATCTTGAATGACTTCCTTTGGATCTTGAATGACTTCCTTTGGATCTTGAGTGACTTCCTTTGGATCTTGAATGACTTCCTTTGGATCTTGAGTGACTTCCTTTGGATCTTGAATGACTTCCTTTGGATTTTGAATGACTTCCTTTGGATCTTGAGTGACTTCCTTTGGATCTTGAATGACTTCCTTTGGATCTTGAGTGACTTCCTTTGGATCTTGAATGACTTTCTTTGGATCTTGAGTGACTTCCTTTGGATCTTGAGTGACTTCCTTTGGATCTTGAATGACTTCCTTTGGATCTTGAGTGACTTTCTTTGGATCTTGAATGACTTCCTTTGGATCTTGAATGACTTCCTTTGGATCTTGAATGACTTCCTTTGGATCTTGAATGACTTCCTTTGGATCTTGAATGACTTCCTTTGGATCTTGAATGACTTCCTTTGGATTTTGAATGACTTCCTTTGGATCTTGAATGACTTCCTTTGGATCTTGAATGACTTCCTTTGGATCTTGAATGACTTCCTTTGGATCTTGAATGACTTCCTTTGGATCTTGAATGACTTCCTTTGGATCTTGAATGACTTCCTTTGGATCTTGAATGACTTCCTTTGGATCTTGAATGACTTCCTTTGGATTTTGAATGACTTCCTTTGGATCTTGAATGACTTCCTTTGGATCTTGAATGACTTCCTTTGGATCTTGAATGACTTCCTTTGGATCTTGAATGACTTCCTTTGGATCTTGAATGACTTTCTTTGGATCTTGAATGACTTCCTTTGGATCTTGAATGACTTCCTTTGGATCTTGAATGACTTCCTTTGGATCTTGAATGACTTCCTTTGGATCTTGAATGACTTCCTTTGGATCTTGAATGACTTCCTTTGGATCTTGAATGACTTCCTTTGGATCTTGAATGACTTCCTTTGGATCTTGAATGACTTCCTTTGGATCTTGAATGACTTCCTTTGGATCTTGAATGACTTCCTTTGGATCTTGAATGACTTTCTTTGGATCTTGAATGACTTCCTTTGGATCTTGAATGACTTCCTTTGGATCTTGAATGACTTCCTTTGGATCTTGAATGACTTCCTTTGGATCTTGAATGACTTCCTTTGGATCTTGAATGACTTCCTTTGGATCTTGAATGACTTCCTTTGGATCTTGAATGACTTCCTTTGGATCTTGAATGACTTCCTTTGGATCTTGAATGACTTTCTTTGGATCTTGAATGACTTCCTTTGGATTTTGAATGACTTCCTTTGGATCTTGAATGACTTCCTTTGGATCTTGAATGACTTCCTTTGGATCTTGAATGACTTCCTTTGGATCTTGAATGACTTCCTTTGGATCTTGAATGACTTCCTTTGGATCTTGAATGACTTCCTTTGGATCTTGAATGACTTCCTTTGGATCTTGAATGACTTCCTTTGGATTTTGAATGACTTCCTTTGGATCTTGAATGACTTTCTTTGGATCTTGAATGACTTCCTTTGGATCTTGAATGACTTCCTTTGGATCTTGAATGACTTTCTTTGGATCTTGAATGACTTCCTTTGGATTTTGAATGACTTCCTTTGGATCTTGAATGACTTCCTTTGGATCTTGAATGACTTCCTTTGGATCTTGAATGACTTCCTTTGGATCTTGAATGACTTCCTTTGGATCTTGAATGACTTTCTTTGGATCTTGAATGACTTCCTTTGGATCTTGAATGACTTTCTTTGGATCTTGAATGACTTCCTTTGGATTTTGAATGACTTCCTTTGGATCTTGAATGACTTCCTTTGGATCTTGAATGACTTCCTTTGGATCTTGAATGACTTCCTTTGGATCTTGAATGACTTCCTTTGGATCTTGAATGACTTCCTTTGGATCTTGAATGACTTCCTTTGGATCTTGAATGACTTTCTTTGGATCTTGAATGACTTCCTTTGGATCTTGAATGACTTCCTTTGGATCTTGAATGACTTCCTTTGGATCTTGAATGACTTCCTTTGGATCTTGAATGACTTCCTTTGGATCTTGAATGACTTCCTTTGGATCTTGAATGACTTCCTTTGGATCTTGAATGACTTCCTTTGGATCTTGAATGACTTCCTTTGGATCTTGAATGACTTCCTTTGGATCTTGAATGACTTCCTTTGGATCTTGAATGACTTTCTTTGGATCTTGAATGACTTCCTTTGGATCTTGAATGACTTCCTTTGGATCTTGAATGACTTCCTTTGGATCTTGAATGACTTCCTTTGGATCTTGAATGACTTCCTTTGGATCTTGAATGACTTCCTTTGGATCTTGAATGACTTTCTTTGGATCTTGAATGACTTCCTTTGGATCTTGAATGACTTCCTTTGGATCTTGAATGACTTCCTTTGGATCTTGAATGACTTCCTTTGGATCTTGAATGACTTCCTTTGGATCTTGAATGACTTTCTTTGGATCTTGAATGACTTCCTTTGGATCTTGAATGACTTCCTTTGGATCTTGAATGACTTTCTTTGGATCTTGAATGACTTCCTTTGGATCTTGAGTGACTTCCTTTGGATCTTGAATGACTTCCTTTGGATCTTGAATGACTTTCTTTGGATCTTGAATGACTTCCTTTGGATCTTGAATGACTTCCTTTGGATCTTGAATGACTTCCTTTGGATCTTGAATGACTTCCTTTGGATCTTGAATGACTTCCTTTGGATCTTGAATGACTTCCTTTGGATCTTGAATGACTTTCTTTGGATCTTGAATGACTTCCTTTGGATCTTGAATGACTTCCTTTGGATCTTGAATGACTTCCTTTGGATCTTGAATGACTTCCTTTGGATCTTGAATGACTTCCTTTGGATCTTGAATGACTTTCTTTGGATCTTGAATGACTTCCTTTGGATCTTGAATGACTTCCTTTGGATCTTGAATGACTTTCTTTGGATCTTGAATGACTTCCTTTGGATCTTGAGTGACTTCCTTTGGATCTTGAATGACTTCCTTTGGATCTTGAATGACTTCCTTTGGATTTTGAATGACTTCCTTTGGATCTTGAATGACTTCCTTTGGATCTTGAATGACTTCCTTTGGATCTTGAATGACTTTCTTTGGATCTTGAATGACTTCCTTTGGATCTTGAATGACTTCCTTTGGATCTTGAATGACTTCCTTTGGATCTTGAATGACTTCCTTTGGATTTTGAATGACTTCCTTTGGATCTTGAATGACTTCCTTTGGATCTTGAATGACTTCCTTTGGATCTTGAATGACTTCCTTTGGATCTTGAATGACTTCCTTTGGATCTTGAATGACTTCCTTTGGATCTTGAATGACTTTCTTTGGATCTTGAATGACTTCCTTTGGATCTTGAATGACTTCCTTTGGATCTTGAATGACTTTCTTTGGATCTTGAATGACTTCCTTTGGATCTTGAGTGACTTCCTTTGGATCTTGAATGACTTCCTTTGGATCTTGAGTGACTTCCTTTGGATCTTGAATGACTTTCTTTGGATCTTGAGTGACTTCCTTTGGATCTTGAGTGACTTCCTTTGGATCTTGAATGACTTCCTTTGGATCTTGAGTGACTTTCTTTGGATCTTGAATGACTTCCTTTGGATCTTGAATGACTTCCTTTGGATCTTGAATGACTTCCTTTGGATCTTGAATGACTTCCTTTGGATCTTGAATGACTTCCTTTGGATCTTGAATGACTTCCTTTGGATTTTGAATGACTTCCTTTGGATCTTGAATGACTTCCTTTGGATCTTGAATGACTTCCTTTGGATCTTGAATGACTTCCTTTGGATCTTGAATGACTTCCTTTGGATCTTGAATGACTTCCTTTGGATCTTGAATGACTTCCTTTGAATCTTGAATGACTTTCTTTGGATCTTGAATGACTTCCTTTGGATCTTGAATGACTTCCTTTGGATCTTGAGTGACTTCCTTTGGATCTTGAATGACTTCCTTTGGATCTTGAATGACTTTCTTTGGATCTTGAATGACTTCCTTTGGATCTTGAATGACTTCCTTTGGATCTTGAATGACTTCCTTTGGATTTTGAATGACTTCCTTTGGATCTTGAATGACTTCCTTTGGATCTTGAATGACTTCCTTTGGATCTTGAATGACTTCCTTTGGATCTTGAATGACTTCCTTTGGATCTTGAATGACTTCCTTTGGATCTTGAATGACTTTCTTTGGATCTTGAATGACTTCCTTTGGATCTTGAATGACTTCCTTTGGATCTTGAATGACTTCCTTTGGATCTTGAATGACTTCCTTTGGATCTTGAATGACTTCCTTTGGATCTTGAATGACTTCCTTTGGATCTTGAATGACTTCCTTTGGATTTTGAATGACTTCCTTTGGATCTTGAATGACTTCCTTTGGATCTTGAATGACTTCCTTTGGATCTTGAATGACTTCCTTTGGATCTTGAATGACTTCCTTTGGATCTTGAATGACTTCCTTTGGATCTTGAATGACTTTCTTTGGATCTTGAATGACTTCCTTTGGATCTTGAATGACTTCCTTTGGATCTTGAATGACTTCCTTTGGATCTTGAATGACTTCCTTTGGATCTTGAATGACTTCCTTTGGATCTTGAATGACTTCCTTTGGATCTTGAATGACTTCCTTTGGATCTTGAATGACTTCCTTTGGATTTTGAATGACTTCCTTTGGATCTTGAATGACTTCCTTTGGATCTTGAATGACTTCCTTTGGATCTTGAATGACTTTCTTTGGATCTTGAATGACTTCCTTTGGATCTTGAATGACTTCCTTTGGATCTTGAATGACTTCCTTTGGATCTTGAATGACTTCCTTTGGATTTTGAATGACTTCCTTTGGATCTTGAATGACTTCCTTTGGATCTTGAATGACTTCCTTTGGATCTTGAATGACTTCCTTTGGATCTTGAATGACTTCCTTTGGATTTTGAATGACTTCCTTTGGATCTTGAATGACTTCCTTTGGATCTTGAATGACTTCCTTTGGATCTTGAATGACTTTCTTTGGATCTTGAATGACTTCCTTTGGATCTTGAATGACTTCCTTTGGATCTTGAATGACTTCCTTTGGATCTTGAATGACTTCCTTTGGATTTTGAATGACTTCCTTTGGATCTTGAATGACTTCCTTTGGATCTTGAATGACTTCCTTTGGATCTTGAATGACTTCCTTTGGATCTTGAATGACTTCCTTTGGATCTTGAATGACTTCCTTTGGATCTTGAATGACTTTCTTTGGATCTTGAATGACTTCCTTTGGATCTTGAATGACTTCCTTTGGATCTTGAATGACTTTCTTTGGATCTTGAATGACTTCCTTTGGATCTTGAGTGACTTCCTTTGGATCTTGAATGACTTCCTTTGGATCTTGAGTGACTTCCTTTGGATCTTGAATGACTTTCTTTGGATCTTGAGTGACTTCCTTTGGATCTTGAGTGACTTCCTTTGGATCTTGAATGACTTCCTTTGGATCTTGAGTGACTTTCTTTGGATCTTGAATGACTTCCTTTGGATCTTGAATGACTTCCTTTGGATCTTGAATGACTTCCTTTGGATCTTGAATGACTTCCTTTGGATCTTGAATGACTTCCTTTGGATCTTGAATGACTTCCTTTGGATTTTGAATGACTTCCTTTGGATCTTGAATGACTTCCTTTGGATCTTGAATGACTTCCTTTGGATCTTGAATGACTTCCTTTGGATCTTGAATGACTTCCTTTGGATCTTGAATGACTTCCTTTGGATCTTGAATGACTTCCTTTGAATCTTGAATGACTTTCTTTGGATCTTGAATGACTTCCTTTGGATCTTGAATGACTTCCTTTGGATCTTGAGTGACTTCCTTTGGATCTTGAATGACTTCCTTTGGATCTTGAATGACTTTCTTTGGATCTTGAATGACTTCCTTTGGATCTTGAATGACTTCCTTTGGATCTTGAATGACTTCCTTTGGATTTTGAATGACTTCCTTTGGATCTTGAATGACTTCCTTTGGATCTTGAATGACTTCCTTTGGATCTTGAATGACTTCCTTTGGATCTTGAATGACTTCCTTTGGATCTTGAATGACTTCCTTTGGATCTTGAATGACTTCCTTTGGATTTTGAATGACTTCCTTTGGATCTTGAATGACTTCCTTTGGATCTTGAATGACTTCCTTTGGATCTTGAATGACTTCCTTTGGATCTTGAATGACTTCCTTTGGATCTTGAATGACTTCCTTTGGATCTTGAATGACTTTCTTTGGATCTTGAATGACTTCCTTTGGATCTTGAATGACTTCCTTTGGATCTTGAATGACTTCCTTTGGATCTTGAATGACTTCCTTTGGATCTTGAATGACTTCCTTTGGATCTTGAATGACTTCCTTTGGATCTTGAATGACTTCCTTTGGATTTTGAATGACTTCCTTTGGATCTTGAATGACTTCCTTTGGATCTTGAATGACTTCCTTTGGATCTTGAATGACTTCCTTTGGATCTTGAATGACTTCCTTTGGATCTTGAATGACTTCCTTTGGATCTTGAATGACTTTCTTTGGATCTTGAATGACTTCCTTTGGATCTTGAATGACTTCCTTTGGATCTTGAATGACTTCCTTTGGATCTTGAATGACTTCCTTTGGATCTTGAATGACTTCCTTTGGATCTTGAATGACTTCCTTTGGATCTTGAATGACTTCCTTTGGATTTTGAATGACTTCCTTTGGATCTTGAATGACTTCCTTTGGATCTTGAATGACTTCCTTTGGATCTTGAATGACTTTCTTTGGATCTTGAATGACTTCCTTTGGATCTTGAATGACTTCCTTTGGATCTTGAATGACTTCCTTTGGATCTTGAATGACTTCCTTTGGATCTTGAATGACTTCCTTTGGATCTTGAATGACTTCCTTTGGATCTTGAATGACTTCCTTTGGATTTTGAATGACTTCCTTTGGATCTTGAATGACTTCCTTTGGATTTTGAATGACTTCCTTTGGATCTTGAATGACTTCCTTTGGATCTTGAATGACTTCCTTTGGATCTTGAATGACTTTCTTTGGATCTTGAATGACTTCCTTTGGATCTTGAATGACTTTCTTTGGATCTTGAATGACTTCCTTTGGATTTTGAATGACTTCCTTTGGATTTTGAATGACTTCCTTTGGATCTTGAATGACTTCCTTTGGATTTTGAATGACTTCCTTTGGATTTTGAATGACTTCCTTTGGATCTTGAATGACTTCCTTTGGATTTTGAATGATTTTCTTTGGATCTTGAATGACTTCCTTTGGATCTTGAATGACTTCCTTTGGATCTTGAGTGACTTCCTTTGGATCTTGAATGACTTCCTTTGGATCTTGAATGACTTTCTTTGGATCTTGAATGACTTCCTTTGGATCTTGAATGACTTCCTTTGGATCTTGAATGACTTCCTTTGGATCTTGAGTGACTTCCTTTGGATCTTGAATGACTTCCTTTGGATCTTGAATGACTTTCTTTGGATCTTGAATGACTTCCTTTGGATCTTGAATGACTTCCTTTGGATCTTGAGTGACTTCCTTTGGATCTTGAGTGACTTCCTTTGGATCTTGAATGACTTCCTTTGGATCTTGAATGACTTTCTTTGGATCTTGAATGACTTCCTTTGGTTCTTGAATGACTTCCTTTGGATCTTGAATGACTTCCTTTGGATCTTGAGTGACTTCCTTTGGATCTTGAATGACTTTCTTTGGATCTTGAATGACTTCCTTTGGATCTTGAGTGACTTCCTTTGGATCTTGAGTGACTTCCTTTGGATCTTGAATGACTTCCTTTGGATCTTGAATGACTTTCTTTGGATCTTGAATGACTTTCTTTGGTTCTTGAATGACTTCCTTCGGTTCTTGAATGACTTTCTTTGGTTCTTGAATGACTTCCTTTGGTTCTTGAATGACTTTCTTTGGTTCTTGAATGACTTCCTTATGAGTAGTATTTTCATTCGAAGATCTCAAATCCAATGGATCTGTGGCTTTAGCTGTTGTAGAGATATCATCCTCTTCAAATTTCTGTAACATCTCGTATAACAGTGCTGTGTCATCGTTATCATTCGTCTTTTGACTAGGAGTATCTTTCTCTTGTTTGTTTTCCATGTGGGGCTCCATTGTTGGATAGTCGAGGTTCGGAAATTGGAGTTTCTCCATAGGATTGTTTTTTGTAGGGCAGAATGCGAAGTGATAGTCAAATGTTTCCAAAGGTTATATCCTGGCAATGTCATTCCACGTTTCATAACTTGGAGTGTGTTGAATGATATCATATCCTGTATACTCTGTATCTTTTCCGATAAATAAGATATAGTGAGTGTATGCTAATCTACGTGTAATTATAACGAATGGAAAGCGTTTTAGGTTTTGTTCTTTGAGTATATTGTTGACTTTATCTAAATCTTCTGCGCTGGTACAATGGTGTATTTCTAAGGACAGATGAATCTTGATTGTCTCATATATGACTAATTGGTGAAACCATCCATCAGGATTGAATTGAAACATTTCAACCAATCCTAACCACTTCATTTCTTGTGTTGCCAACTCATCTTGAATCTTAAAGACTTTAGATATCTGAATTCTCTCGATGTTCAGATAATCAGTCATAAAATTAATGGTGGCCCAACCACACTCACCGCTGTTAAGGCCTTCAGCTGGTTTAGTGTGCATAGAAATAGGAAACCTTTTATCGATCGAAATATCCCATTCAGGACCTCTATCATTCTTCATAACCGGTTTATCAGTCTGAGATTTTTCCGTTTCATCTTCTTGCGTTTCTGTGGTCTTATCTGTCATAACTACATCAGTATCTGATGTGTTAGGAGTTGACTTCCCTTCTGTTGTAACTTCCGCCGATTTTCCAGGCGTGTCAACCTTGAGGAAGATTTTTTGAATATTACTTTCCGTATATTTACTTGTAATTGGAAAATAATAACCTCCATTAGTACGACCAACAACCATGTGACATTCGTGATTCACATGTTTGTTAATTATTTCACGGGTTGTCTTACCCTGGTCGTATGATAGAATACTGATGTTAACAGGTAGTATTTTGTCGAAGTCTTTGCAAAATTTGGTTACTTTAAATATCCCATTGCGATATTTAATATCCAAAGCATCAATCTGTGTCTCAGTGTTCTTGTTTATTGCGGTGGAACATATTAGACATTGATCTGGATTGTTAGTGATTGAGTGACTTGCAATCCGGAATGCAGTAACCATGGTGTTATTACATTTTTTGAGTTTTGCATACCCAACGTTCTTATCGAGTAACATGTTATAAATGTCATCTCGTCCATTCAGTTTGTAGTACTGTTGGATCACTGGAGACCAAACTCTGGATTTGTTTTCTAATTCCGAGGTATTTCCAATTTGGTTATTACTGAAAAGGGGGGGTTACTTGATAACTGTGATTAAAATATAAATCAACTTTCAAAAAACTGGCTAAAAAACGAATATAGTGCTCGGCCAAACCTGGTTGAAATGAAAAGAGACCCAACTGTTGGTTTCGATGAAATCCCATATGTGTTGTCGAATATGGGGATTAACTGTTTGATTTTGTACTTAAAATACAAATGTATTGTATCATAAAAAACAACATAAACGATAATTTAACATTAGTTCTGAGATACAGTTGACTAGGTGTGATGCTTAACTTAGTACCCCACTCGTCAGCTGCAACCTGCAATGCATCCTTCACGAGCGACTCTCCGGAAGCTGTGAAAACAACGTCAGGAAATCCAGTGTCTTGGAACGTAACCGAAAGTTGCATATTAACTCGCGTGAGTAACCTACAAAATGTGATGATGAATGGCTTGGAGTATGATGAGATTAATAAATGTTTAAAATATATTTCTTCAAACAAACTTTTTTTTTTTCTTTTTTTTTTTTTTTGTTGCACAAACTTTAGTCCCAACCTACATCCATGATGTGTTTAACAAACAACCTGTTATATGACAAAAATACGAATTTCTCCATCTCTTATTAAGTAGAATTGCAGCACATATCGATAAACCTGTTGTGAATGATTTATAAAATATTTCCAAATGCAACACCAGATAACCCAAGCTACATATTCAATCACCCACTGTAACCTTGCCGTGGTTTTACGAGTGTGTGATCGAACATCTTCTTTCTGAAATATTAAAACATAAATTAAATACCTTCAAATAAAACAAGGGGAACAACGCACACACACTAAAAACAACATTTATGATTTCTGTCATTTCAAATTCGCTATGCTCGTATGCAGTTTATCTCTCTTAATGGATGAGCAACCTTTTAAGAAATTACTTCCAACGGATTCTACATTCACGAGGGTTAAATCCAAGGAAGTAAGTGATGAACAATTACATAGAAAATAGTCTCCAACAGCTGAAAGATTGCTGAGACTTGATAAGTCCAGAGATGTGAGGGATGAACAATTACTTAGAAAAGAGTTTCCCACAGTTGAAAGATTGCTGAGACTTGATAAGTCCAGAGATGTGAGGGATGAACAATCATTTAGAAAAGAGTCTCCCACAGTTGAAAGATTGCTGAGACTTGATAAGTCCAGAGATGTGAGGGATGAACAATCATATAGAAAATCGTCTCCCACAGTTGAAAGATTGCTGAGACTTGATAAGTCCAGAGATGTGAGGGATGAACAATAACATAGAAAAGAGTCTCCCACAGTTGAAAGATTGCTGAGACTTGATAAGTCCAGAGATGTGAGGGATGAACAATTACTTAGAAAATCGTCTCCCACAGTTGAAAGATTGCTGAGACTTGATAAGTCCAGAGATGTGAGGGATGAACAATAATATAGAAAATAGTGTCCCACAGTTGAAATATTGCTGAGACTTGATAAGTCCAGAGATGTGAGGGATGAACAACTATTTAGAAAACAGCCTCCCACAGTTGAAAGATTGCTGAGACTTGATAAGTCCAGTGATGTGAGGGATGAACAATTAATTAGAAAATAGTCTCCCACAGTTGAAAGATTGCTGAGACTTGATAAGTCCAGAGATGTGAGGGATGAACAATTACTTAGAAAATCGTCTCCCACAGTTGAAAGATTGCTGAGACTTGATAAGTCCAGAGATGTGAGGGATGAACAATCATTTAGAAAAGAGTCTCCCACAGTTGAAAGATTGCTGAGACTTGATAAGTCCAGAGATGTGAGGGATGAACAATCATATAGAAAATCGTCTCCCACAGTTGAAAGATTGCTGAGACTTGATAAGTCCAGAGATGTGAGGGATGAACAATAACATAGAAAAGAGTCTCCCACAGTTGAAAGATTGCTGAGACTTGATAAGTCCAGAGATGTGAGGGATGAACAATTACTTAGAAAATCGTCTCCCACAGTTGAAATATTGCTGAGACTTGATAAGTCCAGAGATGTGAGGGATGAACAACTATTTAGAAAACAGCCTCCCACAGTTGAAAGATTGCTGAGACTTGATAAGTCCAGTGATGTGAGGGATGAACAATTAATTAGAAAATAGTCTCCCACAGTTGAAAGATTGCTGAGACTTGATAAGTCCAGAGATGTGACGGATGAACAATTATATAGAAAATCGTCTCCCACAGCTGAAATATTGCTGAGACTTGATAAGTCCAGAGATGTGAGGGATGAACAATTAATTAGAAAAGAGTCTCCCACAGTTGAAATATTGCTGAGACTTGATAAGTCCAGAGATGTGAGGGATGTACAATAATATAGAAAAGAGTCTCCCACAGTTGAAAGATTGCTGAGACTTGATAAGTCCAGAGATGTGAGGGATGAACAATTACTTAGAAAATAGTCTCCAACAGTTGAAAGATTGCTGAGACTTGATAAGTCCAGAGATGTGAGGGATGAACAATTACTTAGAAAATAGTCTCCAACAGTTGAAAGATTGCTGAGACTTGATAAGTCCAGAGATGTGAGGGATGAACAATAACGTAGAAAAGAGCCTCCTACAGTTGAAAGATTGCTGAGACATGATAAGTCCAGAGATGTGAGGGATGAACAATCATATAGAAAATAGTCTCCAACACTTGAAAGATTGCTGAGACTTGATAAGTCCAGAGATGTGAGGGATGAACAATTACTTAGAAAATAGTCTCCAACAGTTGAAAGATTGCTGAGACATGATAAGTCCAGAGATGTGAGGGATGAACAATCATATAGAAAATAGTCTCCAACACTTGAAAGATTGCTGAGACTTGATAAGTCCAGATTTGTGAGGGATGAACAATCATATAGAAAAGAGTCTCCCACAGTTAAAAGATAGCTGAGACTTGATAAGTCTACGGATGTCAGTGAATTGCAACCTTTGAGGAAAGCACTACCAACAGATGTGACGTATTGAAGACCAGGCAGACTGACTCTTATAATCTTACGAGATGAGGATAAGAAATCATCTGAAACGGTCGTGACTGAGGGTTCAGAGTTGCTGAATGAGATGTTCGTAACATCATTCGAGAACCACTCATCATCGTTCTTAAACTGAAGACAGCCATCCACAGCGAATGTGCGAGTATCAAGGCAGAAAAACCCGTCCTGATCCCGTTTTCCTCGTAGGAATGCCTTCGCTCTCTTTGCAGAATCTGTCAAAAATTCCAATCCAAACAAGCGCACCACCGATGCATCCAACAGCGAGCCGTCCTCCACTCCGTACGACACCAGTCGATTACCTGCTCGAAGCAGCGATCCTGCGAGAGAAAGCTCAAGAAAGTCAGCATCGGTACCCCACTCGTCAGCTGCAACCTGCAATGCATCCTTCACGAGCGACTCTCCGGAAGCTGTGAAAACAACGTCAGGAAATCCAGTGTCTTGGAACGTAACCGAAAGTTGCATATTAACTCGCGTGAGTAACTTACAAAATGTGATTATAAATAGCTTGGAGTATGATGAGATTAATAAATGTTTAAAATATATTTCTTCAAACAAACTTTTTTTTTTTCTTTTTTTTTTTTTGTTGCACAAACTTTAGTCCCAACCAACATCCATGATGTGTTTAACAAACAACCTGTTATATGACAAAAATACGAATTTCTCCATCTCTTATTAAGTAGAATTGCAGCACATATCGATAAACCTGTTGTGAATGATTTATAAAATATTTCCAAATGCAACACCAGATAACCCAAGCTACATATCCAATCACCCACTGTAACCTTGCCGTCGTTTTCATGCTAGCATATTAATACAACAAGAATGACAAATTTTATTCAGAAAAAACAAAAATAACTTTGCGCGAGCGAATGCGAGCCTAGACGGTATCTCTAGTGCTATGCTGCGGTGATGCGGGGGTCAGTCGCTGTAATATCAACAGTATCCTCTGTATCATCATCGGTGTTACTGTCAGTGTTATTCTCATCAGACACATGGCTTTTACATCTCTTAGTAACTCTACAAGTAGGAGGTTGCACCTGGTCCCTAAAGGATTATTATAAGCCTCAAAGAAGAAAAAAACAACTGAACATATATCAGTCATTCCTTATGTTTGCGAACAAATTCTGGACACTGAAAAAAATTTTCAAAAAAAAATTGTAAAAATAAAAAATCGAGCAAAAATAACATATCGTGTAACCTTGCTCAGGCGGTGAGAAAATGGTGTTTTTTGTTCGCAAAAAAAAGGAATGACTGATATATATAAGGTTACACGATATGTTACTTTTGCTCGATTTTTTATTTTTTGGAATCGGGGAGGGTGCGATCTGTAAAATTAGACATAGGGATATACTTTTAAACATGGTAAGTGCTGCTAAAAAGAGATAAACGTCTCTTCGCAAAATTTCCTTGGTACTACTCAATGATAAATATTAATCTCAGACCTGGAATGGAAAGATCGAGAAAATCTGAGTAAAAAACACCCCTAATTTTTTTTTTTTTACTATTTTTTTTCCCTTCTCCCGCACTCAAGAGATATGCACCTTTTTACTAACAAATCAACCCTAGTAGCAATTATGTAAGGAAAATGTTGCATCTGTGGTGGTGATAATGATCATTAAGTATCAAAGTAGGTCCAAAAAGACAGGTAGTAACAATCTGCCTCACCGGCACATGCTTAGTACTCTTTAATATATTTTTGCTCGATTATTTTTTCTCTGGATCCCGCTGGACCAGCAGTGTAAAATTAGACCCTTCGATTAATTTTTAGTTTTGGTACTTGTCCACGGCTGAGTTGATTTAGTAAACCACAAAATCTCTTTTCTCAATTCGGGAGACAAGTATGTGATGCCAACCTCCCGATTTCGGACGGAAATGAACCCAACGATGCAGCGCATTAAAATGACGCTTCGATCGAAAATTTTACAATTTCTTTTTGAAAATCTTTTTCGATGTCCAAAATTTGTTCGCAAAAAAAAGGAATGACTGATATATATTTTTTTTTAAAAAAAGAGGAAAAACTGAAAAATGACTACTCTGTAGCTTTACGGAAAAAAATCGTGCTATTTTGTGATGATTTTTCTTTTTTGTATGCAACGAAAACTGTGAAACCGACTTAAACTAATAAAGCTGAAAAGCTTTTTACACACGATGCTGTTCCTGTTCTTTTGTTTTTTTTTATAGCTCTTACTTCCCAAATGGAAAAAAAAAAAAAAAAAATAAAAAAAATTCAAAAAAAAAAACAACCACAAAGTCAAACTGAATTATGTTATTGTTAGTAGGGTGTTTAGTTACTGTTCGAGTTTGTACGTAAAATACAAATGTTTTGTATCATAAACAACATAACGATAATTTAACATTAGTTCTGAGATACAGTGACTAAAGGTAATGTTAGTGTAGGTATACACTCAGCTGATTGACGTAAATACTTTACATTATAATAAATGTTTCTAACTTAGCTGCATACACATCTCTTTTTCCGTGTTGTCATTCAGTGCAGTACGGAATCGAGTTATTCAATTTTGAATTGATCGTGAGCCCTGGGAAACCAAAACCAGGGTATAATGTAATACGGCAGAGTGTAGGTTTCACCTACAAATTACTTGCTTAAAATCAACAATTCTTTGAAAAAAATATGTTAGCAAAAATTGCTAGTTCGTAGCACACTACTAGCGGAGCACTCACCTTAAATAAATTATGGTAGCGTTATCCAAAATTCAGTTTGAAAATCTGAGGGGGTTGCATGATCCAACAAATAATGTTGGGGTGACGGCATCGACGGGTTTTGGGTTAAGACATTTAATTGGCAAAGTCCAGAGTGGGGAATGTATTCAAAAAGAAAACAATCATCCGTGTCCCTCTATGTTCTATACGCGAACATGTTAGAGTTCTCACAAAATTGACCTTCATGGTTAAGGGTTACCTCAGTATTTTCTACCTGTAGTTTATGTAACAGGAATGTACTTTCTTTCAATAAAGAAAACAAAATGACGTAAGACAGTTAGATTTACATTATTTGAATTATACGAATTACAATAATATTTATCTCTAAATGTTGTCCTAATTCAAAGGGGCTACGGGCCAACTCAGGTAACTGACAAAGAAACTTGATTTTATGCGTCCTTTGAAATCCTACATTCTGTTCTTTATTTTTATTTCATTTTCCGTGACATAATTTCTTTTATGCACGTGGGAAGAGAACGCCGCTACGACCAATACTGCCTAAAGTTAGATCAGAGAAATTCCATTGTAACTCCGGAATATCCGTGTATTGATTAGTAGTCATGGATTGATCTTTTTATGGTCACTATTGTGATTAGAACTAAAGGTGTTTAATGATCAAGTTTCTGTCTCAAAATAAAAGGAGATGTAAAGAATTATTAATAACAAGAGCTAACATTTGGATGTATTGTATCCATAGTTGACTAATCAGTAACTGGATACACATCCTAGGCGCGTTGCGCCGGGCACAAATTTGCTTGCGTATATTTGCACCTGTACTCTGCTCACAAACGGGTTGTCGCGAAGCTTCAACCTGGGTACAGAGTGATGGGGGGTTAACTGTTCGAGTTTGTACGTAAAATACAAATGTTCTGTATCATAAACAACATAACGATAATTTAACATTAGTTCTGAGATACAGTTGACTAAAGGTAATGTTAGTGTAGGTATACACTCTGCGATTGACGTAAATACTTTACATTATAATAAATGTTTCTAACTTAGCTGCATACACATCTCTTTTTCCGTGTTGTCATTCAGTGCAGTACGGAATCGAGTTCTTCAATTTTGAATTGATCGTGAGCCCTGGGAAACCAAAACCAGGGTATAACCAAAACCAGAGAAAATCGTCTCCCACAGTTGAAAGATTGCTGAGACTTGATAAGTCCAGAGATGTGAGGGATGAACAATTATTTAGAAAACAGCCTCCCACAGTTGAAAGATTGCTGAGACTTGATAAGTCCAGAGATGTGAGGGATGAACAATTATGTAGAAAACAGGCTCCCACAGTTGAAAGATTGCTGAGACTTGATAAGTCCAGATTTGTGAGGGATGAACAATTACTTAGAAAATAGTCTCCCACAGTTGAAAGATTGCTGAGACTTGATAAGTCCAGAGATGTGAGGGATGAACAATTATATAGAAAAGAGCCTCCCACAGTTGAAAGATTGCTGAGACTTGATAAGTCCAGATTTGTGAGGGATGAACAATCATATAGAAAAGAGTCTCCCACAGTTGAAAGATTGCTGAGACTTGATAAGTCCAGATTTGTGAGGGATGAACAATCATATAGAAAATAGTCTCCAACAGTTGAAAGATTGCTGAGACTTGATAAGTCCAGAGATGTGAGGGATGAACAATTATTTAGAAAACAGCCTCCCACAGTTGAAAGATTGCTGAGACTTGATAAGTCCAGAGATGTGAGGGATGAACAATTATGTAGAAAACAGGCTCCCACAGTTGAAAGATTGCTGAGACTTGATAAGTCCAGATTTGTGAGGGATGAACAATTACTTAGAAAATAGTCTCCCACAGTTGAAAGATTGCTGAGACTTGATAAGTCCAGAGATGTGAGGGATGAACAATTATATAGAAAAGAGCCTCCCACAGTTGAAAGATTGCTGAGACTTGATAAGTCCAGATTTGTGAGGGATGAACAATCATATAGAAAAGAGTCTCCCACAGTTGAAAGATTGCTGAGACTTGATAAGTCCAGAGATGTGAGGGATGAACAATTACATAGAAAATCGTCTCCCACAGTTGAAAGATTGCTGAGACTTGATAAGTCCAGAGATGTGAGGGATGAACAATTATTTAGAAAACAGCCTCCCACAGTTGAAAGATTGCTGAGACTTGATAAGTCCAGAGATGTGAGGGATGAACAACTATTTAGAAAATAGTATCCCACAGTTAAAAGATTGCTGAGACTTGATAAGTCCAGATTTGTGAGGGATGAACAATTATTTAGAAAATCGTATCTCACAGTTGAAATATTGCTGAGACTTGATAAGTCCAGAGATGTGAGGGATGAACAATTACATAGAAAATCGTCTCCCACAGTTGAAAGATTGCTGAGACTTGGTAAGTCCAGAGATGTGAGGGATGAACAATCATATAGAAAAGAGTCTCCCACAGTTAAAAGATTGCTGAGACTTGATAAGTCTACGGATGTCAGTGAATCGCAATTTTTGAGGAAAGCACTACCAACAGATGTGACGTATTGAAGACCAGGCAGACTGACTCTTATAATCTTACGAGATGAGGATAAGAAATCATCTGAAACGGTCGTGACTGAGGGTTCAGAGTTGCTGAATGAGATGTTCGTAACATCATTCGAGATCCACTCATCATCGTTGTTAAACTGAAGACAGCCATCCACAGCGAATGTGGGAGTATCAAGGCAGAAAAACCCGTCCTGATCCCGTTTTCCTCGTAGGAATGCCTTCGCTCTCTTTGCAAAATCTGTCAAAAACTCCAATCCAAACAAGCGCACCACCGATGCATCCAACAGCGAGCCGTCCTCTACTCCATACGACACCAGTCGATTACCTGCTCGAAGCAGCGATCCTGCGAGAGAAAGCTCAAGAAAGTCAGCATCGGTACCCCACTCGTCAGCTGCAACCTGCAATGCATCCTTCACGAGCGACTCTCCAGAAGCTGTGAAAACAACGTCAGGAAATCCAGTGTCTTGGAACGTAACCGAAAGTTGCATATTAACTCGCGTGAGTAACCTACGAAATGTGATGATGAATGGCTTGGAGTATGATGAGATTAATAAATGTTTAAAATATATTTCTTCAAACAAACTTTTTTCTTTTCTTTTTAATTTTTTTTGGTGCACAAACTTTAGTCCCAACCTACATCCATGATGTGTTTAACAAACAACCTGTTATATGACAAAAATACGAATTTCTCCATCTCTTATTAAGTAGAATTGCAGCACATATCGATAAACCTGTTGTGAATGATTTATAAAATATTTCCAAATGCAACACCAGATAACCCAAGTCACATATCCAATCACCCACTGTAACCTTGCCGTGGTTTTAAGAGTGTGTGAGCGAACATCTTCTTTCTGAAATATTAAAACATAAATTAAATACCTTCAAATAAAACAAGGGGAACAACGCACACACACTAAAAACAACATTTATGATTTCTGTCATTTCAAATTCGCTACGCTCGTATGCAGTTTATCTCTCTTAATGGATGAGCAACCTTTTAAGAAATTACTTCCAACGGATTCCACATTCACGAGGGTTAAATCCAAGGAAGTAAGTGATGAACAATTATTTAGGAAATGGTCTCCAACAGTTGAAATATTGCTGAGACTTGATAAGTCCAGAGATGTGAGGGATGAACAATTATTTAGAAAACAGCCTCGCACAATTGAAAGATTGCTGAGACTTGATAAGTCCAGTGATTTGAGGGATGAACAATTATATAGAAAAGAGCCTCCCACAGTTGAAAGATTGCTGAGACTTGATAAGTCCAGAGATGTGAGGGATGAACAATTACTTAGAAAAGAGCCTCCCACAGTTGAAAGATTGCTGAGACTTGATAAGTCCAGATATGTGAGTGATGAACAATTATATAGAAAAGAGTCTCCCACAGTTGAAATATTGCTGAGACTTGATAAGTCCAGAGATGTGAGGGTTTTACAATGACGTAGAAAAGAGCCTCCCACAGTTGAAATATTGCTGAGACTTGATAAGTCCAGAGATGTGAGGGATGAACAATTATATAGAAAAGAGTCTCCCACAGTTGAAAGATTGCTGAGACTTGATAAGTCCAGATTTGTGAGGGATGAACAATCATATAGAAAATAGTCTCCAACAGTTGAAAGATTGCTGAGACTTGATAAGTCCAGAGATGTGAGGGTTTTACAATGACGTAGAAAAGAGCCTCCCACAGTTGAAAGATTGCTGAGACTTGATAAGTCCAGAGATGTGAGGGATGAACAATCATATAGAAAATGGTCTCCAACAGTTGAAAGATTGCTGAGACTTGATAAGTCCAGATTTGTGAGGGATGAACAATTATTTAGAAAATCGTATCCCACAGTTGAAAGATTGCTGAGACTTGATAAGTCCAGAGATGTGAGGGATGAACAATTATATAGAAAAGAGCCTCCCACAGTTGAAAGATTGCTGAGACTTGATAAGTCCAGATTTGTGAGGGATGAACAATCATATAGAAAAGAGTCTCCCACAGTTGAAAGATTGCTGAGACTTGATAAGTCCAGAGATGTGAGGGATGAACAATTACATAGAAAATCGTCTCCCACAGTTGAAAGATTGCTGAGACTTGATAAGTCCAGAGATGTGAGGGATGAACAATTACATAGAAAATCGTCTCCCACAGTTGAAAGATTGCTGAGACTTGATAAGTCCAGAGATGTGAGGGGTGAACAATCATATAGAAAAGAGTCTCCCACAGTTGAAAGATTGCTGAGACTTGATAAGTCCAGAGATGTGAGGGATGAACAATTATATAGAAAAGAGCCTCCCACAGTTGAAAGATTGCTGAGACTTGATAAGTCCAGAGATGTGAGGGATGAACAATTACATAGAAAATCGTCTCCCACAGTTGAAAGATTGCTGAGACTTGATAAGTCCAGAGATGTGAGGGATGAACAATTATATAGAAAATCGTCTCCCACAGTTGAAAGATTGCTGAGACTTGATAAGTCCATAGATGTGAGGGATGAACAATCATATAGAAAAGAGTCTCCCACAGTTAAAAGATTGCTGAGACTTGATAAGTCTACGGATGTCAGTGAATCGCAATTTTTGAGGAAAGCACTACCAACAGATGTGACGTATTGAAGACCAGGCAGACTGACTCTTATAATCTTACGAGATGAGGATAAGAAATCATCTGAAACGGTCGTGACTGAGGGTTCAGAGTTGCTGAATGAGATGTTCGTAACATCATTCGAGATCCACTCATCATCGTTGTTAAACTGAAGACAGCCATCCACAGCGAATGTGGGAGTATCAAGGCAGAAAAACCCGTCCTGATCCCGTTTTCCTCGTAGGAATGCCTTCGCTCTCTTTGCAGAATCTGTCAAAAACTCCAATCCAAACAAGCGCACCACCGATGCATCCAACAGCGAGCCGTCCTCTACTCCATACGACACCAGTCGATTACCTGCTCGAAGCAGCGATCCTGCGAGAGAAAGCTCAAGAAAGTCAGCATCGGTACCCCACTCGTCAGCTGCAACCTGCAATGCATCTTTCACGAGCGACTCTCCGGAAGCTGTGAAAACAACGTCAGGAAATCCAGTGTCTTGGAACGTAACCGAAAGTTGCATATTAACTCGCGTGAGTAACCTACGAAATGTGATGATGAATGGCTTGGAGTATGATGAGATTAATAAATGTTTAAAATATATTTCTTCAAACAAACTTTTTTCTTTTCTTTTTAATTTTTTTTTGTTGCACAAACTTTAGTCCCAACCTACATCCATGATGTGTTTAACAAACAACCTGTTATATGACAAAAATACGAATTTCTCCATCTCTTATTAAGTAGAATTGCAGCACATATCGATAAACCTGTTGTGAATGATTTATAAAATATTTCCAAATGCAACACCAGATAACCCAAGCCACATATTCAATCACCCACTGTAACCTAGCCGTCGTTTTCATGCTAGCATATTAATACAACAAGAATGACAAATTTTATTCAGAAAAAACAAAAATAACTTTGCGCGAGCGAATGCGAGCCTAGACGGTATCTCTAGTGCTATGCTGCGGTGATGCGGGGGTCAGTCGCTGTAATATCAACAGTATCCTCTGTATCATCATCGGTGTTACTGTCAGTGTTATTCTCCTCAGACACATGGCTTTTACATCTCTTAGTAACTCTACAAGTAGGAAGTTGCACCTGGTCCCTAAAGGATTATTATAAGCCTCAAAGAAGAAAAAAACAACTGAACATATATCAGTCATTCCTTATGTTTGCGAACAAATTCTGGGCACTGAAAAAAAATTTCAAAAAAAAATGTAAAAATAAAAAATCGAGCAAAAATAACATATCGTGTAACCTTGCTCAGGCGGTGAGAAAATGGAGTTTTTTGTTCGCAAAAAACTCCATTTTCTATATATATCAGTCATTCCTTTGTCTTGCGAACAAAAAACACCATTTTCTCACCGCCTGAGCAAGGTTACACGATATGTTACTTTTGCTCGATTTTTTATTTTTTGGAATCGGGGAGGGTGCGATCTGTAAAATTAGACATAGGGATATACTTTTAAACATGGTAAGTGCTGCTAAAAAGAGATAAACGTCTCTTTGCAAAATTTCCTTGGTACTACTCAATGATAAATATTAATCTCAGACCTGGAATGGAAAGATCGAGAAAATCTGAGTAAAAAACACCCCTAATTTTTTCTTTTTACTATTTTTTTTTCCTTCTCCCGCACTCAAGAGATATGCACTTTTTTACTAACCAATCAACCCTAGTAGCAATTATGTAAGGAAAATGTTGCATCTGTGGTGGTGATAATGATCATTAAGTATCAAAGTAGGTCCAAAAAGACAGGTAGTAACAATCTGCCTTACCGGCACATGCTTAGTACTCTTTAATATATTTTTGCTCGATTATTTTTTCTCTGGATCCCGCTGGACCAGCAGTGTAAAATTAGACCCTTCGATTAATTTTTAGTTTTGGTACTTGTCCACGGCTGAGCTGATTTAGTAAACCACAAAATCTCTTTTCTCAATTCGGGAGACAAGTATGTGATGCCAACCTCCCGATTTCGGACGGAAATGAACCCAACGATGCAGCGCATTAAAATGCCGCTTCGATCGAAAATTTTACAATTTCTTTTTGAAAATCTTTTTCAATGTCCAAAATTTGTTCGCAAAAAAAAGGAATGACTGATATATATTAGTCATTCCAAAAATAACCGGCCGCGAAAACCAGTTTTGCTTCGAGCAGCCATTGGTCAAAAATGCATCCATTTTCGAGATTTTTTACGAGGTGGAAAGGTTCGGCCCCAATCTCTCATTTTACGCGGTGGGATTATTTTTTTTTCACTTTTTTTACTGACCGTTAGAACCCGACAGGTGCGTTATGGGTACTAAGAGAATATCACTGTCGGCACGGAAAAGTTAATCCTGTTGCTGCATTTGATTTTTTTCTGGAAAAAAAAGGGAAATGCATCAGAGATTGGCATTTTTTCTCGTAACTACACTTATTATTCCCTTCAGCACCAGCTTAAACTTCTCTCAATGAAGTGTCACACTTGCCACGAGATGCCAGCTGAGTGCTCCTCAGACAACTACAACTGCACCTCGCACACTAACGCAAAAAGACGGAATCCGAAGTTCAACAAGCTTCTAGAGCCACTTCGCGGTAGTCTTGAAATCCCGGCGTATGCTCCTCTGCGCTCAATCTGCAACGCTTGCTACCAGCGAGCAAAAAAAGGCTGACTAGTGATCCGCATTACGCATCCGTCAGTATCCCTGCAGAGCCGATCAATCCGGAACCGCTCTCAGATATTTTTGAACGCGTGAAAGAATCAGTTCCTGCTGTCCGTTCTCAGTTTTTGAGACTCTGTCTCACGCTAGGCTATACTGATAGCCAGATTAATGCCCATGTCAGGGATTCTTCAATGCGTAAGCAGCTACAGAGGCTGGAACAGCACGATCCCTCCCAATCAGTAAAGCAGCGCAGCCAAGACAGAGATATCTGGAACTTCTGGATTTCCAATGCACGCCCTGAGTCAAACCGCGTGGTCCTCAGCAAAGACTACATAACCGGCGAGACAAGTAAAGAGACAGTCCTCTATGTAAGAGAACCATACCTCTGTTAGTGAATCTAGTTCTAGTTCCAGTTTCAGCTCGCTGCGTTCAACTAGTTCTATTATCGGTTCATTGCCGGTAGGAAAACGAAGAAAGCCAGCAGTAAAAGTTGCCAAAAGAGCTAAGCCTAATCAAAAATAAAAATAGGCTAAGTGTAGTGTAAGATGTACAAGGTACTGTTTTGCTTCGAGCAGCCTTTGTAACTGTTTCAGAGTAAAACATCCGACCAGGTACGGCCGGATATAGAACCATATACCGATCTTTCATTTTAGCACCCGGGGCAGCCGATTAGACATCAACAGTTCCATTATTCAAAATTTTCACCACACAAAAATGTCACAATTTTTTTGAATTTCAGCTGCATTTTTTTGAATCGCAGCGGGAATGAAATCAGCGGTGCAAAAGCGATTAAAATGGGTATTCGGTTTTAAGTTTTACTCCCTATTTTCACCTATGAAATACTGGAACCCTAAAATGGACGGTTATTTTTGGAATGACTAATATATATTTTTTTTTAAAAAAAGAGGAAAAACTGAAAAATTACTACTCTGTAGCTTTACGGGAAAAAATCGTGCTATTTTGTGATGATTTTTCTTTTTTGTATGCAACGAAAACTGTGAAACCGACTTAAACTAATAAAGCTGAAAAGGTTTTTATACACGATGCTGTTCCTGTTCTTCCCAAATGAAAAAAGAAATTCAAAAAAAAAAAAAATTTCAAAAAAAAAACAACCACAAAGTCAAACTGAATTATGTTATTGTTAGTAGGGTGTTTAGTTAGTTATTATGTCCATCAGACCACCGAGTGTCGGTTAGGTAGACACTCAAAGAGTACCGGGTGACTCTTCTGAGGGTCCCCAATACTGCGGTAGGTAGGAAGAACCTAATAAGGTTTTTATTGTTTTAAAAAAAAAGAGGAGGGGGGTTGAATGTTTGAATTTATAAAATACAACTGTTTTGTATCGCGTAACATAGCGATGGTTTAACATCTGTTAAGGATACAGTGACTATGGTGATGCTTAACTTAGCCTTTTAAAGTAACTATTTAGGTTTCGAGAGTAATCCATATACCTCTTACCTCTATTCTCTCATCATCAGTATGGTGTAGAAGTAAGTCAATCAATTATTTAGACTGAAGCACTCCAGTTTGCAGGACTGGAGTGTAGTTACTTTTGTTTCTTTTATTAAAATATAAAAAAACTTTATATCATTATTACTAGTTCGTAGCGCACTACTAGTGGAGCACTCTTCTACAATAAATGTAGAAAGTGTGATAACTAATTGTCAAAGTCTGATACATCTTCGAGGAGGGGGGTAATTTGATACTGCATTTTCAAGCTCAAAAGGAACAACAATTTCTCCGACAATCTTGACTGTCAGCGGCAGCGTAGTAAATGACTGCAAATATATAAATAATACCACTGGAGGCCACGTGAACATAGTTGAGCGCCACTTGCCTATGTTACCGTAACAGCTTTTTATAAAACTCATGAGTACTTAATTAATACATTATATTGTCTTGAAAATTAACCATAGAAAAAGACGAACACCAGGAAGGGGGGCGGCTCTTTGTCAATAGCCGTATATACTGGTATTTGATGATACGAAAACTGTATTAAAAGTAGTTCAAGATGGCGAAACACGTTGTGAAATAAATAAACGTAGCACATCTCACTACTAACAAAAAACCTAAAACAAAAAGGAAACGTGATAACCCGCATATACGGTCAACAGCCGGTAAGTGGCAAAGTGCCATTCCCTCGCTACACTCCACTCCCCCTAGCTGTCACAAATGTAAATCAAAATGCCCTTCATGGCTAGTCACTACAATTAAACTTCCCGGGGGCGACGGGATTGGAAATAAAAGAGGGAAAAGAAAGATTGTCTTCGATCATGCCGCTCCAAAATTAAAAAAAAAGGGGCGAGCAAAACATCCTCATAATTCACACAGGGAGAGGGGGACACCACGCGGACTAGCCGCCGTTTTTTTGCTAATTTTGTCCCTTGGGAAGTGCATTAAACTTGTCCACTTCAACGGTGGATAGCACGCACAGTCTCCCGTTCCTGCCCAGACCTAGGCAAAGTGTGTAACTTTAAACGTGGGTTGCATAAATAATTAGGAAAGCAACACTGGATGAGTGGTCAGTTGTACATAGGCACAATATGGTATACACTGCTCCACGCCAGTACAGAGATACCGGGGTACAGTGCAAAGAGGGGTAATTTGATACTGCATTTTCAAGCTCAAAAGGAACAACAATTTCTCCGACAATCTTGACTGTCAGCGGCAGCGTAGTAAATGACTGCAAATATATAAATAATACCACTGGAGGCCACGTGAACATAGTTGAGCGCCACTTGCCTATGTTACCGTAACAGCTTTTTATAAAACTCATGAGTACTTAATTAATACATTATATTGTCTTGAAAATTAACCATAGAAAAAGACGAACACCAGGAAGGGGGGCGGCTCTTTGTCAATAGCCGTATATACTGGTATTTGATGATACGAAAACTGTATTAAAAGTAGTTCAAGATGGCGAAACACGTTGTGAAATAAATAAACGTAGCACATCTCACTACTAACAAAAAACCTAAAACAAAAAGGAAACGTGATAACCCGCATATACGGTCAACAGCCGGTAAGTGGCAAAGTGCCATTCCCTCGCTACACTCCACTCCCCCTAGCTGTCACAAATGTAAATCAAAATGCCCTTCATGGCTAGTCACTACAATTAAACTTCCCGGGGGCGACGGGATTGGAAATAAAAGAGGGAAAAGAAAGATTGTCTTCGATCATGCCGCTCCAAAATTAAAAAAAAAGGGGCGAGCAAAACATCCTCATAATTCACACAGGGAGAGGGGGACACCACGCGGACTAGCCGCCGTTTTTTTGCTAATTTTGTCCCTTGGGAAGTGCATTAAACTTGTCCACTTCAACGGTGGATAGCACGCACAGTCTCCCGTTCCTGCCCAGACCTAGGCAAAGTGTGTAACTTTAAACGTGGGTTGCATAAATAATTAGGAAAGCAACACTGGATGAGTGGTCAGTTGTACATAGGCACAATATGGTATACACTGCTCCACGCCAGTACAGAGATACCGGGGTACAGTGCAAAGAGGGGTAATTTGATACTGCATTTTCAAGCTCAAAAGGAACAACAATTTCTCCGACAATCTTGACTGTCAGCGGCAGCGTAGTAAATGACTGCAAATATATAAATAATACCACTGGAGGCCACGTGAACATAGTTGAGCGCCACTTGCCTATGTTACCGTAACAGCTTTTTATAAAACTCATGAGTACTTAATTAATACATTATATTGTCTTGAAAATTAACCATAGAAAAAGACGAACACCAGGAAGGGGGGCGGCTCTTTGTCAATAGCCGTATATACTGGTATTTGATGATACGAAAACTGTATTAAAAGTAGTTCAAGATGGCGAAACACGTTGTGAAATAAATAAACGTAGCACATCTCACTACTAACAAAAAACCTAAAACAAAAAGGAAACGTGATAACCCGCATATACGGTCAACAGCCGGTAAGTGGCAAAGTGCCATTCCCTCGCTACACTCCACTCCCCCTAGCTGTCACAAATGTAAATCAAAATGCCCTTCATGGCTAGTCGGGGGGGGGAAAAAGGGGGGGGGAAAAAGAAAAGTTGCATGTAAGGAAAATAAGATTATGGAGACAAAAAAAAAAAAAAAGTCTGCTAATTCTCCATACAACACTCCGTACTACTTGCTCCTCGTTTTTTTTTTTTTTTTTTTTTTTTTTGGATTAGCATAATTTTGCTTTTGATTAACTGTGTTTGTTATGGTTAGGTAGTTCACGCACATAACATTAAAAAAAAGAATTGGCTTTATCTTCAACTTTACAGAAAATAATGATATAACAACTGTGATTTTTTGTTTGTGTCACGAAAATAAACCCACCCCCGTGAACCGACTTAAAACTGATAAAGCTAAAGGAGGTTTACATGAGCTGCCAACATTCTTTTTTTCGTTCTTACAATACTTGTTAAATGCAAAAAAAAGAAATTTGGGCGACGACATCATTTCTTCTCTGTTGCTCAGTTTACCAGTTTTTGAAATAGCATTTTTTTTGAATTTCCTGTTGTTTTTATTTTTTTTTAAAAAAAAATAAAATAAATACAATATACACAAAGACACACACTCAACAAAAAATAGTACTAAATCTAAGAAAATGGATAACAAGGAATATTTAAAAAAAAAAAATAATAAAAAAAAAAAGAGATCGGCCAACTTCACTTTTTACTCACGCTTTTTATTCTGTTTGTGCGCAACATTAAAGAAAGAAAAATAGCCAAAAAAAAAAAAAAAATTGTCCGATTTACAGAAAAGGGAAAATATTCCACAGGGGAAACAATCTTTTTTTAATCAAACTTGGAGAAAAGAACGTCAAAAGGATATTTTATTAAAAAAGAATTTTAAAAATGAAAATCTAATTTTTTGTTGTAATAAAAAAAAAAAAAATAACGAAGAGAAGAAAAAAAAAAATCTATTTATTAAAAAAAAAAAAAAAAAAAAAGGTACATGCTTTGAAATAGAAGGGTTTTTTAAAAAAAAAAGGCTGAAAGCCTTATTTATAAAACATCTTCACTGAGACCTTTTTTTTGAACCGCTGCGTCCTCTCGATGAACGAGATGATTTTCTCCTCGAGGGTCTGCCATCGTCTGAAGGAGTTTCTGGTTCAAGTAGCCACGATGCTATACTCGACGTCGGAGACCCGTCAACCAACCAATCCTGTTAAAGTTTATTATTTGTTAATAATTGTATACTACCCCCACCGAGTAAAAAAAAAAAAAAAAAAAAAAAAAAAAAAAAAAACTCATAAAATAAATAAAATAAATAAAATAAATAAAATAAATATCATACCGCTACTTCCGACGTGTCAGTTGCAGTTGACATTCTTCCTGAGGATTGTTTTCCTTCGTTTGATTTTCTGCCAACTGATCTCCTTTTTGTTACTGGAGTTGAGTTTGGATCATTTGGTTGTGAAATGTTGATTTTAATGAGAGAAACATCCTTGTTAAAACGAACTGATTTCCTACGAGACGGAGACGTTGGACCATGTTTACGTGATAGACGAGAATTCTTATTCTGAGTACGAGCAGGTGTGGTAACGTCCGAAACGTCCGGTTTTGTTCTTTTCATCTCAACGTCTGGAGTCGTGTCTCGAGGTCGTTTGGTGCGATCCTCTTCAGGGGTTAAGCTTATTTTCGAAAATCTTTTTTTGTTATCACTTTTTTTCGAAACCTCACGCTGTGGAGAAGGCAACACAACAGCTTCCTTCCCGGGAAGACTATCTCTGCCTACTAACTTTACATCATCGTCTTTCAGGTGTTCCGCTTGTTTGGCTTCCACTTCTGCAAGGGGAGCCTCGTCAGTGACACTACCACTGCCGTTACTCGGAATACTTTCTCTTGTCTCTCCAGAATTTACATCAACTTCAGTCGGTGGATCCGGTTTTGATCTTTTCATTGACTTATTCTCCTCTTCGATGTTATCTTTTTGCTCTATTTTTTTAGTTTTTTTCGAAGATTTTTTTTTCGAAACTTTCTTAGCTGGATGTTTTGATACAGTTGAAACAGTGCTCTCAGCATCCTCATGGGCAAGTGCGAGAACAAGCGGTTGGTGCTTTTTTGGTTGTTCCCTAGCAGGAGCAGGAAGGCAGTCAACGACTGTACCCGCACCAGTTGCTGTGGTAACACAACTAGCTGTGTCATCTATGAGGAACTGCTGTTGTAATCCGGTCACCTCATCTAAGTGGCCGGGTAGTATCGTTGAACAAGCAGAGATACCACCTTCTGAGGCTGCGACGCTTGGTTGTCTGTATTTGCTGCTGACTTTGTCGCTCTTTGATTTAACAATCTTGACAGGTTCTGATAAAATAGAACTAAAGTTTGACGTGCAAGTCATCGCGTCATCATCGTCGTCAATAACCAGGTGATCCATTTGTTTCCCTTCGACTACTTTCAGTTGTTTTATTGGTCTGATAGTAGAAGGGGTTCCGACTGTTGAATCATCCAAAACGGGTTCTCTCACTGCTGATATTCTCTTGCGGGGTTTGATAGAGAGTTCATCTCCAATAGGTGATGTTATACTGATGCCGTCGAGGTCTTCTATGTTAGTGCTGTGCCTGTTGCTGCGTCGATTGCTTCGTCTCTCTGCGTTTGATTTCCTCACACTCATGATGATGTCGTCTAAGTGAGCTGTCGAGTTCGTACTTCTCGAAAATTCAGTGTTTTTAGGTGATTCAGGGAGTTCAAATTTCGACATTGAAATAGTTTTCACTTTGTCACCTCTCACCGGTGTCGATGGTATTGGTCGCTCTTCTTCTGTAATCAATCCGTTTAGTATCGATTTAATCTTTTTTTCTTTCTCTTGTTTCTTCTTAATTGCTTTTTTAACTTCATTTTCCCTCTGTTTCTTCTCTTTCGCTAGAGCTGCTGCTTCTTTTTTCGCAGCTGATCTTTTTTTTTTCAAAGCTTCTTTTTCTTCTTTTAGTCGTTTTTCTTCAGCTAATTGTTCAGCTTTGAATTGTTTTTCAGCGATTTTTTCTTCTTCAGCTAGTTGACTGTTTTCAGCTGTTGCCAATTGAATTTCGTGAGCTGAGGCTTCAGTTTCGAGACGGGCAGATTGGATGAGTTGAGAAATTTTGTCTTCGGATAATTTTATTTGTTCAATCTCTTCTTCCATGAATGTAAACTCGTCGTTGAGTTGTAGTAGTTCCTGTTGTGTGTTTCCCCTGGTGGTTGACAGTTGCATTCTCATTTCTGATAGTCTGTCGTTGATTGCGTTGGATCTCGTGCGAAGGATGTTATCACGTTTTAGGAAGTCTGTTTTGCGTAGTCCCAAGGCTCTCTTCGATCTATCAGCTGCGGTGTTCAACTCATTTGTTGATGATTGCACTTTTTGACTGATAGCTGCCTTACGCTCCTCAAGAGTGATTTGCTCTTGTTCGATTCGAGAGCGTCCATCGTTTAGCTGTTGTTCTCGTTGTTCACAAAGACGGTTGTGGGAGTCTTCTTCTGCAAGTGCATCAGCTCTTTTATTTTCTAAACGATCTCTCGTTGCTTCGAGTCTCTCTACTTCCTTTTCTTCAGTTGCAAATTCACGTGATAAAGCTCTCTCGGCATCTTCCAAATCGTTCGATTCTTTTTGAAGTTTTCTTATTGCTTCGCGAAGACGTTTTTCTTCTTCATCGAATTTCTCTTCAACGATGGTTTTCAGATTGTCGATTTCATTATTTTCTAACACCATTCGTTGAACGCATCTCTTTTTTTCTGATTCTACGTCAGCTGCATGTTTGGATGACTCTTTTTCAATTTCCGTGATTTGGAGTTCAGCTTCTTCAAATCTCCTTTGAAGGTCACTTCTTTTGTTTAATATTTTTTCTTTCTCAAATTTCAATTGATCTTCGATGCTGGTTCCATCATTTTGTAGTTGTTGTTGTTTATGAGTGTTTGATTTCTTTTTTAATTTTGCATCTTTTTTTAGAATTCGATAACGACCAACACGACCTTCGAGTTCGTCCTCAGAAGCCGAAACGTCAGATTCCAATTTTTGAATTTCCAAACGACGTCCGTCGAGGAGTTTACGACGAGCGTCGATGGTTCTTTGTTTTTCATCAAGCTCTTCGTTGTGAGAACTTTCAGACTCGGAATCGTATTCCAAATAGTCCTGGAGATCATTTGTTTTATTATCAATCGCTTCCTTGACTCCCTGAATCTCCAATTCGAGGGCTTTCAAGTCTTCTTCTCGTTCTCGTTTTTCTTCTCTGCGACGGTTTTGGTCTTGTTCTTGTTTTAGTAGGTCGTCTGCTTCAGATTGTTTTCTTTGTTGTTCTCTTGCTTCTCTTTCGTCGAGTAGTTTTTTTTCAGCTAATAGAGCCTGTTGTTGTCTTATTAAATTTTGTTCTCGACGTTCACGAGCGATTGTTTCCTTTTGGAGTCTGATCTTTTCAAGTTGTGTTTCAACATCGTTTGACGACTCTTCAGAATCGCTGTCATCAACATTGTGAATTTTATTATTAATTTTAACTGGAGAGACTCTGAATGGGGCATTCGGTTGAAACTGCTGTTCCTCCAGAAGACGAGCTCTAACCTTTTGACGGTATTGTTCGATCTTTTGTTGTCTAATTTCATCAATTTCCTCTCTCGAAAGAACTTTCTTCTTTTTTGAATTGGTAATGTCAGCCAAAGGACGAGACGTTGCCAATATCCTGTGAGGCATTTTTTTATTAGCGGAGATGGTTGCGGAAGGTCGAGGGAGAGCAGATTGATCTGTTAATAATCTATTATGTAATGGTTTGATTATTGGATGTCGAGTGGTGTTAGGAACAGACGGCAGATCTGTCGGAAGTCGCATCGGCCTCGATGAGTATCCCCTACATGACTCTTCTGCTGATACCGCAGACTGAAGACTCCTCAATGAATTAAACGTGTATATTCTCTCTGAGTGTTTTCTAGAAGCCCCATCAAAACCCATCCAAACATTCTGAACAACTCCAGTAGTCGTACTCCACTGTGGTGGTAAACTATACAATCCGATGCCTGTAAAGTATTTCTTCATCCACGGCAGTACCTCTTTTCCATTGTGCCACATGTCTTTGGAAGTATCAACCGTCTTTACTCCATGTTTTCCAATAACAGCTCTGTGACCCTTGGGTTTGTGAAATCTAAAATTGTTTTGTGCCTCGCATAATTTTCCCTTTACTCCTTTTCTTAAGGCAGTGCAGTCTTTGTGAACTCCGATGGAACTACGTGAGGTCGTTTCCATTTGCGAAGTTGCGCTGTTTTTTTTGGGAGAAATATAAAAATTAAGTTACGTAATTCAGAATATTTTTTTTTTTTTTTTTAAAATACATCCAAATGCTGACGTCTATTCATTTTATTTCATCCTCACGGTTGAAGTAGTTAGGTCTTCTTGTTGTTGGCTTTTTCAATTGTTTTTTTTTTTTTTTTTTTTTTAATTATTGCTTTCTGCACTATAAAAGGGAAGGGTTTTTTTTTTTTTTTTTTGTTACTTTTTTTTTTTAAATTTCTCTTGTTTTGCCTTATTTATTTTTTTTTTTTTAAAAAATTTCTCTTTTTTTTTTTCTCATTTCCTTTCCTTTTTTTTTTTTTTTTTTTTTCCTGGGAGGGATAGAGAATAATAAATAATAAAATAAGAGTATAGCACGTTGCTTGCTTATGAATTTTTTTTTTTTTTTTCCTCTCTTTTTTTCTGTTTGCAAGCGCTGTTAATGCAAGATGCCCCCAAAAACTCTCCGTCTCAGTGCTAGGGGTTGAGAATACGGTTTTTTTTTTTGGTAATTGTTTTTTTTTTTTAAACTACTATTTTATTATTGAGCCTTTAAAATAAAAAAGTTTTATAAAAAAAAACAGTTGTAAACAATCTCTAACAGCGTGTTAACTATTTCCGTTAATTCAGATTTTCGTTTGTTTTTGTTTTTGTTTTTGTTTTTGTTTTTTAAAACAAAGAGCCTATTTTGTTATTTATTTCCCTTTCCTTTTCAACCATTTTTTTTTTTTTTTGTGCCCAACACAACTTTTTGTCAAAAAAAAAAGATGAAATACATTTCGGAGGTGGGAGAAGTCACCCACGCACCACCTTTCTTTCTTTCTTTGGTTTTTTTTTTTTTTTTTTTTTTTTTTTTTTTGCCATCAGACAAGTACAAGGCAACAAAAAAAAGAAGAAGAAAAATTACCAAAAAAAAAAGAATACGCAGCAACAATATTCCCAAAACCGCGAGACGTTGTTGTGTGTCTGAGTCGTGTCATGGCTTCCATGAAGGAAAGAACACAGTATCAACGCCCTCTATGAGTGTGGGGTGAAGGAAAAAAAAAAAAAAAAAAAAAAAATCTTTTGGATTCCGAAAACCCTACAGTCTCCGCTTGTATAAATTTCGAAGAAAAAAGAACGGGAGAAAAATTTTTTTTTAAAAAAAGCCTCTAGAACCACTAACCGAACCAGGACCAAAAAGCAAGCAATCTTTGGTGTTCCATATGCTGCCCGACATTCTGTGCGACTTAGTGACTAACAGTTTCGTTGCAAATATCTTTTTTTTTTTTTTTTTTTTAAATTCTTATTCCTCCACTTAGTATAGAAAGGGAGACGGGGTGTGTGTGTGTGTGTGAACAACTTTAGCTATTAATACAAAAAAAAATTAATATCAAGTATTTTGAAACTGAAAAAGAAACATTCGTAGGTTTTGTTACTCAAAGAATGAAGGGAGGGAAATGGTTCAGCTGCAAGCCGTTTTTAAACACTGCTAGAGGGGAGTTTTTTTTTTTTTTTTTAAAAGTAGTAGCAAGTAACTTGTAAAGAATAACGAGAAAATAACAAATAAGGAAAAAGGCCAGGAAAAATTCTTTCAATATTTTTCTTTTTTTTTTTTTTTTTTTTCTTTTCAAATTCGTGTAAGTATGTAACTGCTTCATTCAGTTTTTTTTTTTTTTTAACGGTACTTTTCATCTTTGCATTAATTTTTTTTTTTTTTTTTTGGCAAAGTCTGACAAAAAGAAACGTGAATACCATTTTACCCCCTGTCTCCATTATCCTAGCGCCCCCCCCCCCATGTACGGACTCCGCATTTTGTTAGTTAACTCTCAAGTCTTACCGTTATGCTTTTCTTTTTTACTTTTTTAAAAATTCCCATCGTATTTTTTTCCCCCTCAAGCATAAATCCCCCCCTTTTTTTTTTTTTTTGTGTCCCTACCATCAGCATAAATAAAAAACACAAATAAAAGGTAAGAAACGGAGAGATGGAAAAAAAAAATGCTCGCCTTCCTTTTTTTTTTTTTTTTTTTTTTTTCTTTTCTTTTTATATGTGGTTGTTAATCTCCTGTTTGGAACATCTAAGAGAGAATAATAAAAGGGATAAGAAGGGATGGTGACCAGTTGCGGCAATTGAAATATAAAAGCAACTTAGAAACAAAAAAAATTTGGAAAGGGAGAATAATTTAATTTAATTTTTTTTTTTTTTTTTTTCACTCAGTCGGTTTCTTTTTTTTTTTTTTTCATTTTTTTCATTTTTTTTTTTTTCCCCTGTTTGTACAGAGTTAAAAAAACAATAAAACAATCTAAGAAAGATTTAGTCTTCTTTTTTTTTTTTTTTTTTTTTTAAAAACACCTCTTCGAAACAGTAACCACCACAGTACTTCTTTTTAGATAAAATCGAGAGAGGTCTTTTTGTTGTTATTATTATTATTATTATTATTTTTTGTTGTTTGCCTAATAAAAAGTGCTCTCTGCACACCACCATAAGTATTTTCCTTCTTTTTTTTTTTTTTTTTTTTTCCTCTTCTTCTTTCCCAATTCTTCCTTTTATTTCTTTTTTGTTTTCTCCTTCCCCCAGAGATACCATTTTTTTTTTTTTTTTTTCTAAAAAAACTATGTACTGCGAATAAAGGAAAAAAGCATACATAATTTTTTCCTTGCAAGTTTTTTTTTTTTTTTTTCTTTTTTCTTTTTTCTTTTTTTTTTTTTTTTTTTTCCCTCCCGCTTAAGCGCAAGAAAACGGTATGGTCGGTAAAGCGTTTTTTTTTTTTTTTTTTTTTTTTTCTAAAAACGATATTGAAAGGAGGATTGGTAGTAGCAAAAAAGAGAACAAAAAAAGATAAAAAAAGAAGAAGAAGAAGAGAAAAAGAGAAAAATAAAACCTTAAGTGCCTGTGTGGATCTTAAAATCCTTATTTCTGTTACACCACTTCTTTTTTTTTTTTTTTTTTTTTTTTTTCTTACTTATTAAATTATTTTTTTGTTATATTTATTTTGTTTTTTTTTTGCTTTTTTTTTTTTTTTTTAAAAAAATTCTAGGGTTTGCAAAACACTCGCTTTTTTTTTTTTTTTTTTTTCTTCTTATATTGTTTTTTTATTAACTTTTTTTGGTAGACTCCGCCGATTCAAACTGTTTTATCTCAACAAGAATTCGCGACACCGGAGTCTCGTCCTCAATTTCAGGAAGTTTCTTCATCAGCTGTAAAAATGATTTTGCCAAAGGAAAAGCTACCTCACTCACTCCATGCTGCCCAGCTATCCGTAAGAATTCTTTTACCTCTTGAGCACCTTGCGTGATGTCTGTTTATAAAGGTTGTTTTGTGTTTTGTGTTTTGTGTTTAGTTTTTTTTTTTTGTTAAATAATTTCAAAAAAAAAAAAAAAAAAAAAAAAAATTATTATAACCATACCCGCAGAGTTTAGTTTGAGGTAGTGGCTGAGGATTTGTTTCAGCTCGGTGTGATCATCTGCTTCCCAAGATTGAAAATCTGCTGTTTTCTCAGAAGACATTTTAGCTATCCACTCAGAGGCTAGTAGCCCACCGACTACGTGTTTTAATGCTGGAGATCCAGGTGAGTTTCCACACTCTTCGTTTATTTTTTTCAAATCTTTCGAAGCAGCGATGGATGCTATTTTTAAACAAGGTTCACATTCAGACCAGTCCTCACACATTTCATTAATTTCATTGATAGTCTCAGCAGTCGAAGTCAACGCCAGATGAGAAGACACCCTCAAATATTGTTTTGACAAACCTTTAGCCAATGGGACAACTTGCTCAACCCTATCTGGCAATACCGCCTTTTCAAGAATTGTACCTGTTTTTTTTTTGTCGTGTGTTTTTTTTGCCACCTAAACTCAAGTGATTACCATGTTAAAAACATACCGAAGAGAATGCTCGGGAAATTATCTCCAACACCACATTCGGATATGACCAAATCGCAAATTGATCCAACGCAGTCCCACAGAGCTGGAGAATCAGTGTATTGGTCCTGGTCAAACATATCAGCACAGGCTCTTTTAATGATGTCCTTCGAGTCGTGTCCTTTCTGTTTATTTGTTTAAGTTAATAATATAATAAAAAAAAAAGGTTCTAATGTAAGTTTCTTTGAAGATAACAGGAATGAAAAAAACAAACCCTTAGAACGTGAACCAGCATTTGCCTTCCGCTGTTTCCAGCTTTTTTTAAAGCTGCATTTTTTGTGCAAGCGACTAAGAGTGGAATGCCGTCAGATTCAAACTGTTTTTTTTTTGGTGTGTTTGCTGTTGTTGTTTAAATAATGAGATGAAAAAAAAATAAATAACACACCTCCTCGGTATGTAATGATGTATCGCCATTGTTCCAATTTGTTACCATGTTTGCAGCACGTTCCTCAATTTCTTCTTTAGTACGGTGGGTACCAGAGCTTGGTGATGATGGTGATTGCTGTGCGGTTCGCTGCTGTTCTTGAGAATGAATAGTTGAAGCATGAGGTTTCCATGACCTTTGAGTCGTCTGTTCATAAATATATTTTCTGTTGACTTCGCTAAAAGTCGATGGTAAGTCTTCGGTATGTCTAGATTTCCATGAGTTATTCCTCAACTCAATAACGTTTTGCAGTATAAACTTCACTCTGTTTGAGACCTGTTTGTTGCTGCGAAGGTCCTCTATCTTTTTAATGTAGTATTCCATGTACTCTCTTGCTTTCTGATTCTTGTCTAACTTCTCTCCTATGGTTGATAACAGCTGAGCCATAGTCTCAAGCTGTTCTTCGTCTACTGTGGAATCGTTCGCCATTAAAAGTGATTTAATAATCTCATGCATGATCTTTTCTGTAATCAAATCATTCTTAAACAGTTCTCCAACAAATCTAATATTCGAAACTGCTCTGTGACGAGCCTTTCTCTCTCTTGCTTCTTCTTCTGGAGTGAGAGCGTTATCTTTGTTTTGAGCTCGGACTTCAGATTCTTTGCATAGCTCATCAAATTCAGCTTGGCATTTATTAATTAATGACCTCCTGAACTGAGCCTTTCCAAGGGGTATTTTCTTACTATCAGCTTGATATTTACTTATATCAAAACAGAGTGTCGCGTAAATCGGTGAAAAAGTTTTCACACTAACAGCGGCATCGTATACGTGTCCCATGAGTTTGTCCAGATCGTATATTTCATCGCTATGTTTATCAAGAGTCTGAACAACTTCTAAGAACTGTTTCAACAAGATGCTGTATTTCTCTGGTGTGATTCGATTGAGCATACCTCTAACAATTCTCCTTTGAGTTTCTCCTTCAGAAAGACCAAATTTTGAATCGATGATTGGATTCTGACTCGACGGCATTGGTGACCTACTCCACATATGTCCGTATTTCTTATTAAAATCTAACAGGGGACGAATGTCTCCTCTCAGTTCCTGAAGATGCTGAAGAACTTCATTCCTCACCTCCTCCAGAACATCAAATGTAAAATGAACAAGGTTAGACCTAGGGTCACCAGGTGGAGGTACAATAGGAATAGCTGAGTCAGTCGGTTTCTTCGGTTCAAAAGGAGCAGCGTCAGGATCTAAACTCGTCGGTCCAACACCTGGAGACGTTCCTGGAGGAGGTTCGTGTTGCATATGATGTGCCGGCATCCCACCCATACCTCCGATTGCCATTCCTGAAGGACCCATCGTCGGAGTACTCATATTACTCGGAGGCATCGATCCACTAATTCCTGTATTCATATTAGGACCTCCCATCGGTGGTGGGTATCTCACCATCTGCTGAGGTTGGTTAGGTTTTTGCATCGGAGAAACACCCCCAGGTTGAGTCATGTGGTGATGATGATGGTGGTGATGGTGGTGATGATGGTGATGGTGATGATGGTGATGGTGATGTTGATGTGGTAACTGTTGGATAGGTTGCTGGTGACCATGTACAGGCAATGGTTGATTACCCATTTGATGATGTTGTTGTTGATGCACGTGAACAGAAACATGATGAGCATGCTGTGGGTGTTGAGGATGGTGCTGCATTGGATGATTCATTCCAGGAGGTGTTGGCTGGTGCTGAGGAGGAGGTTGTTGTTGCTGCTGCTGCTGCTGCTGCTGCTGACCCTGTTGCTGTGGAGGCGGTGGGGTAGCTGAAGCCATTGCTGCTCCAGTCACAGGATTAGGAAGTCCCAACCCCGCCCCAGTAACCGGATTTGGCATCTTCGGAATTGATGGCACAGCTGGAGTTGCTGCCTGCGGATTAGAAGGAACTGCTGTTGCTGCTGCAGTCGATGTCGTAGTCTGTCCAGATTCTGGAATCAGTTCTGCTGGCTTTGGTTTCAACGACACAACTTGCTCAAGTGGCCTCCTCGCAGTCTGTTTTCCCTTTCCTGGAAGTGTTCTTCCTTTATTACCTCCCTTCTTACTGTCACCTGGATATTTACAAGATCCATCACATCCTTGTCTCATTTCATTACATGCTGCGATACACTCGTGATCAGAGTTTGTTAATCTTTTACAACCACATCCAGATGGCTTTACTGGTGGGGCAGGGGAAGCTTTCGCATCCTCCGGAACTGGTGTAACAACAGCTGGCTTTACTGAAGAAGCTGCTGCCGGTGGGGTAGGTCCAGGCTGCTGCTGTTGTTGCTGTGGAGGTTGCTGTGGTGGCTGCTGTTGTTGCTGTGGTGGTTGCTGTTGTTGTTGTTGCTGTGGCTGCTGGGCTCTTGCTGGATCTGCAGGAGCATTCGGATTACCCGCGACAGCACCTGGCATTGGAGCACCAGTTCGAGGATTGACCATCATAATTGGAGGTTTTTTTGGTGCAGCTGCATCCGGTTTTGAATCCCCTTGATTATGCATTGATGGTCCCATCCCCGACTGATCATGAGGAGCACCACTCATCTCACCAGACGGATTATTATTACCGTAAGTCATCATTTGTGAATAGTACTGACCTCCTCCTCCATAACTAGGATATTGAGGACCAGGAGGATGATGGTGTTGATGGTGATGGTGGTGATGGTGGTGATGATGGTGATGCTGCTGATGTTGATGTTGATGTTGGTGGTGGTGATGGTGGTGGTGGTGTTGCTGTTGTTGAGGAGGGTAATTATGATGATGGTGGTGGTGTTGCTGAGGAGGATACATCATTTGTTGTTGATGGTGGTGATGGTGATGATGTTGTGGTGAGGGGTATCCATATCCACTCATCGTTTACTTCACAATATAATTAGAATTCAACAATCACAAGCCCACTCCTTTTCCCAATCATAAAATACCGGTTCTAAGTCAAGTGAAGAGAATTTAACAAAGGTTTTGAGAGTCAGAAACAATTGGGAGAGGAGAGGGGGGGGGTCGTCACTCAAATGGTATTCTGTGATGAAAAAAAAAATATATATATATAATTAAACATTTCAAAAAATAAAAATAAAACTAACTAACTCAACAATTCCAACCAGTAATGGTTACAAAAAGAACACAGCCAGTACTTGCAGTGGTTATTTTTTTTTTTTTTTTTTCCTTGTTTTTTTCTAATTCATACTTAGTTCATATCCCCCTATCTGTACCCGTTTTTTTTTTTTTTTTTAAAACTCCTCCTCCTCTTAAACCGTCTCGGCAGCCCAAAAAAAAAAAAAAAAGGAGGGGGAAGCTTTTTTAACTTTAAGAATTGAACAGGGAAAAACCCCCTTAGAGCCGACGAAAGTCTCTCACAACGCAACCAATTGGAGTGCAGCTATCCAGGCTTGCTGTGAGATGGCGAAACCGCCACGGAGGTGTTTTGTGTGATCCTGTACGTTAGCAGTTATAAAAGAATCGAAGGGGAGAAAAAAAGAAGAAGAAAATATGGGCGCCACGAGTTCAGCTTAAATCCGATTTCCTCTTTTGTATTTTTTTTTATTTATTTATTTATTTTTTTTTCTCTCACTGGTCTCGATCTCTTCCCTTATCGGTTTTTTTTTTTTTTTTCAAATCGCAAAAACAAAATAGAAGGGGGTAAGAAAGAAAAGGGGAAAAAAAAAAAAAAAAAAAAAAAAAAAAAAAAAAAAACGTTCTACGGAGAAATCAACAAATTCAAAGGTTCGAACTGTTCATATGTAGTGAACATTAAAAATAATAACAAAGGCAAATCTAAAACCAATTTCTCCCGTTCCAAAGTCTGTTCTTCTTTTTTTTTTTTTTTTTCATGCAAAACCAACCATCTCTCTCTCCATGAGAAAGACAGCTGGATCACATAACATAACCATGATATAGAGTGAAGCACAACAACTTTTGTTTTAATTAACTAAAAAGTATGAAAATCCTTTTTTTTTTTTTTTTTTTTTCTCTCTCTCTGAACCACGCAAAAGTGCTGCTACAACTAGTGAGTTTTTTTTTTTTTTTTTTTTTTTTTTTTTTTTTTCTTTCTCTCAAAAGTATTAGCCTGACGGAGGTAAGTATACTGCGAGTCAAGCTTTCAATGACGCATCCCCTCCCACATAGAGAGGCATTTCTTGTCCTGACCCATAACATGCCCAGCTCGTTGAAAAAAAAAAAATAAAAAAAAAGTGTTGCCAAGATAATTGATATCTCTTTTTCTCTGTCTCTCTCTTTTTTTTTTTTTTTTTTTCAGATTTTTTTTTTTTTTTTTTTTTTTTGATACAGTATCTGCAACAAGGATATTAAAAAGGAGGCAAAGAAGGAAAAAAAAAAAAAAAAAAGTAGGCACTAAAGAGCAGAAACAGAAAACGTTTTTTTTTTTTTTTTTTTTTTCGTCACATGCCAAAGGTCACAAAAAATATTTTCTTTTTCATTTGTTCTTTTAAAACGGTTCTTCCAGTCGGAGGTCCTTATTTTATTTTATTTTTACTTTTTTTTTTTTCACGTATTCGTTGTATTTTTATTTTTCTCCTTTTTTTGAATTTTGTCTTCTTTATTTCCTTCTCCAAAACCGATTTTTACGGCTTCAAAGAGAAATCTGAGCAGCATAAACTCTTTTTTTTTTTTTTTTCCTTTTTTGCTTGGATTTTTTGTGTTTTTTTTTTTTTTTTTCCAATCGCAAAGTGCAATCATTTCCAAAGGTAGAGGAAGTTGAAAAACAAAAAAAAAAAAAAAAGAAAGAAAGGATACAATTTCTCAGAATAGAAAAAAACAAAGTATCTGTACTTTGTCAGAAAAAGCCTCAGTAACTTTTTTCTCACAATTAGTCACAGAAAGCTATGGTACAGCCTGCTTACAGTCTTGTTTTTTTAAAAAAAAAAAAAGAATAATAATAAAAATAACGATTTTCGCTTGTACATGCAAGATATCAATCACAAATAAATGAAAAAAAAAAAAAAAAAAAAAAAAAAAAAACAATTATTGTGTACGAAGACCGTTGACCAAATGAAACTGTTGAGCCAAAAGGGAGCAAAAAAAATTGGTATTTTTTTTTCTTTTTCTTTGAAGTCCTACTCTAAGGGAAGATAATTACTACTTGGAGCAAGATTGATGTATATTCCCAAAAATGATAAAAAGTATCTCTGTTTGGATCAAAAAAAAAAAAAAAAAAAAAAAAAAAACCGTTCTGATTACCGTTTCAAGACCCACATAAGACAAAAAAAACCATTCAGAATAGCCTTGTATTTCGTTGAAACGAAGACAAAATCCTGTCGCACGGAGGGGAAAATCCTGTCGCACGGAGGGGAAAATAAATCATGATGACCATAAGAAATATCGGCTCTTAATCTGAATAGTTTCTTCTCTCCGACTACGTCGGTACAAAAAAAAAAAAAAAAAAAAAAAGGTCAAAAATATGTTTAGTAGTTGGCAAACACAACTGCGAATATCACAAAAAATAAACTTAAAAATTTGGATTTTTTTTTTTTTTTTTTTCACCCATGTTTTCCAAAGTAGGGTAGTGTGGGTGTGAACTGTTTGATTTTTTTTGTACATAAAAAAATACAAAAAAAAGAAAAAAAATGTAATTGTATCACAGAAAAAAAACAACATAAACGATAAAATTAAACAGTATGTTCATAGGTGCAGATGACTATTGGTCCAAGGTGCCTTAACTTTAGCCTTTTTTTTTTTTTTTTTTTTTCGAAGTCAACTATTTTAGGTTTTTTTTTTTTTTCGAGAGTTATCTCATTATCGTATGGTAGAAGTCATTCAAACGATTGTAACTAAAAAAACATCCTAGTTAGACAAACGACTACTAAGATTATGAAGCTACACTATATTGTTCTTTTAAAGGAGGGTAAGTGGGGATTTTTTTTTTTTTTTTTTTTTTTTAAAAGAAGCACGATTCAGGGAGAACAAAAAGCCACTCACGATAAGAAGAAAAAAAAAAAACTGAAGCAAGAAGAACTACCAAGTTGGCGAGCTGCTCACAACAACAACTAATTGAGACATGCATCGCCTTCTTGGAGAGGCGGAGTTCCCTCTAACTGTCACAAAAGTACAGAGGGGGAAAAAAAAAATGAGAAACGAAGAAGAAAAAAAAACGCCAAAACCGGCTAACCGACAATAGCCCTCTGTCAAGAAAAATAGGGGAAAAGGGAAAGGAAAGGGAAAATAAAAATAAAAAATCAAAAAAATCTCCTATTCTTCCTTTGCTTTTGTCCGTCTTCTGCAATTTTTTTTTTTTTTTTTTCCTCCTGAGATTTGCCATTTGTTTCTTCTTAAAAACCAACAACTCTGAACCCATTTGTTCTCAACACAGTTCGGCAAGTTATAACAACGACAAATTGACTACTGACAAGTCAGTTTGTCTTACTCAGGATTATCGATCAGAGAGAGGACCTTCAGCGTCACAATCTAACGCTCTGTTGAAGCGTACTGAGTCGCAATCAACTACTCCCTCTAATATAAGGGATAGCAGGACCAAAGCAAATCCAAAAAAAAAACAAATTTTAAATATTCTCAAAACCAGTTTTTTTTTTTTTTTTGAGAATATAAAAAATTAAAGCGAACTGAGCGCACGTTGAAGGACTTCTTCGTACTTTTCTCCCTTTAGAATTTGCTGAGACTGAATGAATGTTAACAGCGTCTTACAAAGACTGACTGCATTCTCCTTTTCTCCATGATTTCCTGCTATTGATACGAAGATTGCTATTTCTTCTACCGCAAGTTCGATTTCTGTTTGTTGGTGTGTGTGTGTGTTGTTGCTATTTTTTTGTTGTTTTCTTTTTAACTCAAATTAAACAAACCTTTTGGTAGCAATTCGAAGTAGAAGACGAGAAGTTTCTTGACGGTTGTTTTACTTTCCCAGTTTCCGAATTCAGGAGTCTCTGCCTTCACCGCAACTGCGAATTCCCTCGCAAGGATTCCACAGATAATATGATCAAGGCTTACAGAGGACGAGGAAGTTCCGCAGATTTCCTTAATTTTTTTAAAATCATTGGTGCTGTCCAATGCAGAAGCCACTTTCAAACAAAGTTCACACTTCCCTCCCAATTCTTTAACCAACGAGGCGATTTCTTCGGTGGCATCTGACCCACCAGTGATAGACATGTGAGCAGCTGATCTGCAGTTATTTCCAACAAGACCCTTCAATACGGGTGCGAGTTGTTCCGCGCGATCACATTTCTCAGACCTTTCTAATAAGTTACCTAATTAGTTTATTTTGAATTTTTTTTTTTTTTTTTTTTTTGGGAGGGGGTTGTTGAGTAGGTTGTGTGCCAAGACGTTTACATACCATATATCTGACTTAAAATTGTTTCATCGAATTCTCCCTCAGTTTTTAATTTATTTATAATTTCTCCAAAACAATCCCATACTTTAGGAGAGTCAGTTAGCAAGTCTTGCTCAAATATTTCAACCGCAGCCTTTGTGAGAATTTCAGATGCTTGGGAACCACTCTGCTGTTGATTGTGTTTTTAGTTTGTTTTTTTTATTTTTTTTGTGTTGACAGGGTTGGTGGCATACCGCTAATTTCTTACTCAACATTGTACGTCCCACTTCATTTTTAATTTTTGTAGCTGCTTTCTTTGTACAGCTGATGAGGAGAAGTTTACCGGCTTCGTTGTCAAACTGTTTTTTTTTTTTTTTTTTTGGAAATTGTAAAAAGAAAAGACCAGATCAGATCAGAAAAAATAAAAAAAAACACAAACCTCTTCATGTCTGTCATATTCTCTCCCATCATTCCATTCAGAGAGCACAGCGTCAGCACGCTCGTCTATTTTCTCAGGAGAAGTAGGAGGAGGAGAAGCAGTTGGACGTGATTTTGCAATATTTGGAGTCGTATTCGCCTGACGTGGTTGCCATCCTTGGTTACGCCTCACTTCATCGTAGTAGTACTCACGCTGTTTTTTTTTTATTTTCATTTAAAATGTTTTTTTTTTTTTTTTTTTTTTTTTTTTAAAAAACACAAACCTCAACATCCTGGAAGGTCGCTGGAGCATTTTCTGACACCCGAGGCTTCCATTTACGCTCTTTGAGATCGACTACATTCTGAAGTAGAAATTTAACTCTGTTGCAAATCGTATCATTTTCTTGAAGCTCTTTGAGCCTTCCCATGTAATATGTCATTCCGTCTCCACCATCAAGCTTGGCTCCGACAGTTTGAAGAAGTTGAGCCATCGTTTCTAATTGTTCCTCGTCGATGAATGATTTTTCCGACAATAAGTTTGAGATAATCTGATGCATGATCTTTTCAGTGATTAATTGTTTCTTAAACAGTTCTCCAACAAATCTAATGTTGCTGACTGCACGATGTCTTTTCTTTCTATCACTTACTTCCTCTTCGTCAGTCAGTTGCTTTCCTTTGTTTTGAGCACGCACGATAGAGTCTTTGCTGAGACCTTCGAATTCAGTTTGACATTTATTAATTAATGATTTTCTAAAACCAGCTTTTCCGAGAGGAATGCTGTGTTTATCAGCCTGGTACCTTGACACGTCATAGCACAGTGATGCGTATGTGGGACTGAATGTTTTGACGCTGACCGCTGCATCGTATATGTCGGTCATCACGCTGTCGACGTCGTACTCCACGGCGGTAGTACTTTCAATCTCGTGAACTATTGCGATGAGTTCTTCCTTGTGAATGCTGTACTTCTCAGGTGTTAAAAGATTCAGCACTCGTCTCACCCGACGAGCTAAAATTTCATTGGTGTTAAGAGCTGCCTTACTGTCAATGATCGCGTTTACTTTCTGACCAGGTCTGCCGTAGCCGTGGTATTTCCAAAGTTTTGAATATTCTTGAAGAAAATCCATCAAAGGTTGAATTTTTGATCTCAATTCGTCTTTATTTTGAAGAACTGAATTCTCAACCTCAGCAAGCTGATGTGGAGAATATATAACAGATTTACTCCTTGGATCACCAGGAGGTGCGACGATCGGAATAGCAGCTGAAGAGGTCACTTTTGGCTCAAATGCCGGTGCCTTTGGGTCTAAAGGAGTCGCCACAGACGGAGAATCATGCGGTTGAGCACCAACCTGAGGGGATGTTGTGTATGGAGTAGGTGATTGCTGTTCTGGAGGTTGTAAGTCAACTGGCTTAGTAAGTGGCACTTTAGGTCCGACTTTTGAAAACGACGCTTGAGCCAAATTCTTACCCGAAATTGTAGGAAGTCCCCCAGCTGGAGTTTTCTTTGCCTGTAATCTCTGCTTCAGCTGTGGAGATGATTTTTTTTCACCTGGAAATCCGCACTTTTTGTTGCAGCCCATCCAAGTTGCACAGGCTTCGACACACTTGTGCTCAGCGTGCAACTCTCTCTTACAACCACAAACAACACCCCCAGCAGCAGGAGCAGCAGTCGCAGCCGCGGCTGGATCTTTCTTCTCGCCAAGTCGTGAGATAGTAGCCGGCTGTGGGTTTGCCTGAAGTGTGGTTGGAGCTGCAGCAACTCTCGTGGTGGTGCTCGCTGCTGGAGGAGGACTCTTTTCCGGTTCCTCTGGCTTTGATGATTTTAAATACTTTCCTGTAACTGGGTTCAACATATTAACGACCACTGCTTTTAGTTGATCAGGTTTTTGTGGTTGACCTCCACCTCCACCTCCACCTTGAGGTGGCATAAGACCTGCATGACTAACGTGATGAGGTGGTTGACCCATCTGACTAGACTGATGATGATTGTGATGGTGCGGCATATTATGGTGATGATGGTGATGGTGATGGTGAGCCATATGGTGATGGTGGTGATGATGATGCTCTGGAGGCATGTCATAAGAATATTGCTGATTGAACTGCGGTTGTTGATACGATGGAGGATGATGCCCAGGATGATGATGCTGGTGATGCTGGTGGTGTCCATGATGATGATGGTGGTGGTGGTGATGATGGTGATGGTGATGGTGGTGGTGATGGTGCCCATGCTGTGCACTTTGATGACCATACCCACCTCCAGGATGGTGTGCATGCTGATGTTGAGATTGATAAGGACTCATCATCGACTGTTGTTGCTGAAATCCATTTCCACTGTTATAACTCATCACCACCTGCCGTCTATCTTTTTCAACCAAAAACGGTTCTCTTTTACCTCAATTCGAGCTGTATAATAAACTCCCTTAATCCAAGCGACTAACAGAACATGCACTCGGGTAGTTGTAATTTCCTAAACAAAATAAAATAAAATAATTAAATTTTATTACTTTACGTTTATAACTGTGGAAAAAAAACTTGCCAAACATCCTCTTTCCTCTCATCCGTTGAGGACAACCAAAAACAAATAAATGAATGTACTGTAAAGAATACATTCTCTCTCGTTGAATAGTTTTTTTTTTTTAAAAAAAAAAAAAGGAAAAAAATAATGATGTTCTTCCCTCTCTAGAGGTTATTTCAGCCTATTCACTTTTTTTTTTTTGACAGTAAACATTACGAGAGAACAAAACACACAATAAAAATTATTGTTTTTCTGTTTCAATAACAAAACATTTGAAAAAAAAAAAAAAACCCGTCTGCACCAATGCAGACAGGTACAAAAACAGTGCTAATCGTGAAAAATAACTATTCTCACCTGCTTCTTTGGTAGAGAATGTTCGGACTAAAAATAATTCATTAAGTACCACACAATCCTACCTCCAACTCCAAGAATAAAGAAGAAACCCTGAAGCTAATTGAAAGAATGCCGGCAGCAACACCATCGCTGAGGCTACCGACAACAACAGCATTGGAAGAAACGGATATCTGGTTGTTATTAAGGGATGAACTGATTGGTATAAGGCGAGAAACGCAACAGCAATCATCGGTATCACAGTACTTGCTGATAATCGTTGGTGTGAAGGAGCTAGAATTGGAATACCGACCAACAGCAATGGGACAAGCGCGAATTTAAAAGGCAACTCAGCAACTTGAAACAACAATGGAAACAGTGAAAGAGATCCAACGACATAAATAGTTAGGGTTGGCTTGATCATCGGACCTGGTATCAACCAAAGCAACAATGATGATGGCAACGACACCATCAGAATAGCTTTTTCATGGACGTGCCATGAGAACGTAAAAAAAGCAGCACTCGACAGTGAACACAACATTATCAGTTCAAACACCTCAACAAATCGACTGTCGCTTCTGGATCGACGACCAGTCGGTCTAGACCAATATTTTACTATTAAAAACATTACAAATAATAAAGTTATTTGAGTGCTTAACCTTGGAGTTATCGAAGGCAGAACCGAATGAGTATCACCACCGTCGTATCCGTCAACAAGACCACGAGTTCCAACAGACGACTGACCTGCTTCGATATTCAACACCCTTTGCAGAACCAAATCAATAACGTTATATCCCGCATACGCATTTGGAGCCCAGTAAGCATGGCATAATCCCCTTCCCCATGGAAACAGACGTCCTAATATTGCAGTCAACGATCTCTCTTCTAAAAACGGGAATATCAAAACAAAAACAGTCCCGACCACCGATCCTCCCAACAATATGAATTTTTGTGCCTTTCTTCTAGAAGGAAGGACGCATCTTTTTAACAAAAAAATGAAATACGCCGGAGCCATGTACAAATAAAGGTGTTTTGCACACAACAGAATCGTGAACAACACCGCTCCAGTGATATACCTCCTCCTCAAGACTTGGTAGTATGAGAAAATGAGAATGGCGTAAAGCATTGAGTTGTATTGAAAATGAATTGTGTCGACTATCAGTAAGCCAGGATGATAAACAATTAGGGTGACTGATGCCCATAAAGCGTAACCTTGAAGGATTTGCGAAAGAAAAGCATGTGTTGACAGAAAAAGAAAAATATCACCAACGATAACGGTGCATCGTTGGAATATGATCGTTCGTTCAGATGAGTACTCGTGGTTGTGGAGTTCAGTCATGTTTGAATCGACGAGATCACCAAAAACAGCCAATCCCCTTTCAAAATATCCGAACACCGGAGGATAATCTAAAGTCCATTGACTCTGACCTTCTTGATCAATATACCATTCAGACATAGGAAGCTTACTCGTTACTGCTAACCAATTTCTATGTACTTCAAAATCAGTACTTCTATATCCATACATTACTAATAACTTTAACGACACTAATAACATAATGTATAGAACCTTTAGGGATGCCATCTTATTTTTTTTTTTTTTTGAATATATATTTTTTTACTCAAAAAAAAGTTCACCACTAGAGAAAAAAATTAAAATTACAATAAAAGTTACATGAAAATCACGCTATTTTCAAAATATCCGAACACCGGAGGATAATCTAAAGTCCATTGACTCTGACCTTCTTGATCAATATACCATTCAGACATAGGAAGCTTACTCGTTACTGCTAACCAATTTCTATGTACTTCAAAATCAGTACTTCTATATCCATACATTACTAATAACTTTAACGACACTAATAACATAATGTATAGAACCTTTAGGGATGCCATCTTATTTTTTTTTTTTTTTTTTTTGAATATATATTTTTACTCAAAAAAAAGTTCACCACTGAGAAAAAAATTAAAATTACAATAAAAGTTACATGAAAATCACGCTATTTTCAAAATATCCGAACACCGGAGGATAATCTAAAGTCCATTGACTCTGACCTTCTTGATCAATATACCATTCAGACATAGGAAGCTTACTCGTTACTGCTAACCAATTTCTATGCACTTCAAAATCAGTACTTCTATATCCATACATTACTAATAACTTTAACGACACTAATAACATAATGTATAGAACCTTTAGGGATGCCATCTTTTTTTTTTTTTTTTTTTTTTTTGAATATATATTTTTTTACTCAAAAAAAAAGTTCACCACTAGAGAAAAAAATTAAAATTACAATAAAAGTTACATGAAAATCACGCTATTTTCAAAATATCCGAACACCGGAGGATAATCTAAAGTCCATTGACTCTGACCTTCTTGATCAATATACCATTCAGACATAGGAAGCTTACTCGTTACTGCTAACCAATTTCTATGTACTTCAAAATCAGTACTTCTATATCCATACATTACTAATAACTTTAACGACACTAATAACATAATGTATAGAACCTTTAGGGATGCCATCTTATTTTTTTTTTTTTGAATATATATTTTTTTACTCAAAAAAAAAGTTCACCACTAGAGAAAAAAAATTAAAATTACAATAAAAGTTACATGAAAATCACACTATTTTCAAAATATCCGAACACCGGAGGATAATCTAAAGTCCATTGACTCTGACCTTCTTGATCAATATACCATTCAGACATAGGAAGCTTACTCGTTACTGCTAACCAATTTCTATGCACTTCAAAATCAGTACTTCTATATCCATACATTACTAATAACTTTAACGACACTAATAACATAATGTATAGAACCTTTAGGGATGCCATCTTATTTTTTTTTTTTTTTTTTTTGAATATATATTTTTACTCAAAAAAAAAGTTCACCACTAGAGAAAAAATTAAAATTACAATAAAAGTTACATGAAAATCACGCTATTTTTAACTAAAAATGAATTCAACCGGTAGCCGAAGAACATAAAAAAAAAAATTTTAAAAAAAAATTGCATGAAACAACAACATATAAAACACACTCGGGAACCGAACAGTAAACACGGCACACCAGACACTTTGAAGTGGAGAATTGGGAGGGGAAATCGGCTAGTAGGAAAGTCCGTCAAACGTGTGTGCTTGTGACGCCCCTCTTGTTTATTATTTCTTTTTTTTTTTTTTTTTTTTTTAAAAAGAGGCTGGTGGTCCAGAAAAACAAAAAAAAACAAAAAAAAAAAAAAAAAAAAGGCCACCAGAACTAAAACAGCTGTCGCATTATCCCTTTTTTTCTCAAATAAAAATAAAAATAAAAATAACTTCAAAAAAAAAAAAGTGCTACAAAACAGCTGTTCGCACTGTTCATAAAATGGAACAGAATGACAGCACCTGTTAACCTGTCAAGACTTAGTCAGAGACAGTAATCAGAAGTTCCTCTTCCGCTGGAAGATTGCTTTTTTTGGTAGAAATACCTTCTAAAGCACTTTACCGATGAAGGGTCGCGATCAGACACTTTGCAGGCAACCTGCGATGGGGCTTTTTTCGGTCGTTAAATCGCCTTGTGTTATCAAAGAGACTTTCCTAAAAACTTTCTCTTTGCGAACATAGTCCACCACTTGTCAGGTAGACCCTCAGCTGTAGGATGAAGAAACAGAATGTCAATAAAACGAACATTAATTTCTTCTCTGCATTGTTTCATGTAGGCTTTCCAATTATCAGATTCTCCAGAGTTTTTCGGGTTGTTTAAAAATCCAGCTAAAGGAAAACCACCGTCTCCAGGAGCTGAAAACTGCTTGTTTCTAAGTTCCAACAACTTCTTCTTATAACCTTCCTTTGTTTGATCTTTCATCGCACATATCAAATGATGGACGTACAGTGTCAAATACAATAGCGTTCTATCAGCATCTCCCTTTACACTAAATTGCTGAAACCACATGTTAGATTTAAAGTTGTACAGAACCTCATCTATGATGTCTTTACCACCTTCGATGCATCCACTTTCTGTTGGTTTTGTGATATTTTTTAATCGTGTTTTGGAAATGTACAATATTTGAAAAATAACAAAGAAACACAATCAGGAAGACCCCATCGAAAAGGAAAGTGAGAAGTGAGAACTACAGCACACACTGAAATCCAACTAACTGACCTGCAGAAAGAGAGCAATGCGAGGAGGAGATAACAATCAGTAAGACCCATCGAAAGGAAGGTAATCTTCAAGGGATATCAGTTCTAGTAGCTGGTAAAAATATTTGTCATCATGCATGAAGTGAGCAACAATACAGAAGAGGACAGCAGAGAGGGAATCAGAGCTCTTAGTCTCATCAAATAAACAATCAGTTCCATTGTGTGTGTTGTGAATAAAATGATCATCATGAAGAAGTCAATGAACGGTGAGCGACATCGGGTGATGCAGAAACACAAAGAAAAAGAGGCAGCCAACAACTCATCAGTAAGACCCATCGAAAGGAAGGTAATCTTCAAGGGATATCAGTTCTAGTAGCTGGTAAAAATATTTGTCATCATGCATGAAGTGAGCAACAATACAGAAGAGGACAGCAGAGAGGGAATCAGAGCTCTTAGTCTCATCAAATAAACAATCAGTTCCATTGTGTGTGTTGTGAATAAAATGATCATCATGAAGAAGTTAATGAACGGTCAGTGACATCGGGTGATGCAAAAATACAAAAAGAAAAAGAGGCAGCCAACAACTCATCAGTAAGACCCATCGAAAGGAAGGTAATCTTCAAGGGATATCAGTTCTAGTAGCTGGTAAAAATATTTGTCATCATGGAGAGTGTGTCAAAAACAGCTGACTAATGTCACGAGTGGTGACCAGAGTAAACGAGGGTGAGAACTACAGCACACAATGAAATCCAACTAACTGACCTGCAGAAAGAGAGCAATGCGAGGAGGAGATAACAATCAGTAAGACCCATCGAAAGGAAGGTAATCTTCAAGGGATATCAGTTCTAGTAGCTGGTAAAAATATTTGTCATCATGCATGAAGTGAGCAACAATACAGAAGAGGACAGCAGAGAGGGAATCAGAGCTCTTAGTCTCATCAAATAAACAATCAGTTCCATTGTGTGTGTTGTGAATAAAATGATCATCATGAAGAAGTCAATGAACGGTCAGTGACATCGGGTGATGCGGAAACACAAAGAAAAAGAGGCAGCCAACAACTCATCAGTAAGACCCATCGAAAGGAAGGTAATCTTCAAGGGATATCAGTTCTAGTAGCTGGTAAAAATATTTGTCATCATGGAGAGTGTGTCAAAACAGCTGACTAATGTCACGAGTGGCGACCAGAGTGAACGAGAGTGAGAACTACAGCACACACTGAAATCCAACTAACTGACCTGCAGAAAGAGAGCAATGCGAGGAGGAGATAACAATCAGTAAGACCCATCGAAAGGAAGGTAATCTTCAAGGGATATCAGTTCTAGTAGCTGGTAAAAATATTTGTCATCATGGAGAGTGTGTCAAAACAGCTGACTAATGTCACGAGTGGCGACGAGAGTAAACGAGAGTGAGAACTACAGCACACACTGAAATCCAACTAACTGACCTGCAGAAAGAGAGCAATGCGAGGAGGAGATAACAATCAGTAAGACCCATCGAAAGGAAGGTAATCTTCAAGGGATATCAGTTCTAGTAGCTGGTAAAAATATTTGTCATCATGAAGTGAGCGACAATACAGAAGAGGACAGCAGAGAGGGAATCAGAGCTCTTAGTCTCATCAAATAAACAATCAGTTCCATTGTGTGTGTTATGAATAAAATGATCATCATGAAGAAGTCAATGAACGGTCAGTGACATCGGGTGATGCAGCAACACAAAGAAAAAGAGGCAGCCAACAACTCATCAGTAAGACCCATCGAAAGGAAGGTAATCTTCAAGGGATATCAGTTCTAGTAGCTGGTAAAAATATTTGTCATCATGCATGAAGTGAGCAACAATACAGAAGAGGACAGCAGAGAGGGAATCAGAGCTCTTAGTCTCATCAAATAAACAATCAGTTCCATTGTGTGTGTTGTGAATAAAATGATCATCATGAAGAAGTCAATGAACGGTCAGTGACATCGGGTGATGCGGAAACACAAAGAAAAAGAGGCAGCCAACAACTCATCAGTAAGACCCATCGAAAGGAAGGTAATCTTCAAGGGATATCAGTTCTAGTAGCTGGTAAAAATATTTGTCATCATGGAGAGTGTGTCAAAACAGCTGACTAATGTCACGAGTGGCGACCAGAGTGAACGAGAGTGAGAACTACAGCACACACTGAAATCCAACTAACTGACCTGCAGAAAGAGAGCAATGCGAGGAGGAAATAACAATCAGTAAGACCCATCGAAAGGAAGGTAATCTTCAAGGGATATCAGTTCTAGTAGCTGGTAAAAATATTTGTCATCATGAAGTGAGCGACAATACAGAAGAGGACAGCAGAGAGGGAATCAGAGCTCTTAGTCTCATCAAATAAACAATCAGTTCCATTGTGTGTGTTATGAATAAAATGATCATCATGAAGAAGTCAATGAACGGTCAGTGACATCGGGTGATGCAGCAACACAAAGAAAAAGAGGCAGCCAACAACTCATCAGTAAGACCCATCGAAAGGAAGGTAATCTTCAAGGGATATCAGTTCTAGTAGCTGGTAAAAATATTTGTCATCATGCATGAAGTGAGCGACAATACAGAAGAGGACAGCAGAGAGGGAATCAGAGCTCTTAGTCTCATCAAATAAACAATCAGTTCCATTGTGTGTGTTGTGAATAAAATGATCATCATGAAGAAGTCAATGAACGGTGAGCGACATCGGGTGATGCAGAAACACAAAGAAACAGAGGCAGCCAACAACTCATCAGTAAGACCCATCGAAAGGAAGGTAATCTTCAAGGGATATCAGTTCTAGTAGCTGGTAAAAATATTTGTCATCATGCATGAAGTGAGCAACAATACAGAAGAGGACAGCAGAGAGGGAATCAGAGCTCTTAGTCTCATCAAATAAACAATCAGTTCCATTGTGTGTGTTGTGAATAAAATGATCATCATGAAGAAGTCAATGAACGGTCAGTGACATCGGGTGATGCGGAAACACAAAGAAAAAGAGGCAGCCAACAACTCATCAGTAAGACCCATCGAAAGGAAGGTAATCTTCAAGGGATATCAGTTCTAGTAGCTGGTAAAAATATTTGTCATCATGGAGAGTGTGTCAAAAACAGCTGACTAATGCTGCAGGCAATCTAAATCAGGGAAAGGAGACAACTAAACCACATCAAGAACGGTAATAATAAAAAGTAAAATCATACCATCTTGGTCAGCAGGACCTGCTACCTTTGTCTTCAACGGATAAACTCCACACCCGCAGTACGACGGGGCGTCAACACCGTTGAGTTCTGAGTGGAAAGGACCCGTGTTAGCTGTCATCGTGTTGTTCAGCACCTGAGGATTGAAAATATTATAATCAAAGATGAGTGAGCTCGTTGTTAACCTACCTTCAGTCAGACAGTCTTTATAACTGATGACTAGTCAAATGGTTAGTACTATTTCCGTATTATTGTCTGAAAAAATAAATAAATTTTATATCAATTAATTATTTTCGAGAGGAGAAAATAAAATAAGGAACAAAAATCACATAAATATAAACAATCAGGAATACAGTTCCTCTTTTTTTTTTTTTCTTTTTTTTAGGGGGGTGAGGGCACACCAGCAAACTTTTTTTTTTTTTTTTGCTGATTTTTTTTTTTTTTTTTTTTTTTTTTTTATACAAGTGTGTTTTTTTTTCTTCGTAAGGGTTTTTTTTTTTGGGTGGTTGGTGAGGTGAAGAAGAATCTTTCATTTCTGAAAGAAAGTATACCGCAAAAAGAACGTCGAAATTGTCACCCCCGCTCACACAAAAAAAAAGTTGACCCCAATTACATGTCAGATTTCATGAATAAAAATGAGAATGGGGATTGTGAACAAAAAAAACAGAGTACCCCAGAAGGCGAATACCTCTTTTTGTCACAGGGAACACTGACTCATTTGTCTTCATCGAATGACACGTACCAGAATAAACAACGTTATTTTTTTATTTTATTTTATTTTTTTTTTGAATAAGACGCAATACCCGGGATAGTAGTGTTATGTAAAGAGGTCCCTTGGATAATTCTGATCATTTCCGTATACTCAACCCTCGGAAGTGATGCTGGAAATAGTTTTGAACACAACGCTGCTAAGCTTGGAGCATCAATCGGAAGCTTTAACGATCTTTGAATTATTGAAGAGAACTCTTTCGCTCCCATCTTACTATCGGCAGACTTATCACTTTCATTTCCAATTGCTGAAATGAATAGTGCCCGACGAGCTTCGAATCTCTGTTGGATGATTGCTGCTGCAGTTGAAGCAGCGGTCATAGATCGAGCCTGTTGTCGGTTCAATTCATCTTCACGACTGCTTTCTTCCCAAACAATATCGGTATCAGATTCAGCTAAGATATCCTCCCATGGTCTGTTTATCGTATTAGCCCTCGCTCCGCCATCCGGTAGTATAGACTGAACCAATTCAGCATACGTCACACTTCCATCCTTATTAACATCAAGATATCTCAGTAGTGTCAACGTGTCGTGTTCTGTTATTGGTAAATTCAAAGCTCTGAACATCGATGTTATTTCCTGGTAGTCAACAGACCCATTCCCGTCTCCATCAGCTGCGATGATCCTTTGCTCTAAATCTGTATAAGTTGATAGGAGCATTGCTCTTAACTTTCTCATTATTATGTTGATGTTTGAGTGACTGAATTTTTTTGAATTCTGTTCCATGAATGACAAACTCTTCTCATCCGTAGCGAATATAATAAACCTGTGGTGATTCACGGATACTTTTGCTCCAACGAATAGATCTTCTGCTCTCAGAACGTCACCAGTATCAGAATGCTTTGCTTTTTGTCTTTGAAGAAACTTTCCTCCGATAATTCCACTGTTCCTCTGAGCAGGCTCAAAAATAGATATAGTATCATCAGCGAGGTAGTAGGTGAGAACAAAACGACGAACTTCGTTTGCTGGATCCGCCGCATCTAATTTCATAGTAAACTTCATCATCGTTCCACTATTTTCAATGTATTGTTTCACATTCTTCTTTGGAGGTTTCAGGACTAAGTTTTTCCAACTTCCCAAAGAATCATCTTCGTCTCCGAAACCGTTGTATGGAGGTGGTACAACTTTCGGTTTTTGAGCGACCTTTTCATCAGCCTGTACCGGAGGACATGGTTCCCTGCCATGAATTTCGTATAAATACTTATTAGTAAACTCATCACACGACACCAGTAGAAATTTTCTTCCGAACACTTCAACAGTCGCACCTATGTATAAGTCGACGTCGGAATAACATTGCTGAGGATCATTTTTAAAACAAAGAGATGCCTTTGGATTTTCAAATCGATCTGTTGGTTTGGCGCATTTACGTCTTCTAACAAACGATGGAAACGGATCACGACCAGCGTTTAGGGGGAGCTCTTCAGTTACTTCAATCGTATCATCGGCTAAGAAGTAGTAAAGAGTGAATTTACGTTCATCTCCGTAGAGGGAGTTTCGATCGTCCCATTTGGCGCTGAATTTTAGTACTTTTCTGTCATTCAGTAAGAATTGCTTTGCTGCTTTTAGCTCATCGCTGCTCAGTCTTGATCGCTTTCCAGAATAGTTGTATTCCATGACGGCTACTAAGTGTTTGTCTTCAGCATCTCGTGGTTTCTTGTCAGGTTTGTTTCTGGTATTTTGGTATTCATCGTTTGGAAACGACGTCGGTTCGGCCACGTCCAATCCCAACCCGGTCAAAAAATTTCTAGTGAAGGCGTCGCAGTCGCACAAAACGAAAGTTTTTTGATAAAAAACCACAGTTTTCCCGACGTTGAGATCTTCAAAAGAGTAATGTTGATTTGAGTTATCAGGTTTTAGTATCTGATGCCTTTTCAACATACAACCCTGAGGCATGCCAGCATTGTCTTCTCTCGGTTCAGATACCGAGATAGTATCGTCTTCTAGAAAGTAGTAAACCAAACATCTTCTAATTCTCTCACTCTCAAGCCTAGATTCATGAACACCCTCCCTGAAGTAGGCTGTGAATCTCAAGACTCGTCTGTCCAAAGACAGACCCCCAAGCTGTTCTGTTGGTGTGTCTTCCCTTGCAATTCTTATCGCTTCGAAATCAACTGGAATCTTGTCAACTTCCATTGGTTTGGGACCAGTCAAAGGCTGCATCATTTGTCTTTTTTTAAAACTCTTTCTCATCATTTCCTCTTGAAAACTATTTCCAGGTAACTTTGGAAGTTTAAAAGTGTCCCTCATCACATTACTACTCGCCATGTTGTTGAGGGGGTTGTGAATGGAACTGTTTATGAAATTCCTGTGAAAGGTGGTGTCGAATTATAATTTGGAAAGACATCAAAAAAAAAACGTTAGAATTGGTTCCCTTCTTCAGTGAGAAGGACTGCTGTGATCGGAAGCTTAAAAGTGTCCCTCATCACATTACGACTCGCCATGTCGGTTGAGTGTTGTGAATATAAGACATCAGAAACATTAGAATTAGTTCCTTTCTTCAATGTGATAAACTGTAAAGTAGAAAAAGAATGATACAAATCAGATACTAATCTCAAACGTAACCTTCTCAATTCGAAGGTTTCATAACGATGAGATGATAACACAACAGTGATGTAGTAATCGATGCAGTCCCCATGATGGACGACGACATTTACCAAGAGTCGTCGTTGGCTTGCTCAGCAGCAGGAGCTGGGGTCTCAGCTGGGGCGGCAGCAGCAGCTGGGGCACCTCCTTCCTGCTTACCTGGGCAGTTTCTGTTTTGAGGGTTATTGTGTTATTCATAACAGTGATTTCTTATAAAGTAAAAACGACTGGTTAAGTTCATACCTGGCAATGTGACCAGACTCACCGCAGTTGTAGCATCCGCTGGTGGCACCTCCTCCACGTCCGTATCCTCCACGACGTTCTCCTCTTCCTTCAACACCTCCTCCTCCACCTCCACCTCTCCATCCTCTTTCTTCACGGTCAGCACCCAATGAACGGGCAGTCTTCTTCCAAGTGGTTGGAACGATGTCAGCTGGAAGGTGAAGAACCTCTCTCAAGTGGTTGATACCCTTTGGGGTAAGGGTCCAGTAGTAGTGTCTCCAGGCGTAACGCTTGTTCACGAGTTCCTTTGACTGTTTTGAGATGGTTTGGTTATTTTACTTTCGACAGCGTTAAACGACAAGAAGACACAAAAAAAAGAACAAAAGACATACAGCGAATCCACGCATCAACTGGATTACTTCAAGGTTGGTGACTGGGAGAGCAGGATGTCTCTTCATAACTTTCTGTTGTTGATTGCGATGAGGTATTTGTTATTATTAAAGTAAAAATAACAACAAGAAATTATTACATACGTTCTCTGCGACGATAACACCCTCACGGAAGAGGTATTCCATAATGGCCTCACGGTTCTTGGTCTGGATCAACATACTGACTGGTGTTTACTCTAAGAAAAAAATATTATTTATTACACAACACTACAAGAAAGTTCTCGCTTGTCTAACAATATGAATCCGTCAAAAGCCGATGACATTATTACCTAGTGTTTTTCCTGATATAAGAAAACTAAATAATTTCCTTTAGTGTAGTAAGGAGGTATTTTGATTGGCATTACGGCAATTGGTTTTTTTTTTGACTTTTATTTTTTTTTTTTATTACTTTCCTTTTTTTTTTTTTGTTCAAAGCAAAAAAAAAAAAAAAAAAAAAAGCAAAGGGGATTTCGGAGAAACAACTTCGAAGAGTGTGACAGGTGACTACAGCACGTCACTGATGGTACTTAGTAAAAGCCGTAGTGTCTGAAACGTGATAAGGGATGATGAGGCTAATTGTTTACCAGGAGTCGTCAGCGGCCTGCTCAGCGGCTGGAGCTGGGGTCGCTTCGGTGGCAGCTGGCTCAGTTGCGGTCTTCTTTCCTTCGGCGTTTGGACATTCACGGGCGTAGTGTCCAGACTCTCCGCAGTTGTAGCATCCTCCGCTGGCACCTCCTCCACGTCCGTATCCGGCACGTCTCTCTCCTCCTGCGGCTCCCTTGCCACCTTCTCCTCTCCACTCACGACGTCCTCCGTCACGTTCGGCTCCGACGGAACGGGCGGTCTTCTTCCAAGTGGTTGGAACGATGTCAGCTGGAAGGTGAAGAACCTCTCTCAAGTGGTTGATACCCTTTGGGGTAAGGGTCCAGTAGTAGTGTCTCCAGGCGTAACGCTTGTTCACGAGTTCCTTTGACTGTTTGTTTTTGGGAATTCTTTTTTTTTTTACCTATGCTATACACCCCCCAACCCAATCAAACTGATAAGCCTCAACTCTTATGAATCTAACTTACAGACTGCTTATCATAAAATAAAGAAATAATAACATACGGCGAATCCACGCATCAGCTGAATAACTTCGAGGTTGGTCACAGGAAGAGCAGGATGTCTCTTCATAACTTTCTGTTTATTATATTTACGATTAAAAAAAATAAAGGTACAGCAAGTTGGCTGATAGCAACAACTAAAATAGTCGTTTTTTTTTTTTACAACACAGGGTCATTTTTAGTTTTTTTTTTATTATTATTATTATTATTACATACGTTCTCTGCGACGATAACACCCTCACGGAAGAGGTATTCCATAATGGCCTCACGGTTCTTGGTCTGGATCAACATAGTGGATGCGGGATGTGGCTGAAAGGAACATGAAATAAACAACACACAAAATGTTTTCAAAAAGAGTAATTAAAATTTTCTGCTGAAGGTAGCTCATGTTAGGTTCACTGTATAAGAAAATAAATAACAACAACAACAATCACGTATGTGTTAACACCAATTCACTTATTGAGTCCAGAGAGAACCTCACTACAGTTATGACGAATGTTGTTGTCACCGTGAGATGGCACAGGGAGTGCCATTACTTTTGTTTCTTTTGTCGTATTTAATAAGAATGACACTTTTACGGACAACCCGGTCTCGTGTCACAGAGAGGAATAGGAAATTAAATTCCAAATAGAGGCAATTGTGACAGGTGACTACAGCACATCACTGATGGTACTTAGGAAATATCTTTGAATAGGGGTAGTGATGAATAGGGAGCTTACCCAGAGGGTTTGTTTACCAGGAGTCGTCAGCGGCCTGCTCAGCGGCTGGAGCTGGGGTCGCTTCGGTGGCAGCTGGCTCAGTTGCGGTCTTCTTTCCTTCGGCGTTTGGACATTCACGGGCGTAGTGTCCAGACTCTCCGCAGTTGTAGCATCCTCCGCTGGCACCTCCTCCACGTCCGTATCCGGCACGTCTCTCTCCTCCTGCGGCTCCCTTGCCACCTTCTCCTCTCCACTCACGACGTCCTCCGTCACGTTCGGCTCCGACGGAACGGGCAGTCTTCTTCCAAGTGGTTGGAACGATGTCAGCTGGAAGGTGAAGAACCTCTCTCAAGTGGTTGATACCCTTTGGGGTAAGGGTCCAGTAGTAGTGTCTCCAGGCGTAACGCTTGTTCACGAGTTCCTTTGACTGTTTTGAGATGGTTTGGTTATTTTACTTTCGACAGCGTTAAACGACAAGAAGACACAAAAAAAGAACAAAAGACATACAGCGAATCCACGCATCAACTGGATTACTTCAAGGTTGGTGACTGGGAGAGCAGGATGTCTCTTCATAACTTTCTGTTGTTGATTGCGATGAGGTATTTGTTATTATTAAATAAAAATAACAACAAGAAATTATTACATACGTTCTCTGCGACGATAACACCCTCACGGAAGAGGTATTCCATAATGGCCTCACGGTTCTTGGTCTGGATCAACATAGTGAATAGATTTAGATATCTGGGATTTGGAATGATGAAAAAATAAAATAAAATAAAATAAATCGAATAGCCTTACCAAACCAACACTACGAGTGGTCGACAATCCATGAAGGTCGTCAACAAAGTGTTTTTTTTTTGTACCGACGTAGTCGGAGAAGAAACTATTCAGATTGAAAACTCATATTTCATTGAACGCAGCGAAATATAAGGTTTATCTGAATGGTTTTTTTTTTTTTTTTTCATTTCAGCATGAGTTGTCTTTATCAGTCACACGTGTTGGGTAGTTTATGTTCATCAAGATTTCTTGAAGAAGTTTTTCGTTTTTTTATTTTTTCTAAAAAAAAAAAAAAAAAAAATCGGAAAGTCGATTTTTTTTTTTCTTTTTCTTTTTTTTGTAACGAAACGTTTCTTTTTTTTTTTTTTTTTTTTTCTCCCAAGACATGGTTAACAACAAGTAAAGTTAGTATACGCACTTCCAACAAATCGGAATTATAATTTATTTTGAAGTCATTTTAAGAGGGAAGCCGCACCGTCATCTACGACCCAGGAAACTTTCTTTGCGGCTTCAGCAACGATTCTGGCAGGTGTGTCAGAGATGTTGTCTGAATCAACTGGTTTAATAGCTCTTCTCAGTGCTTCTTTTTTTTCAGCTCCACCACAAACGAAGATGATGTTTTCAGAAACAGCGCAGACACGGAGAGTGAGAGTCACACGCTGAGGTGGCGGTTTTGGTGAATCGAGAATATGAACAACAGATTTTGTTTTTTCAGACAACAACTCATGACCCGGAAATAAAGAACAAGTGTGTCCATCTGGTCCCATCCCTAGAAGCATCACGTCAATCACCCCATTGCATACTTTTAGAAGTGTCTCCTCGTAGTCTTTTGCTGCTTCCTCAGGAGTGAGGTCTGTTTTAACTGCGTATAGTTGATCTTCAGGGATTGGAACATGGTCGAATAAAGCTTCCTTACAAGCTTTAAAGTTACTGTCAGCATGTGTTAATGGAACCATTCGTTCATCTGCCATAAAGACGTGGACTCCCTTCCAGTTGATCTCTTCCTTCATTTCTTCTAGACTTGACTTTAATACAGCTGGGAGAGATCCTCCACTCAATGCCATGACCACTTTATCTTTTCCTTTCATAATTCCCTTCATAAGCTTACCTAGTTCTGCTCCCATGTTCTTCTTTTCTCCAGCATTGTAAACATTTGCCATCATTTTTTTTTTTTTTTTTTAGATATTTTTTTTTCCTATCACAAAGCAAGGGAAATGACTAGAATAGAACAAAAGTGAAATATATTACATATCAGCGATTCTCATAATCATTGAAAGAGGTTGACAAAATGTAATTCCTGTGAAGTGAAAGAAACTGTAAAAGAACAAACGTGCGAGGCAACTGTGTTTGCGGGAGAGCAGAACTCCACTTTTTTTATTTTATTTTCACAGGGAGGTTCCCCTGCTACTTATTATCTTATTTTTTTTTTTTTTTTGGTTGTTTGTTTGCTTTTTTTTTGATTAGCGGGGAGTGGAACCCCTTTTTTTATTTTTTATTTTATTTTTTTGAAGATTACACAGGGAAGTTTCCCCCATGTTACTTACTTTATTTATATTTTTTTTTTATTTTTAAGAAAAACACTTTATTCCTTGCCTCATTCTCATCACTTCACTTCCTTCTTTATCCTGTACTCGAAAAGAGAAAAACGAGGATAAACGGTTGAAGGAAAAAAGAGATGGAAATAAAATTAAAAAAAGGAAAAAGAAACACACTTTCACAGATTCAGATATTCTTTTGAAATGTAGAAATTGCAATGCTTCAACTTGGGAGGTTGGTGTAATGATGGTGTAAGGCTACAATTAAAAAACAAAAGGAAGGGTATTGCTGAAGAAGATTAAAAAATGAGGGAGTCGGTTGTATGCACCCGAAGCTGTCCAAGAAAGGCACATCAACGGTAAAATAAACAAAAAAAGAAAACACTTTTACAACGATCTCTACATCTTCAACGGAGATCACTCAAAACACATTTTACTTCTCAAAAACTAACAATCAAATATTCGATATAAACTGAACTGATGAAAATAAAAAAAAACTAAAAAAACAAAACAAAACTCAAAACAAGGACATAAGCCTAAAAAAAAGGATTAATCGCCTCTCCTTCATCCACTCCGAAAACGGAGGAAACGAAGAACGAGAAGCCAGATGGTGATATCCCTCCAACCTAACACTTCAACATACATGAGAAGACATGAAGAAGAAGAAGACAAGGAAGGAGAGAGAGCATGTGTTTTTGTGTGTTGTGTTGTGTACTATAATGTTAACAATAACAACAACAAACCACAAGAAAGAAAAAAAAAAAAGGAAAAAGGAAAAGAATAGTGTAAATTAATATTCAACGGACAGGGAAGAAAACAAAGCAAACACCCACAGAAGCAGGGAATACACATGTTTTCAAGAAAAACCCATCATTTCCATCATCATCATCATCATCATCACATTTATCATTTTCCTCATACCCCTCCGCGACTTCGCAGAGGAACTGAGGGAAGAACGATGATGATGATAATAAATAATGGGAACACACATTCAACAAATTATTATCAACCAATTAGACCCACTGCTCTAAACCCAACAAGCAGCAGTCTTGAATTCGGACCGCGCAGAAGCAGATGAAACCAAGCAAAGCAGACATGACCAACAGGATACATGAAATCACAAACAGAGTACAACTGTGCTAACAGCAGACCCAAATAAATATAATCGACTCCCATCTCTCTCATCTCCAAAATGAGATGGAATCGAATCCGTCTGCGGAATACACAACACTGACAGGTTGGCTCTTCTCAGTTGTTGTGACGCATCACACAAACAGACGTCAAATGAAAGAATCAAATTGAAGAAAAGAAAAAGGTCGCTGCCACAGCTTAGGTTTCATCTCTTTTTCCCAAAAATATAAAACAGAAACAAAACCTCCCGCAACACGGGGGCAAAAGGGAACACGGTCATTTCTTTCTGACAACCACAAAACTAATCAAGACAGGACCAACGGTCACTGGACTGATTAGAATGAAGAAGAAAGAAAGCAAAAGGAATTCATTTTATTTTATTTTATTTGCATTTTGGAATCCAACACAAGGACACCCAAAAAAAAAGGATAAATAAACATCCTAAAAACCACATCTCACAAAAAAGAAAACCAGAAAAGGAAACATACAACCTCCTCCAACAAAACAAATCTTTCCACAGACACACCAACCGACGGAAAATCGGACAATTTCCTTTCTTTCCAACCTTACGAGAAAAAAACATACACAACCACCCAATAAAGAAAAGTGAAGCATTGCGTGTAAAAACTAAAATGAATATCAAGGTAAACTCTCCGTGCAAGTATTCCCCCCTCCACCCTAATGAGATTAAAACGGTGAGTGAGTGTGAAAAGTTACTCAACGATGAGGAAAGGGAAGAAGGGTTTCTACTTGCGAGTGTGTTGAAAAAAAAGACAAAAGGAAAAAAAAAGAAAGGGCAAGACACTAATATTCATTCAGCGACTGTACACCTGAAAAAGGAGGGGTAGAGATTGGGATGTGCGAAATTGAGAAAAAACATGAAGAATGGTCGGTGAAGTTTTTATTTTTATTTTTTAATTACTATTATTTATTTGTTTATTTTTTTTGGTGGCTATGGGTTTGGGTGTGGGATTGGACGATCGAGACAGGAAGTACAGTCGCTATTATGGAGGGCAAGTATTCTTTTCAAGAAAATTAACAAAACAGAACAAATTAAAGCAGTACCCGGAAGATATTAAATTAGGTGAAAATGACTTCCAGTTATTTGTACAAAAGAAAAAAGAACCCCAAAACCCCAAAACCCGATGCAGGCAGGTTGCCAGGAGATTTTCAAATGGGTGAAGTTACTCCGAGCAATCCCTGCGTGCAATGTTTATGAAAAATAAAAATAAATGAAAACAAGTCGATTAATACTTTTTTTTTTTTTTTTTTTTAATAATGTTCTGACATAACAAGAGCCAATGAGTGACGAGGACAACACAAACGAAGGAACTGAAAGTTTATCAACAACAAGATGATGATGTTGATGTTGATGAGGAAGAAGATGAAAAAGTCGCTCCAAAAACAATTCGAACCATCAACGGCTCAGATCATTCTCTTAGCTTTGCGACTTTCCCAGCAATTGGCGTACACCCCACACCAGGAAGACGATTACCTGGATGGGGAATGTCAACACCAGAAATGCATACTCCTTCCACGTAGTACTAAAACACCAACTTATGATCATCGAAATGATCAAAACAGGAGGTGGGTACAAGGAGATATATGTCTTAACTACGAATAAAAATATAGAAACAACCACCCCGATGCCTTCAAAGACTTCGGGGTGTAGGTGAGCATAATACGATAATGACACAATCAACACAACGGTGACGAGGAGACACGCACAAAGCTGTCTCACGAAGAAGTCGCCATCCGTTGGTGCGTCGGTGGTCATCCGGTCTCGGAATGAACTCCGCGGTTGTCTGTTTGGCATCATCGCCTGAGGATGTCTCAGCGACGATGCACGTACTTGTGGTTGTGGTTGTGCCAGTGGTTCGCCCCAAACACGCTGTGATGTGAGCGGCTGAGGTACTGAATGCTGAAGTAGTAGTGGTTGTTGTTGTTGTTCTTGCTGTAGTTCTTGCTGAGGTTGCTGCGTTGGTCGAGACAACGTCAGTGGTGGTAGTGACGGCTGCTGCTGTTGATGCTGTAGCTGTTGATGTTCTTCTTGTTCTTGTGGTAGTAGTAGTGGCTGCACCAACGATGGCTGCTCTTCCTGCTGCTCCCGATCTTCCGAAACACGAATCGCGTCCTTCACTCCCCGAAGCAAGTCCCTTCGTTCCCTCTCCTGAGACTCTCTCCGTCTCTGATGCTCCCTTCTGGGAGAGGCACCGCGCTTACTGGTGCCTCTCCCACTCTCATTCCCAACACCGCGTTGGATCTCCTCCTCGGACTCCCACGGCGTTAACGTTGTCCAGAACATGATTTAGGTTTAGAACTTTTCGATACGGCTGCCTGTGGAAATAGAAAGATAATTACAACAATACACCAATCACTCGTTCTCAGGGTCCCAATAAAACAAAACACATTATTCCCCCCAACGAACCCCCTCCTCCCTGCTGTTCTCCATCTTGTGGCTTTCATTAAATTTCCTGAACCTGTAGAAGACAATAATCTGAACAACATCAACAAACGTTTTGAGACACATCAATTATTAGGGAAGTGGAACCCTTTTTTTGTATTTTTTTTATTTTATTTTCACAGGGAGGTTCCCCTGCTACTTATTTTTATTTTTTTTTTTGGTTGTTTTTTTTGATTAGCGGGGAGTGGAACCCCTTTTTTTTTTTTTTTTTTTTTTTTTTTTTTTTTTTTGAAGATTACACAGGGAAGTTTCCCCCATGTTACTTACTTTATTTATATTTTATTTTATTTTTTTTAAGAAAAACACTTTATTCCTTGCCTCATTCCCATCACTTCACTTCCTTCTTTATCCTGTACTCGAAAAGAGAAAAACGAGGATAAACGGTTGAAGGAAAAAAGAGATGGAAATAAAATTAAAAAAAGGAAAAAGAAACACACTTTCACAGATTAAGATATTCTTTTGAAATGTAGAAATTGCAATGCTTCAACTTGGGAGGTTGGTGTAATGATGGTGTAAGGCTACAATTAAAAAACAAAAGGAAGGGTATTGCTGAAGAAGATTAAAAAATGAGGGAGTCGGTTGTATGCACCCGAAGCTGTCCAAGAAAGGTACATCAACGGTAAAATAAACAAAAAAAGAAAACACTTTTACAACGATCTCTACATCTTCAACGGAGATCCCTCAAAACACATTTTACTTCTCAAAAACTAACAATCAAATATTCGATATAAACTGAACTGATGAAAATAAAAAAAAACTAAAAAAACAAAACAAAACTCAAAACAAGGACATAAGCCTAAAAAAAAGGATTAATCGCCTCTCCTTCATCCACTCCGAAAACGGAGGAAACGAAGAACGAGAAGCCAGATGGTGATTTCCCTCCAACCTAACACTTCAACATACATGAGAAGACATGAAGAAGAAGAAGACAAGGAAGGAGAGAGAGCATGTGTTTTTGTGTGTTGTGTTGTGTACTATAATGTTAACAATAACAACAACAAACCACAAGAAAGAAAAAAAAAAAGGAAAAAAGGAAAAGAATAGTGTAAATTAATATTCAACGGAAAGGGAAGAAAACAAAGCAAACACCCACAGAAGCAGGGAATACACATGTTTTCAAGAAAAACCCATCATTTTCATCATCATCATCATCATCATCACATTTATCATTTTCCTCATACCCCTCCGCGACTTCGCAGAGGAACTGAGGGAAGAACGATGATGATGATAATAAATAATGGGAACACACATTCAACAAATTATCAACCAATTAGACCCACTGCTCTAAACCCAACAAGCAGCAGTCTTGAATTCGGACCGCGCAGAAGCAGATGAAACCAAGCAAAGCAGACATGACCAACAGGATACATGAAATCACAAACAGAGTACAACTGTGCTAACAGCAGACCCAAATAAATATAATCGACTCCCATCTCTCTCATCTCCAAAATGAGATGGAATCGAATCCGTCTGCGGAATACACAACACTGACAGGTTGGCTCCTCTCAGTTGTTGTGACGCATCACACAAACAGAAGTCAAAATGAAAGAATCAAATTGAAGAAAAGAAAAAGGTCGCTGCCACAGCTTAGGTTTCATCTCTTTTTCCCAAAAATATAAAACAGAAACAAAACCTCCCGCAACACGGGGGCAAAAGGGAACACGGTCATTTCTTTCTGACAACCACAAAACTAATCAAGACAGGACCAACGGTCACTGGACTGATTAGAATGAAGAAGAAAGAAAGCAAAAGGAATTCATTTTATTTTATTTTATTTATTTGCATTTTGGAATCCAACACAAGGACACCCAAAAAAAAAAAAAAGGATAAATAAACATCCTAAAAACCACATCTCACAAAACAAAACAAAAAAAAAAAGAAAACCAGAAAAGGAAACATACAACCTCCTCCAACAAAAACAAATCTTTCCACAGACACACCAACCGACGGAAAATCGGACAATTTCCTTTCTTTCCAACCTTACGAGAAAAAAACATACACAACCACCCAATAAAGAAAAGTGAAGCATTGCGTGCAAAAACTAAAATGAATATCAAGGTAAACTCTCCGTGCAAGTATTCCCCCCTCCACCCTAATGAGATTAAAACGGTGAGTGAGTGTGAAAAGTTACTCAACGATGAGGAAAGGGAAGAAGGGTTTCTACTTGCGAGTGTGTTGAAAAAAAAGACAAAAGGAAAAAAAAAGAAAAGGCAAGACACTAATATTCATTCAGCGACTGTACACCTGAAAAAGGAGGGGTAGAGATTGGGATGTGCGAAATTGAGAAAAAACATGAAGAATGGTCGGTGAAGTTTTTATTTTTATTTTTTAATTACTATTATTTATTTGTTTATTTTTTTTGGTGGCTATGGGTTTGGGTGTGGGATTGGACGATCGAGACAGGAAGTACAGTCGCTATTATGGAGGGCAAGTATTCTTTTCAAGAAAATTAACAAAACGGAACAAATTAAAGCAGTACCCGGAAGATATTAAATTAGGTGAAAATGACTTCCAGTTATTTGTACAAAAGAAAAAAGAACCCCAAAACCCCAAAACCCGATGCAGGCAGGTTGCCAGGAGATTTTCAAATGGGTGAAGTTACTCCGAGTAATCCCTGCGTGCAATGTTTATGAAAAATAAAAATAAACGAAAACAAGTCGATTAATACTTTTTTTTTTTTTTTTTTTAATAATGTTCTGACATAACAAGAGCCAATGAGTGACGAGGACAACACAAACGAAGGAACTGAAAGTTTATCAACAACAAGATGAAGATGTTGATGTTGATGAGGAAGAAGATGAAAAAGTCGCTCCAAAAACAATTCGAACCATCAACGGCTCAGATCATTCTCTTAGCTTTGCGACTTTCCCAGCAATTGGCGTACACCCCACACCAGGAAGACGATTACCTGGATGGGGAATGTCAACACCAGAAATGCATACTCCTTCCACGTAGTACTAAAACACCAACTTATGATCATCGCAATGATCAAAACAGGAGGTGGGTACAAGGAGATATATGTCTTCGCTACAAACAAAAACACAGAAACAAACACCCCGATGCCTTCAAAGACTTCGGGGTGTAGGTGAGCATAATACGATAATGACACAATCAACACAACGGTGACGAGGAGACACGCACAAAGCTGTCTCACGAAGAAGTCGCCATCCGTTGGTGCGTCGGTGGTCATCCGGTCTCGGAATGAACTCCGCGGTTGTCTGTTTGGCATCATCGCCTGAGGATGTCTCAGCGACGATGCACGTACTTGTGGTTGTGGTTTTGGTTGTGCCAGTGGTTCGCCCCAAACACGCTGTGATGTGAGCGGCTGAGGTACTGAATGCTGAAGTAGTAGTGGTTGTTGTTGTTGTTCTTGCTGTAGTTCTTGCTGAGGTTGCTGCGTTGGTCGAGACAACGTCAGTGGTGGTAGTGACGGCTGCTGCTGTTGATGCTGTAGCTGTTGATGTTCTTCTTGTTCTTGTGGTAGTAGTAGTGGCTGCACCAACGATGGCTGCTCTTCCTGCTGCTCCCGATCTTCCGAAACACGAATCGCGTCCTTCACTCCCCGAAGCAAGTCCCTTCGTTCCCTCTCCTGAGACTCTCTCCGTCTCTGATGCTCCCTTCTGGGAGAGGCACCGTGCTTACTGGTGCCTCTCCCACTCTCATTCCCAACACCGCGTTGGATCTCCTCCTCGGACTCCCACGGCGTTAACGTTGTCCAGAACATGATTTAGGTTTAGAACTTTTCGATACGGCTGCCTGTGGAAATAAAAAGATAATTACAACAATACACCAATCACTCGTTCTCAGGGTCCCAATAAAACAAAACACATTATTCCCCCCAACGAACACCCTCTTCCCTGCTGTTCTCCATCTTGTGGCTTTCATTAAATTTCCTGAACCTGTAGAAGACAATAATCTGAACAACATCAACAAACGTTTTGAGACACATCAATTATTAGGGAAGTGGAACCCTTTTTTTGTATTTTTTTTATTTTATTTTCACAGGGAGGTTCCCCTGCTACTTATTTTTTTTTTTTTTTGTTAGTTATTATTATTATTATTTTTAATTTTTTTGGTTGTTTTTTTTTGATTAGCGGGGAGTGGAACCCCTTTTTTTTTATTTTTCATTTTATTTTTTTGAAGATTACACAGGGAAGTTTCCCCCATGTTACTTTATTTATATTTTTTTTTATTTTTTTTAAGAAAAACACTTTATTCCTTGCCTCATTCCCATCACTTCACTTCCTTCTTTATCCTGTACTCGAAAAGAGAAAAACGAGGATAAACGGTTGAAGGAAAAAAGAGACGGAAATAAAATAAAAAAAAGGAAAAAGAAACACACTTTCACAGATTCAGATATTCTTTTGAAATGTAGAAATTGCAATGCTTCAACTTGGGAGGTTGGTGTAATGATGGTGTAAGGCTACAATTAAAAAACAAAAGGAAGGGTATTGCTGAAGAAGATTAAAAAATGAGGGAGTCGGTTGTATGCATCCGAAGCTGTCCAAGAAAGGCACATCAACGGTAAAATAAACAAAAAAAGAAAACACTTTTACAACGATCTCTACATCTTCAACGGAGATCACTCAAAACACATTTTACTTCTCAAAAACTAACAATCAAATATTCGATATAAACTGAACTGATGAAAATAAAAAAAAACTAAAAAAACAAAACAAAACTCAAAACAAGGACATAAGCCTAAAAAAAAGGATTAATCGCCTCTCCTTCATCCACTCCGAAAACGGAGGAAACGAAGAACGAGAAGCCAGATGGTGATTTCCCTCCAACCTAACACTTCAACATTCATGAGAAGACATGAAGAAGAAGAAGACAAGGAAGGAGAGAGAGCATGTGTTTTTGTGTGTTGTGTTGTGTACTATAATGTTAACAATAACAACAACAAACCACAAGAAAGAAAAAAAAAAAAGGAAAAAGGAAAAGAATAGTGTAAATTAATATTCAACGGACAGGGAAGAAAACAAAGCAAACACCCACAGAAGCAGGGAATACACATGTTTTCAAGAAAAACCCATCATTTTCATCATCATCATCATCATCATCACATTTATCATTTTCCTCATACCCCTCCGCGACTTCGCAGAGGAACTGAGGGAAGAACGATGATGATGATAATAAATAATGGGAACACACATTCAACAAATTATTATCAACCAATTAGACCCACTGCTCTAAACCCAACAAGCAGCAGTCTTGAATTCGGACCGTGCAGAAGCAGATGAAACCAAGCAAAGCAGACATGACCAACAGGATACATGAAATCACAAACAGAGTACAACTGTGCTAACAGCAGACCCAAATAAATATAATCGACTCCCATCTCTCTCATCTCCAAAATGAGATGGAATCGAATCCGTCTGCGGAATACACAACACCGACAGGTTGGCTCCTCTCAGTTGTTGTGACGCATCACACAAACAGAAGTCAAAATGAAAGAATCAAATTGAAGAAAAGAAAAAGGTCGCTGCCACAGCTTAGGTTTCATCTCTTTTTCCCAAAAATATAAAACAGAAACAAAACCTCCCGCAACACGGGGGCAAAAGGGAACACGGTCATTTCTTTCTGACAACCACAAAACTAATCAAGACAGGACCAACGGTCACTGGACTGATTAGAATGAAGAAGAAAGAAAGCAAAAGGAATTCATTTTATTTTATTTTATTTGCATTTTGGAATCCAACACAAGGACACCCAAAAAAAAAGGATAAATAAACATCCTAAAAACCACATCTCACAAAAAAGAAAACCAGAAAAGGAAACATACAACCTCCTCCAACAAAACAAATCTTTCCACAGACACACCAACCGACGGAAAATCGGACAATTTCCTTTCTTTCCAACCTTACGAGAAAAAAACATACACAACCACCCAATAAAGAAAAGTGAAGCATTGCGTGTAAAAACTAAAATGAATATCAAGGTAAACTCTCCGTGCAAGTATTCCCCCCTCCACCCTAATGAGATTAAAACGGTGAGTGAGTGTGAAAAGTTACTCAACGATGAGGAAAGGGAAGAAGGGTTTCTACTTGCGAGTGTGTTGAAAAAAAGACAAAAAGAAAAAAAAAGAAAAGGCAAGACACTAATATTCATTCAGCGACTGTACACCTGAAAAAGGAGGGGTAGAGATTGGGATGTGCGAAATTGAGAAAAAACATGAAGAATGGTCGGTGAAGTTTTTATTTTTATTTTTTAATTACTATTATTTATTTGTTTATTTTTTTTGGTGGCTATGGGTTTGGGTGTGGGATTGGACGATCGAGACAGGAAGTACAGTCGCTATTATGGAGGGCAAGTATTCTTTTCAAGAAAATTAACAAAACGGAACAAATTAAAGCAGTACCCGGAAGATATTAAATTAGGCGAAAATGACTTCCAGTTATTTGTACAAAAGAAAAAAGAACCCCAAAACCCCAAAACCCGATGCAGGCAGGTTGCCAGGAGATTTTCAAATGGGTGAAGTTACTCCGAGCAATCCCTGCGTGCAATGTTTATGAAAAATAAAAAGAAACGAAAACAAGTCGATTAATACTTTTTTTTTTTTTTTTTTTTTAATAATGTTCTGGCATAACAAGAGCCAATGAGTGACGAGGACAACACAAACGAAGGAACTGAAAGTTTATCAACAACAAGATGTTGATGTTGATGTTGATGAGGAAGAAGAAGAAAAAGTCGCTCCAAAAACAATTCGAACCATCAACGGCTCAGATCATTCTCTTAGCTTTGCGACTTTCCCAGCAATTGGCGTACACCCCACACCAGGAAGACGATTACCTGGATGGGGAACGTCGATACCTGAAACGTGTATTGCGTCCACGTCGCAGAAGTAAACCAACTTATGATCATCGCAATGATCAAGACAGGTGGTGGGTACAAAGCAATGTACGATTTCGCTACAAATAAAAATAAAGAAACAACTACCCCGATGCCTTCAAAGACTTCGGGGTGTAGGTGAGCATAGTACGATAATGACACAATCAACACAACGGTGACGAGGAGACACGCACAAAGCTGTCTCACGAAGAAGTCGCCATCCGTTGGTGCGTCGGTGGTCATCCGGTCTCGGAATGAACTCCGCGGTTGTCTGTTTGGCATCATTGCCTGAGGATGTCTCAGCGACGATGCACGTACTTGTGGTTGTGGTTGTGCCAGTGGTTCGCCCCAAACACGCTGTGATGTGAGCGGCTGAGGTGCTGAATGCTGAAGTAGTTGTGGTTGTTGTTGTTGTTGTTTTTGCTGTAGTTCTTGCTGAGGTTGCTGCGTTGGTCGAGACAACGTCAGTGGTGGTAGTGACGGCTGCTGCTGTTGATGCTGTAGCTGTTGATGTTCTTCTTGTTCTTGTGGTAGTAGTAGTGGCTGCACCAACGATGGCTGCTCCTCCGGCTGCTCCCGATCTTCCGAAACACGAATCGCGTCCTTCACTCCCCGAAGCAAGTCCCTTCGTTCCCTCTCCTGAGACTCTCTCCGTCTCTGATGTTCCCTTCTGGGAGAGGCACCGCGCTTACTGGTGCCTCTCCCACTCTCATTCCCAACACCGCGTTGGATCTCCTCCTCGGACTCCCACGGCGTTAATGTTGTCCAGAACATGATTAGTTTAGAACTTTTCGATACGGCTGCCTGTGTAAAAGGAAAAGAAATAACAACAACACAACACACCACAGACACCAGAAACAAATATTCATTCAAACCCAAACAAAAAATAATAAAACAACTTCAAACATTTTGTGTTTCGAACTGTGGATAATGTTACAAGCGAACCCTCCAACATGCGCTGTTGCATCCTTTCAAGTATACTGCAAAGAGAAATATTCATGCGGGAAAAATCCGCGAGTTTTTTTCATTTTTCCTAAATCCGTGAGAATATTTCCCCACGAGAGTATTTCCCTGTCAACATACATTTTATCCAGCCATTTTTTTTAATTCCTTTTTGTGAAGAAAATATGTGCTACAAAGGAAAGCTACAGCAAAAATTATTTTCATTACGCAGTATACTCGGTAGTAGTTGACAGGGCCGTGGCCAAAAGTCACCAGTCCATATGTGAAGTCGGTTTGAATGACATATGGACTGGTGGCTTCACGTATGGACTAGTGTCATAACAAACAGAAGCGAGAGAGAGAAGATGTGTTTTGCTAACATCTTTCTTTTTCCGGAAGTCTTACTGTGGGACTTCTCTTGTTGTTGTAAATTTCCCATCCGCCTGAGGGAATCCATAAACCGCGGTCTTTACACTGTTGCCAGTGTGTTTATGGCCTTCGTCGCTGTTGGAAGTCCCCTCACCGCTCTATGGCATCAACATGCCATAGAGCGGCAAGTGATTAATGGACCATAGCTGAGCCTTGGGAACTCAGATTGGGGTTTAGACTAAAAAAGTTATCGCCATGGCTTTCTTGTAGGAGCTGGCATCAAGCCTGATTTCCGTGGCGTTTGCAACTTGTACCGCTTTAGGGGCATCGGTGTTGCTGTAACCCTTCGAAGCTTCTCCTTCTGCAACTTCCGAGGGAGCAACACTGTCTTTTCTGTATTTTCCCTTGACTGTTTGGTGTTATCGGGGGTCATCTGTTGATGTAATGGAGTCCGTAGTTGTTCGTGAGACTCCGAGGGTGCGTCTGCTTGACGTTTTGGAGTGTCAAACAAGCATCTCCTGTTTACATTGCTTGTCTCTTCATCTGGTATTGCCGTTCGCTTCCCGTTCTCATTTGGAAAGTCTGCTGGGTGAGTTGTGTCCAAGAAGCAGTTCACGTTCCCTAGAATACCAATACCTGATCCAAGATCATCTAATAACACTGGAGAAACTCGCGAAGGTGGGAAGATTACTATTTTCTTACTACTTTCTAATGGTGTTTCATTCCCAAAAATCGCTCCGATGTCAAAACCATCTTGTTGAATTGTTTCAGTTGTAATGTACAAAGTTGGTGGGGTTGGTGGATGCAAAAGTGTCAGTTCCATCGACGCGCACAGGACTGGTTTACTTGCCTGTCGTTGGCAGCTCACATTTGACACTACAAATAACCTCGGTGGAGTCGGTTGGAGTTGTTGGTATGACTGTGACGTAACACGCAACCTTTGCTGATGTTGAGGCTGGCTTGTCACTGTAATATATTCAAAGAGAGGTTGTCTCGTGGTTTGCGAGAAGGCATCGAGAACCTGACTCACAAACTTAAATTGCTGTGTTGGTTGACTTGTAACAGACAATGTTGGCAGAGATGGTCGGGCTTGTTTTGTTAGCTCAGTTGTGACAAATAGTTCTGACAAACTCCGATAAGTCTGAGACGATGCATGCCACTTTTGTGATTGTGGTTGCGTTGTCATTAAAATATACTCATAAAGACGCTGTCCTGATGTCTGTGATGAACCTGTCTGGTGGAGCATATGAACTTACCGATAAGTTTTGGGAGGGGAAAGTGGAACATGGACAACAGTGTGAATCTTCCGACGTGCTAATTGAGAAGTGTCGCAATGTTGGTATCGATGCTAAAACCCGTGAGAAAACAATCTCGAATATAAACAACGAAGCATTTAGTTTTCCGAAGGAGTGCTTGCGTCTTTCCTTTGTGATTGTACTCGGGCTTTGCGCTCGTCAAATCACGTCATCAGCCACATGTAAACGGTATATTATTTCTCGTTGTGAAATAATGTACTTGACATTGAAAATGGGAATTTATAATTATTTAAATATTTGAATCGCTGTACTGTTTGAAATGATGCGGCTCCTCTTCCTCTCTTTTACGAACATGTGATGAATTATCGACATGAGAATCTTTTCGGTCTAAAACATATCCGGAAAGATTCACATGTATTCGAGTAAGAGTGTTGATGAATTGAACAACAAAATGAAATGAAAAACGAATACTTATTCGACTCCGATGGTGTCGAATAGGGAACGGAAGCCACTCAACCAAACTCCCCGAAGTCAACAACCAGTAGAACCAACAGTCTATTGTACGAACACTAATACAGTCATTCCTTTTACTAAACAGGTCTTCTCTGTTTACTGAATGCGAGGATTACTTCACATCATTCATGTCTTCAAACAGATGAAGAGAAGTAATGTGTTTCCATCTTATTTCCCCCAAGTAATAGTAAAGATTAGTGAAGTGTTTCTTTTTTTACAACAAACTCGTATTCTAACTTGTTTGAAGATTGGCGTTTCCAGCCGTCTCTCCAACTGCCTGCCTCGTGCGAGCGGTTCTTACTCTCTCTTGTACCTCCCCCATGAGCTTTCCTGGAGCTCGGCTTCCTTTGAAAATAAGCACCAGCTCCCTCCCTTCTTCCCAGCTTGGTTTTATTTTATTTTGTGTTTGCGAATTATCTTTCAAAAGTGTGAGAACTCATTACGTGAATCTAAAGTAGGATTGCTGGTGCATTCGTACGACTTCCTCATTCTCTCGAGCTCGTTAAATTGAACCTCCGCATGTATTTTCAAATCGATTTGCTTGATTGCAAAAGACAGTCGTCCCTCCAGCTCTTCGGTGTATGTCGAGACAGCGATCAGAGTCATTTATTACACTCAAAACACTTTCATCATATTTTAGAGATTTCTTTACTTCAGGTATCTCACGTAAGAGTCTCGCCTGTTCAATTTGTTTGTTCTTATTTTACAGTCCCTGCCGATCTACTTCGTGGCTTATGTATCCACTTTATCGAAGTAGACTCAGAAAGTTCAGCTTTGTAGAATTTTCTACTGAACTCTGCCTCTCTCTTTGCATCGAGTCTGTAGATCTCCGTCTGTGTCACAGCACTCAAGCATTGTGGTACAGATTGCGTTTCTGTTTCCACATAAGTCTTAGCCTCTGCCTGTTGAGCAGCAAGCCTAAGCCAACCTGATTCAGTCTTTTCTTCAATTAGCGATTGCTTTAAGACATTGTTCTCATGAGCAAGTCGCTGGAAGGTTGACTGGTTCTCCATCAGTGATGCCTGAAGCTTATTCAGAATGATGTCCGTCTCCCAGGATTCTGTTTGAATGCTTGCATCTGCGATCCTCCATGTTAGAAATTGCGTCGCTTTATCTTCCATTTCTACATGGAGTACTAGGTCTGATGGGAATTCCTCATTGCTTATCTTTCTAATTGCCTGCTTGACAGCGTTGAGGATGATGATGACAATGATCGTGATGACGACGATATCGATGATGCCGTAGTAGATTGTGATGATGACAATGATTGTGATGACGACGATATCGATGATGCCGTAGTAGATTGTGATGATGATGACAATGATTGTGATGACGACGATATCGATGATGCCGTAGTAGATTGTGATGATGATGACAATGATTGTGATGACGACGATATCGATGATGCCGTAGTAGATTGTGATGATGATGACAATGATTGTGATGACGACGATATCGATGATGCCGTAGTAGATTGTGATGATGATGACAATGATTGTGATGACGACGATATCGATGATGCCGTAGTAGATTGCGATGATGATGACAATGATTGTGATGACGACGATATCGATGATGCCGTAGTAGATTGTGATGATGATGACAATGATTGTGATGACGACGATATCGATGATGCCGTAGTAGATTGTGATGATGATGACGATAATAATAACGCATCTGACAATTTCATCGAAACAGTCGAAAGGGTTGTAACAGACGGGGTCGCAGTAGTAGTAATAATAGAAAGCGACTCGTCCTCCAGTGTCAATGTTGCTGAAGTTAGTGCGAGTAGAGTCCCGGCATAACATGCTCTTATAACTATCAACTTCTCATGGCTTCTCGATCGTGATAGACGTCGATGTTGTTAGTCTATCCGTCGGCGCTTCGTTGAAGGAGACTTCTTCCCGAGGAAATATCTCAGCACCCGTCTTACTGATAACCATCGAAGAAGTCTCTTCAAGTCTGCTTGACATGAAGGGTCTCTTACACCACTTGTCCATGTTCCGAGTCTGGAATATCACATAGGATGAAAATTACAACACAATTAAAACAAGTTTGTCTTGCTTTTTTTCCGGTACCTGTTTTTGCCAAGGGACAATGGAAGTAGATCGATGGAGGTTCAGCAAGCGATGTGATGTACTTGTATGTGTGTTCTTTGTGTATGTTTTCTTCAGGTGCCCTGAGTAGTTTTTCGTTCTTGCCTTTCAGGGAGGGCCTTAGCCAAAAGCTAACAGTCCGAATCTCACCTGGCAACTCAACCCAGTCTATGTCAGTTTTGGCATCAAACCTGTAATGGTTTCATCATTGAATTTAACTACCATTTCAACAGGTTATTTACTGAAATATGAGGCTGGCTGGCTTGTCACTGTAATATATTCAAAGAGAGGTTGTCTCGTGGTTTGCGAGAAGGCATCGAGAACCTGACTCACAAACTTAAATTGCTGTGTTGGTTGACTTGTAACAGACAATGTTGGCAGAGATGGTCGGGCTTGTTTTGTTAGCTCAGTTGGCATAGATTTGAGTGACGCCTTACTGGCCTTCTCATCCTCTATGAGTGGTGAGGGGGCCAGCAATGGTTTTTTTTTTTTTTTTTCTCTTATTTCTTTTTTTTCTTTTTCTTTTACTCTAATATGAAATTTTTTTGAACAAAATGTGATTATTAATTTAAAAAAAAAAAAAAAAAATAATAATGTAAATCATAGATGGAAGTGCCCTCCAAATTTGGAGGGCGCCTGGTGAAAATCAGCCACAAAAATTTGTAGGGCCATTGTAGGGCCAAAATAGGGCCAAAATAGGGCGCTGGAGGGTGCGTAGGGCGCTTTTTTAATTAAATTTAATATAATGCCGAGCTCATTTTGACACACCCCTGCCCTCAGCGAGGGTCGAATCGCATCTTATTTGACTTTTCTCCGGTTCACCCGATCAAATGCGTCTCTGGGATATCAGTTTACTTGCCACCAGTAAACTTCTTTTTTTTCTCACAAGGTACCGTGAAGACCGGCCTATTAACAAGTTAGCAAGAACGCACTCTCCCTCCTCGAATCCCTCTATATTCGACTCGGTGCATTCTGCGGGCTAATCAGCTCCTTGTAGATCTGGGATGCATCGTCCACTGAAATGAGTTTCAGCTTCAGGGATTGCAGCAGGCTTCGGAAGCTCTCAAGGAGTAGCCCATTGTTTTTGCCATTGTTGACCTCCGAACCATGACCTGGAGGTCTCAGGTTCGAACCCCGTGACACCCTTTTTTCTCTTTTTCGAAAGACTGCCAAGCATGTCAAAATTTTTTTTTGGCTTCTGCGTCAAAATACTTGTGCGTCAGTGTAAGTCCCCGTCAATTTAGCTCTCTTACAACTTGATGAAGAGAGTGGCTCACCTGCACTGGAGCATGGATGCAGATGAAGGAGGAGGTTTGCCACACTGCCGCTGCTCCTCCACCTCTGAAGGAAGCTGATCGTCACTCGCTTGGTTTGCTTGGCATCTGGCATAGTTAATCGCCTAAAAAAAACAAAATAAACAGGTTTGTACTATTACCCTCTTAAGTGTTTCTTTGTGCCTGCTTGCCGATGCCTTGCAATCTTTTCTTCGCTGACGATTGGCTGGGATGCGACCCCCCGTTGGAGAGCGGAAGTGAAGGGAGGGCCGATCCCAAAAGGATCCAGCCCCTATCCCCCCTGTTGATTTATTCACTCCGTAATAAAAAAGGTAAAAAAAAGCGCCCTCCAAAATAATATTTATATTAAAAGCGCCCTACACGCCCTCCAAATTGTAGGGCACTTCCATCTATGGTAAATGAATAATAAAAAAAATAAAAAAAACATGCCTTGGGAATACAACCAAAGTCCCAATTAATCGGTCCTTTCTTTTTCATTCTTGTCAAGTGATCGCTCCACTCGTCGATCACCAAAACCGATTGTATTTATATCTGTTCTTTTCTCAACGATCGGCTATACCGATCATTTTTTTTTAAAATAATTGTTTTCTTCTTCTCGACGATCAGATCCATTTGATCGACCTTTTTTTTTTTTTTTTTTTTTTCCTTTATTCCTTCCATCCCTCCCGCTCCCCTAATTTTAATAAAAACAAGATCAGCTCAGCTTGATCGTTAATCTTTTTTTTTTTTTTTTTTTAAAACTGATTGTATTTATATCTGGTTATTTTTATCAACGATCGGCTATGCCGATCGACCTTTAAAACAATTGTTTTCTCCTTCTCGACGATCAGATTCAATTGATCGACCTTTTCTTTTTTTCTCCCTTTATTCCTTCCATCCCTCCCGCTCCCCTATTTTTTTTAATAAAAACAAGATCAGCTCAGCTTGATCGTTATTTTTTCTTTTTTTTATTGTTGGTCCTAGTCAAGACCTTAAACTGACTAACCGGTCTTAATTTTAACTAAGTGAATGAACCCTTCCCGTTTTCCTTTTCCTTTTCCTTTTCCCTTTATTACTCTCTATCTGGTCTGTTATGTCATAAATCTCATTTAATTTTCATTTTCTCTTTCCTTTTCTGGTCTTTTTTTTTCTTTTTTTTCCTTTTTCATACAACGTTTTTTATTTATATACCGTAATTATAAATATCATGGTGTATAAAAAGTCTCCAAATCGCCAAAAAACGGCCAAATCCACCATCTTTATTATATCCAAAGTTTTTTTAGTACAATCATTCACAGAAAACACTTAGCAAAATTCGGATTCCAGAAAAAAAAAATTTTTTTTTGACCTTTTTTTTGACCTTTTTTTTTTGACTTTCTGACACTAAATTATCGACATTTGAACTGGTTAAAGTTCTACAGGCTGGTCTTGTGTACCAAGGCTGTTAGGATTAGTTTCGGTCCAGAATCGAAACGATTGTTGCCTCGTCTGTAGAAGTGCATTCACCTCTGCATACCAACCTGGTGGGGGCTTGATAACTATGTCTTGAATGTTGAGGTTGCTTCCAGATACATAAGCGTGGTTCATATTTAGAGCCCAGAAAAGGACAACATATCCACAAATAACGTTGTTGGTAGCTGGTTGCACACCAGTCTTAATAAATGAGATGTCAAAATTACTAAAAGCAAAACGGAGTGCAGCTTTGGTAGTGCTGGTGATGCAGTCTAGACGAGGATCAACTACAACTAAGGAGTTCCCTTCCCCAATAGTTGTAACAGCCAGTAGCCAGTGTGATCCCACCGAGGTATGAGGTGCGGTATTAAGAAACATGAACTCATGTTCACAACTACGGACTTCAGGAGGGCAAGCCAGGTCCAGAGGAAAGCATCCACGGAACCTAATGGGCTCCCTGTTACACATGAACTTGAATAGAATTTCGATAAAGTGGGAAGTAACGGACTGGGAGCTTTTGGCTCCTGCCCTATTCCCGATGTAAACTTTCTTTTTATTTTTATTTTTTTTAACAGGCCCAAAGGGCGACAATGATGGTTGCTGACCAAGGAATAATATTCAAATGAATTTTCGTTTCAAAGAAACGAACAGAATTAAGAGAGAGGCAGAGAAAAAAAAAAAAAAAAAAAGAAAGAAAAGAAAAGAAAAAAAAAATGAAGAGGAAATAATCAAACATGAAAAAAAAAAAAAAAAAATATATATATAAATAAAAAACGTTGTATGAAAAAGGAAAAAAAAGAAAAAAAAAAGACCAGAAAAGGAAAGAGAAAATGAAAAGGTATAATATTATTGTGGGGATATGAGGGATAGCAGGGAGATGCTCTTTTTTTTTTTTTTTTTTTTTTCTTATTTATTATTTAAAAAAAGGAAACAATCAGTTTAGCGTCTCGATCAGGACGGAAAATAGAAATTAATCGACATAGTTGATCGATAGAAAAAAAAACAATGATAACATTGTTTATTCATTTTTTTTTTTTTTTTTTTTTTTTTTAAATCTTTTTAATTATTTTAAAGAAAAAACAATCAGTTTAGCGTCTTGACCAGGACGGAAAATAGTAAGTAATCGACATAGTCGATCGTAAGACAGATCACTTTCTGTGAGCAGCGTGTTCGCTGAAGCATTGGGTGTAGGAAAAGACTTAACTTCTACAACAGTTGGCAATTCAAGTTTTGGGTTCTTTACAGGTGGCACAATATCATCAAGCTGTTTCTTGCACTTCCCCGTCGGGGTGGTAACTCTGATGAAGTCGTCGTCTTCTTCGTTCGAATATTCGAACAGTAGCTCGGGTGGATTTACAGGATTGACAATACCTGCTTTTATAAAACCAGCTGTGATACTATTTTTCGTAATGCTATCAAGGGCTGTTACTATCCACTCAATTTGCGGCCCTCGAATGTTCTTCGTTTTTGTGAGCTCCTTCATCCATTTTGACATGGGTTCAGATTCAGCAACATCTTTTGGATCCTTCCCTTTCGCAGCGCGCTTAGCGTTTCTATCAGCTTTTAGATTTAATTTTTTTAATTTTTCCTCCCGCTTGCGTGTCTGCTCTGCCAGCCACTCTCCAAAGGAAAGCTTGATGCTTCTTTTGAAGTTGGCCATGACAGTTAGATCCAGCGGTTGGAGATGAGAAGTCCATCCGCCTGGCACTAGTACAACCGTGATATTTGCTTCTTCAAAGCTACGAAGGACCTCTTCAGTTATCTGCCCCCTAAACTGGTCATATACTGCGAGGCCAGGGTGATCCGATTCAAGTCCCAGCTCCTGGCGTTTTTTAATAAAGTATGGGACTATTGCCTTCTGAAGGTACTCAATAGTTGTTGTTTCGTTTGCCCACCCTCTTAGATTTCTGGTTAACAGCACATCATCTCGGTGTTCGAGACAAGGGTGGCTGTGTGGGGTTGATCTAGCCGTCTTACCCTTGTAGATGGCCTGCATTGGGAGCTTGTCCCCTGTCATCGAGCAACCCAGTACTACGCTGACGCCCCGCTTATCATCGGTGGGAGTTGAATTTCCAGGTGAGATTTGGACTGTTAGCTTTTGGCTAAGGCCCTCCCTGAAGAGCAAGAACAAAAAAACTACTCACACCTGAAGAAAACATACACAAAGAACACACTGTAAGCTGTGTGTGTATTTTGTGTTTGTCACAACAGGAGAGAAAAGAAAGAATGTCAAGGTTGGTCACCTTGCCTATCAACGCACAACATTGGTGGTCTCTACTAGACCCTGAGTGATCCCACTGGATCTCTCATCGTTCATAGTACCCTGTGTGAAGTTATAAAATCAAAGGTAAACTATGAACTACAAATGACTTAGCCTGTTATTATAATGCCACAGGCAGGCCCTGCATTCAGCAACTATCCAGCAGTGCTTGGATGTCCTGATCTTCTTCTAAAAAAAAAAAAGAAAGAAAAACAAAACTGTAGCTGGGATCACTCAGGATCAACAGACTACCAATGCTACCTGTTGTACTTGCTCACTATGGGGGGTGATGCCAAACACCCAGAAGTACTTAACTACTTTCCTTCTTGCTGCCCAGGAGTTTCTGACCAGAACTAATAGAAAATAAAAAGTAGATGGGAAACAATAAAAAGTAAAATGCATATAACTGAAGTTAAACAAGACAAATGAAGTAACAGATCAGAACAGATAGGGAATAAAAAGAAAAGATATAGGCAAGCGTTATTGTAGTAAAAGATAACAAATAAACAAAATGCAAGTATCAACACATGATTTAATTACACCAGCAGCTAACAAACAACATAAAATTGAAGATCAGTTGCCAGAGTATTTCAACCATGGTAGAATACTCGCCCCTCTGGCAGGGATTATCCCAGACTTGTCCTTTAATCTAGTTGGACACCATGGCTTACAACCCTTCCAGAGGGAAGCACCATTATGACTTCTATTTTTTTTCTTCAAGAAAATCATAAGGTGGGAACAAAGAAAAATGCTAAGAGGAACCCCCTATTAACACCTAAGACATCTAAACTGCAGCCCAGCCTATGCCCAATGCACTAACAGGTCATTCCCTCACACTCAGATCAAAAAATCAAAGTTCAGAGTGCATCTTAGCGTGAATGAGAGAATTTCCTCCCGCTTATTTTGAACAAAAGGGATAGGAGAAGGGATAGAAAACGAACATAAAAATAAAATTCTAAGTGAGAAACACTTAGCAGAAACACTTAGCAGCTTTTAAGGAGCTGAAAAGCAAAAAAAAAATCTAAGTGAGAAACACTTAGTAGAAACAATTTGTAGCTAATTAAGCTGAAAATAAAAAAATAAAAAAAATTCTAAGTGAGAAATACTTAGCAACTTTTAGAACAAATATTTCAGTAAATAACCTGTAATGATTAAACCATTACAAGTTTGATGCCAAAACTGACAAGGACTGAGTTGAATTTCCAGGTGAGATTTGGACTGTTAGCTTTTGGCTAAGGCCCTCCCTGAAGAGCAAGAACAAAAAAACTACTCACACCTGAAGAAAACATACACAAAGAACACACTGTAAACTGTGTGTGTATTTTGTGTTTGTCACAACAGGAGAGAAAAGAAAGAATGTCAAGGTTGGTCACCTTGCCTATCAACGCACAACATTGGTGGTCTCTACTAGACCCTGAGTGATCCCACTGGATCTCTCATCGTTCATAGTACCCTGTGTGAAGTTATAAAATCAAAGGTAAACTATGAACTACAAATGACTTAGCCTGTTATTATAATGCCACAGGCAGGCCCTGCATTCAGCAACTATCCAGCAGTGCTTGGATGTCCATGATATCGGCACCGAAGTGGCACCTTTGGGATTGAAGGTGCACTTGCTTGATGGAAGCATCAGGCACTGGGTGTGGTCAAAGTTAATGACCATGCTGTCAGGAATTGCACCATGTATTCGAGCACTGGAGATGCGTTCTAGAAACCTTGACCGAGCTGATGCGAGTTCTGCTTCAGGCGCTACTTTCGCAGTGGTTCCACGACGGTGTGTCCAACCCTTCCGTTCCAGGAACTTGTAGGCCCATACTTCTTGTAGGGAACTAGAATCCACGCGTTCCGGTGTATCACTTGCAAGCACTATCCCCCTTGCTGTGCTTGAAACCAGAGAAGCAAACACACAGCCACCATAAGCACGGATATTCTCAATTAAATCGAGCACCCTTGCTTCCTCATCAGTGGTTAAGATGGTGGGTCTCCCAGATTTCACCTGCCCCTCTTTTAGTGGTTCTCCCTTCGTCTTCCTCTTCTGTTCCTCAATAAAGAGCTTCATTGCCCTGCCTGCCGTGCCAACTGTTAATCTCTTCTTATGGTCCTTGTTGAAGAAGGCAATCGCCTTTGACACATTGGTGGCAGAGTTCACCATCTCACCGATGTTAAGCAACTCCTCCCTTGACCACTTCTTTTCGAAAAGAGCACTGATTCTGGAGCTGACGTGTCCAAATGAAGATCGTTTCGAAACCTCTCATGTCTTAAAGGAAAAGAAATACCTAAAGCTAAGAGACTCGATCATCGCTAATGGCTTCGACTGTAACATTTTTACTATTGAAGTTGGCGTACGAGGAAACATCTGCATGGACCAGCTGAACATCTGGACACGTCACATCGGTTCACCTTTAGCACCAACAAAAGCTTTATTTTGTGAATGCACCAGAATCGCCAGACAGTGCTCATATGTTCTGTTCCAGACAAGGAACCTCCCCACGTGGCATTCAAGACCACTAATGCGCAGCATTAAAGAAGAACCTGCCACTGCAAGTTTTATAAAAGATGGTAAAGAAATCTTCCCTGTGGAAGAAGTCAAAATCCACAAAGTAACAAAACTGAAAACGATCGAAAAGCTCACCATTGAAAGATCGTGGCTTGAGAAATTCGATAGAGTGGGAAGTAACGGACTGGGAGCTTTTGGCTCCTGCCCTATTCCCGATGTAAACTTTCTTTTTATTTTTTTTTTTTTTTTTTAACAGGCCCAGAGGGCGACAATGACTGTTGCTGACCAAGGAATAATATTCAAATGAATTTTCGTTCCAAAGAAACGAACAGAATTAAGAGAGAGGCAGAGAAAAAAAAAAAAAAAAGAAAGAAAAGAAAAAAAAAATATGAAGAGGAAATAATCAAACATGAAAAAAATAAAAAAAAAAAAATAAAATATAAATAAAAAACGTTGTATGAAAAAGGAAAAAAAAGAAAAAAAAAAAAAAAAGACCAGAAAAGGAAAGAGAAAATGAAAAGGTATAATATTATTGTGGGGATATGAGGATAGCAGGGAGATGCTCTTTTTTTTTTTTTTTTTTTTTTTTTTTTTTATTTATTATTTAAAAAAAGGAAACAATCAGTTTAGCGTCTCGATCGGGACGGAAAATAGAAATTAATCGACATAGTCGATCGATAGAAAAAAAAACAATGATAACATTGTTTTTTCCTGATTGTTTATTACTGATTGTTTTTTTTTTTTTTTTTTTAAATCCTTTTAATTATTTTAAAGAAAAAACAATCAGTTTAGCGTCTTGACCAGGACGGAAAATAGAAAGTGATCGACATAGTCGATCGATAAAAAAACAATGATAACATTGTTTATTCATTTTTTTATTTTTTTTTAAATTCTTATTATTTATTTTTTAAAGAAAAAAAAACGGAAAATAAAAATTAGTCGACAAAGTCGAACGATAAAAAAAAAACAATGATAACATTGTTTATTCTTTTTTTTTTTGTTTTTTTTTTATATTCTTTTTTATTAATTTTGAAAAAAAAAACAATCAGTTTAGCGTCTTGACCAGGACGGAAAATAGAAAGTAATCGACATAGTCGATCGATAAAAAAACAATGATAACATTGTTTAATCTTTTTTTTTAAATTCTTTTTATTTATTTTTTAAAGAAAAAAAAACGGAAAATAGAAATTAGTCGACAAAGTCGAACGATAAAAAAACAATGATAACATTGTTTATTCTTTTTTTTTATTTTTTTTATATTTTTTTTTAATTAATTTTGAAAAAAAAACAATCAGTTTAGCGTCTTGACCAGGACGGAAAATAGAAAGCGATCGACATAGTCGATCGATAAGAAAACAATGATAACATTGTTTATTCTTTTTTTTTTATTTTAAATTCTTTTTATTTATTTTTTAAAGAAAAAAAAACGGAAAATAGAAATTAGTCGACAAAGTCGAACGATAAAAAAAAACAATGATAACATTGTTTATTCTTTTTTTTGTATTTTTTTTATATTCTTTTTTATTAATTTTGAAAAAAAAAAAAAAACAATCAGTTTAGCGTCTTGACCAGGACGGAAAATAGAAAGTGATCGACATAGTCGATCGATAAAAAAACAATGATAACATTGTTTATTTTTTTTTTTTATTTTAAATTCTTTTTATTTATTTTTTAAAGAAAAAAAAACGGAAAATAGAAATTAGTCGACAAAGTCGAACGATAAAAAAAACAACGATAACATTGTTTATTCTTTTTTTTATTTTTTTTTTTATATTCTTTTTTATTAATTTTGAAAAAAAAAAAAAAAAAAAAACAATCAGTTTAGCGTCTTGACCAGGACGGAAAATAGAAAGTAATCGACATAGTCGATCGATAAAAAAACAATGATAACATTGTTTATTCTTTTTTTTTTTAAATTCTTTTTATTTATTTTTTAAAGGAAAAAAAAAACGGAAAATAGAAATTAGTCGACAAAGTCGAACGATAAAAAAACAATGATAACATTGTTTATTCTTTTTTTTTTTTTTTTATTTCTTTTTATTTATTAAAAAAAAAAAACAATCAGTTTAGCGTCTTGACCAGGACGGAAAATAGAAAGTGATTGACATAGTCGATCGATAAAAAAACAATGATAACATTGTTTATTCTTTTTTTTTATTTTAAATTCTTTTTATTTATTTTTTAGTTTTATCTGGCAAACTTGTTACGCATCGGCTCTTTCTATTCTACTTATTGCCAATGGTTCTTCCTCCCCGGCCCCTTCTGTTTTGTTAGATGAGGATGAGCTCACTGGACTCTCCTTGTCATTCTCTTCTATTTCTTCCATCTCTTTCCAGACTCCCCCACCTGAACTCATGTCAACGGGATCGCAAACACTTCCTGCTGATTTCGCTATAGTGATAAGAACTCAATCTGACATGGGTTCTCAAACCCCCTTGTACAAAAAAAAAGAAGGAAAATTAAGGCTGAAACTTTCCTTGAAATGCCAGATTTTAGAAAACGAATTAGAGCAAATGAAAGAACGAATTTTTTATGTTCTATTTTTATTTTACTTTAATGCGATGTCAGCCTCCCTCGAGAAAGACAAGCAGTTACTAAATGGATTACCTGTTGAGATCAAAGCTACCAACCAGGATCCATCCTCACTTCCTCCTGCGCCCCCTGTTTTAATTATTGAAAAAGATAGAAAAGAATATGAACTTCTGGAAGGAGTAATTCAACGGTTAACAGCAGAACGCGATGAATCGAAGACTTCTCTTTCTGCACTAGTTCGACAATATGACTTAGTGGAAGATTACAGGAAACGTGAGCTCGCAAATCTGACTCAGAGAGCAGACCTATCGGAAATGGCGCTCTTTAATTACCATCAAAGGTTTGTTCTTCTGTCGAACGAATTGGAGACCAAATGTAATGAGGAAAGAGAAAGTAAAATAAGACTTTTCTATACTCAACAGGAGGTCGAGAGTTTGCGTGCCGCGCGTCCCCGTATGACCCACTTTAGTCAACAAGTTTCCCCCCGAACCCCCGTTCTGTATGAATCTGTTGCTATGATGAAGATAGCAAAGAACTACCTCTCGCTCTTTACAACTACGAGTAGTCTTTTTACTCCTCTTATTAAACCCCTTATCTCTACCCTTAATTATATCACCCCTCTTTGTCCTCTAGCCTCAATTCCTCCGACAATGCCGCAGAGTGAAGCTCTCGACCGCACGCCGACCAAGATTTTACGACAAGAGAGTCACGTTATCTCCGTTAAAGAGAATACACCTATTGCGAGACAATGGTCCGAGGGTAGGATTGACTTACTCGAGAATTACTGTCGAGCAGTAGATGACTCTCTCGAAACAAACGAGAAAGCGGCAGAGCTCTCAGAACAACTTCTGGATGCCCAACTTCGCCTCTCGGAGCTGAATCACCAACGGTGTACAACTCACGCAGAGCAGCTTGAGCAATCCATGATGTTAACGGGACTGGCGAGCGATTTAAATGCTCAACTCGCCTTGGCACGGTCTCAAATTGCGGCCCTGAAGTTCCAATTAGCTTCATGGGCAGAAGGTTTGAGTCCGCCAGACACAGAAGAACATGAGGAAAATGAAACTCCGCCGAGAAAGTCTGAGCGTTCAACTCTGAAAAAACGAACCCCTCCATCAAGATATCGTTACAATCGAAGGAGATGTTCTGCTGATGACGTTCACGGTGACTCCACCCCCTTGTAATTCTCTTTTTCCTTACTTTCACATCACTTTGTTTATTTAGTTTTTTAGCTTATTTATTATTTATTGTTCGTTTTGTTTGTATTATTTTATCGATATGTTTATGTCCGTCAGATCATAACGTTAATCAGGTTAATTGTTAATTGTTAATTATAAATGGTCTAAACCCCAATCCAAGTTCCCAAGGCTTGGCATAGATTTGAGTGACGCCTTACTGGCCTCCTCATCCTCTATGAGTGGTGAGGGGGCCAGCAATGGTTTTTTTTTTTTTTTTTTTCTCTTATTTCTTTTTTTCTTTTTCTTTTACCTGGTCAAGACGCTAAACTGATTGTTTTTTTTTCAAAATTAATTAAAAAAAAATATAAAAAAAATAAAAAAAAAGAATAAACAATGTTATCATTGTTTTTTTATCGTTCGACTTTGTCGACTAATTTCTATTTTCCGTTTTTTTGCTTTAAAAAATAAATAAAAAGAATTTAAAAAAAAAGATTAAACAATGTTATCATTGTTTTTTTATCGATCGACTATGTCGATTACTTTCTATTTTCCGTCCTGGTCAAGACGCTAAACTGATTGTTTTTTTTTTCAAAATTAATAAAAAAGAATATAAAAAAAAAAACAAAAAAAAAAAAGAATAAACAATGTTATCATTGTTTTTTTTTTATCGTTCGACTTTGTCGACTAATTTTTATTTTCCGTTTTTTTTTCTTTAAAAAATAAATAATAAGAATTTAAAAAAAAATAAAAAAAATGAATAAACAATGTTATCATTGTTTTTTTATCGATCGACTATGTCGATCACTTTCTATTTTCCGTCCTGGTCAAGACGCTAAACTGATTGTTTTTTCTTTAAAATAATTAAAAGGATTTAAAAAAAAAAAAAAAAAAAAAAAAAAAAAAGAATAAACAATGTTATCATTGTTTTTTTTTCTATCGATCGACTATGTCGATTAATTTCTATTTTCCGTCCCGATCGAGACGCTAAACTGATTGTTTCCTTTTTTTAAATAATAAATAAAAAAAAAAAAAAAAAAAAAAAAAAAGAGCATCTCCCTGCTATCCTCATATCCCCACAATAATATTATACCTTTTCATTTTCTCTTTCCTTTTCTGGTCTTTTTTTTTTTTTTGGGAAAACCTACAGATCCACCCCCAGGTTTGGGGAAACGTACACTACGGTCACGGCCTTGTGTAACTTTTTTGACCCCTGGATATGTGTTTAAATCCGCAAAATCGAAGACGACGCAATTTGTCGAGTGGTATGATTGCAGACTTGCATTCGCTAGGCTGCGGTTCGAACCCCTGTCGGGTCTTTTTTTTTTTTTTTTTTTTTTTTTTTTTTTTTTTCTTTCCCAGTGACCAACAGGTACACTGTCTGCACTGGCCGTTCGGTCAGGAACGCCGCCGCTGACGTCGTGCGTCGTATCCGTACTGCTGATTCGTTCTGTCACGTTCGGACACTCGTCGCTCTGAGACATTGCTTAGTGCAGGTTGCTGACTAACAACATCGTTTGAAAGTCTTATACCAGAACCTCATTGGTACCTTACAAAGACCCTGCATCAAATTCACACGCGGGTCGTTCTTCAAGGTCAATAGTGTAAACTTCCACTCGACTTAGGACCTCGCTTGGAAGCTTCTGTCATCGCGCAATTCTTCCTTAAGTTAAGTTAAACTTAACTTTAACATAAGAGAGTAATCCATCGTCCTGTTAACCTCTATTCTCTCATCATGGTGTAGAAGTAAGTTAGTCAACTATTGATGTAGTTACTTAATTGTAATGTTCATAAAAAAACATTCTTATTGTTGTAATCTTTTGGACGCAAGCCCTAACACGATCAAAAAGTAACCACCAGTGGTGACTAAGTGATCCAGTCTGGCTTACTTCAAAGGCTAACATAGTCAAGCACAGTCACTGCGGATGTGTTGTGTAGCATCACGGCTCCGTAGATACCAGGGACTAGAAACGGAGTTCCTCTCGTATTGTGGTCGACTTACACTGCCAAGGGGTCTCTCCCCATCAGTAGGTAAAACTTGTCTCACGACGGTCCTGTTAGTGGGTGAACTATCCAACCCTTGGACAATTCTGCTTGTCTAGGCTAGGAAGAGCCGACATTGAAGGATCAAAAGCAATGAACGCTTGGCTGGGTTTGCAGGCCCCAAAAGCTGAACGAAAAAATTGGGCCGTTCGAATCACTAACTTGCATGTTGTCGGTTGCAGTCATCACTCACCTGTCAGCATACTCTTTACCTTAATTACGCTTAACCCTAACGATGATTTGGCAAATAACAAACCTTGAGGGCATCATTGCGTTGCTACGCTGCACCACGTTGGTAGTATTTAAAAGTTAACAAAGCCTTAAAAAAATTTGAGTAACAGCGAGATGAACAGGTCCAGAAAAAAAATTCCGGAAAAAAAAAAAATCCCCCCGAGGGACTCGAACCCCGTACCTCCAGGGCTTCAGTCCGGCACCAACACCACTGCGCTATCACGGATTTGAAAAAACTTCGCCCAGAATAGAGGGCTGTCGATTTGGAAAAAAAGGTCAAAAAAGCTACACAAGGCCGTGACCGTAGTATACGTTTCTCCAAACCTGGGGGTGGATCTGTAGGTTTTCCCTTTTTTTTTTTCTTTTTTTTCCTTTTTCATACAACGTTTTTTATTTATATTTTATTTTTTTTTTTTTATTTTTTTCATGTTTGATTATTTCCTCTTCATATTTTTTTTTTCTTTTCTTTTCTTTCTTTTTTTTTTTTTTTTCTCTGCCTCTCTCTTAATTCTGTTCGTTTCTTTGGAACGAAAATTCATTTGAATATTATTCCTTGGTCAGCAACAGTCATTGTCGCCCTCTGGGCCTGTTAAAAAAAAAAAAAAAAAAATAAAAAGAAAGTTTACATCGGGAATAGGGCAGGAGCCAAAAGCTCCCAGTCCGTTACTTCCCACTCTATCGAATTCAGCCTTTTGTGGAGCTATCCACTCTGCGGTCTTTTTAGGCCCCTCTATCTCCTTTGCTTTATAAGACCCAATGTTTCTTCTCATCCAATTGCTTTTCTCAAGCTGCCTCTTCGGCATTCATTTGCCAACCACATTATTTATCAAAATATATATTATAAACAAGTAGTTACTCCGATTTTTCTGTTTTAGAGCGTAGCTCGTTTTCCTTTAAACAGTATTTACCAAAAAAAACTCTAGGGTTAGCTGCCCGAAATTAAAAAAAAAAAAGGTTTAACCCACCCGAAAAGGAAGCGCAAGAAGAAAATGAGACCCCAAAGCGTCCGAGGGAGCGCCTATCACAAAAAAAGCGAACTCCACCCTCAACGAATCCTCATGATCGCAGAAGAATCTTTTTAGATGACGATTGCTAAGTTCTAGTTTCTATTAGTATTAAATTATTTGTATTATTTTGTCGATATGCTTATGTCTGTCCGATCATAACGTCAATCAGATTAATTGTTAATTGTAATTGGTTTGAGCGCTTATAAAAAAAAAAAAAAAGCGAACTCCAACCTCAACGAACTTTCATGATCGCAGAAGAATCTTTTTAGATGACGATTGCTAAGTTCTAGTTTCTATTAGTATTTATTTATTTGTATTATTTTGTCGATATGTTTATGTCCGTCAGATCATAACGTTAATCAGATTAATTGTCAACTGTTAATTGTAAATGGTCTAAACCCCAATCCAAGTTCCCAAGGCTTGGCATAGATTTGAGTGACGCCTTACTGGCCTCCTCATCCTCTATGAGTGGTGAGGGGGCCAGCAATGGTTTTTTTTTTTTTCTCTTATTTCTTTTTTTCTTTTTCTTTTACTCTAATATGAAATATTTTTGAACAAAATGTGATTATTAATTTAAAAAAAAAAAAAAAAAAAAAAAAATGTAAATGAATAATAAAAAAAAAAAAAAAAAAAACATGCCTTGGGAATACAACCAAAGCCCCAATTAATCGGTCCTTTCTTTTTTCCTTCTTGTCAAGTGATCGCTCCACTCGTCGATCACCAAAACCGATTGTATTTATATCTGTTCTTTTCTCAACGATCGGCTATACCGATCATTTTTTTTAAAATAATTGTTTTCTTCTTCTCGACGATCAGATCCAATTGATCGACCTTTTCTTTTTTTTTCCTTTATTCCTTCCATCCCTCCCGCTCCCCTTATTTAATAAAAACAAGATCAGCTCAGCTTGATCGTTAAACTTTTTTTTATTTATTTATTTATTTTTTTTTTTATTTAAACTGATTGTATTTATATCTGGTTATTTTTCTCAACGATCGGCTATGCCGATCGACCTTTAAAATAATTGTCTTCTTCTTCTCGACGACCAGATCCAATTGATCGACCTTTTCTTTTTTTTTCCTTTATTCCTTCCATCCCTCCCGCTCCCCTTATTTTAATAAAAACAAGATCAGCTCAGCTTGATCGTTATTTAATTATTTATTTATATTTTTTTTTTTTTTGTTGGTCCTAGTCAAGACCTTAAACTGACTAATCGGTCTTAACTTTAACTAAGTGAATGAACCCTTTCCGTTTTCCTTTTCCCTTTATTACTCTCTATCTGGTCTGTTATGTCATAAATCTCATTTAATTTTATCATTCATTTTAATTTTCACTGTTTCCCATCTACATTTTATTTTCAAATAGTTCCGGTCTGCCTTTAATTTTAAATAAAACTGATCATGTTAACTCAATATTTTTTCTTATGTGCAAGAGATACCAACACGCAAGAGATACCAACGCACATACGAGATACCAGCACTTCCGAGATACCGACACAAAAGAGATACCAAGACACTTAAGATACCAGCAAGGACAGTGAGAGGTAGAATGAACTCTCCTCCTTGTGTCCGATCCTGATTATTTTTTGTTGAATTGGTAGTGTTACCTCAGTTTGCTACTCTCGTATCTGTGTTGTGTTAACTCATGTAAGTGATCTTAACTCCTGTTAAATAAAAAAAAATTTCAAAAAAAAAGAAATTAAAAAAGAAGAATTTTCAAATGAAGTTATATCAACCCCTGCCACCCATTATGATCAATTCCGCTTGTTTTTTTTTTTTTTTTTCTTCTTTCTTTTCTTCAAATATAAAAAAAAATTAAAAAATACAAAAGATGAAACAATGTTATCATTGTTTTTTTTATCGATCGACTATGTCGATTACTTCCAGTTTTCCGTCCTGGTCAAGACGCTAAACTGATTGTTTTTTTTTTTTTTTAAAAAATTAATAAAAAGAATATAAAAAAAAAAAAAAAAAAGAATAAACAATGTTATCATTGTTTTTTTTTATCGTTCGACTTTGTCGACTAATTTCTATTTTCCGTTTCTTTTCTTTAAAGAATAAATAAAAAGAATTTAAAATAAAAAAAAAGAATAAACAATGTTATCATTGTTTTTTTATCGATCGACTATGTCGATTACTTTCTATTTTCCGTCCTGGTCAAGACGCTAAACTGATTGTTTTTTTTTTTCAAAATTAATAAAAAAGAATATAAAAAAAAAAAAATAAAAAAAGAATAAACAATGTTATCATTGTTTTTTTTTATTGTTCGACTTTGTTGACTAATTTCTATTTTCCGTTTTTTTTCTTTAAAAAATAAATAAAAAGAATTTAAAATAAAAAAAAGAATAAACAATGTTATCACTGTTTTTTTATCGATCGACTATGTCGATCACTTTCTATTTTCCGTCCTGGTCAAGACGCTAAGAGTTGAATTTCCAGGTGAGATTTGGACTGTTAGCTTTTGGCTAAGGCCCTCCCTGAAGAGCAAGAACAAAAAAACTACTCACACCTGAAGAAAACATACACAAAGAACACACTGTAAGCTGTGTGTGTATTTTGTGTTTGTCACAACAGGAGAGAAAAGAAAGAATGTCAAGGTTGGTCACCTTGCCTATCAACGCACAACATTGGTGGTCTCTACTAGACCCTGAGTGATCCCACTGGATCTCTCATCGTTCATAGTACCCTGTGTGAAGTTATAAAATCAAAGGTAAACTATGAACTACAAATGACTTAGCCTGTTATTATAATGCCACAGGCAGGCCCTGCATTCAGCAACTATCCAGCAGTGCTTGGATGTCCTGATCTTCTTCTAAAAAAAAGAAAGAAAAACAAAACTGTAGCTGGGATCACTCAGGATCAACAGACTACCAATGCTACCTGTTGTACTTGCTCACTATGGGGGGTGATGCCAAACACCCAGAAGTACTTAACTACTTTCCTTCTTGCTGCCCAGGAGTTTCTGACCAGAACTAATAGAAAATAAAAAGTAGATGGGAAACAATAAAAAGTAAAATGGATATAACTGAAGTTAAACAAGACAAATGAGGTAACAGACCAGAACAGAAAGAGGATTGTAATAGAAGATTACAAATAAAAGAAATGCAAGTATCAACACATAATCAAGATACACCAGCAGCTAACAAACAACATAAAATTGAAGATCAGTTGCCAGAGTATTTCAACCATGGTAGAATACTCGCCCCTCTGGCAGGGATTATCCCAGACTTGTCCTTTAATTTAGTTGGACACCATGGCTTACAACCCTTCCAGAGGGAAGCACCATTATGACTTCTATTTTTTTTCTTCAAGAAAATCATAAGGTGGGAACAAAGAAAAATGCTAAGAGGAACCCCCTATTAACACCTAAGACATCTAAACTGCAGCCCAGCCTATGCCCAATGCACTAACAGGTCATTCCCTCACACTCAGATCAAAAAATCAAAGTTCAGAGTGCATCTTAGCGTGAATGAGAGAATTTCCTCCCGCTTATTTTGAACAAAAGGGATAGGAGAAGGGATAGAAAACGAACATAAAAATAAAATTCTAAGTGAGAAACACTTAGCAGAAACACTTAGCAGCTTTTAAGGAGCTGAAAGGCAAAAAAAAAATCTAAGTGAGAAACACTTAGTAGAAACAATTTGTAGCTAATTAAGCTGAAAATAAAAAAATAAAAAATTTCTAAGTGAGAAATACTTAGCAACTTTTAGAACAAATATTTCAGTAAATAACCTGTAATGATTAAACCATTACAAGTTTGATGCCAAAACTGACAAAGACTGAGTTGAATTTCCAGGTGAGATTTGGACTGTTAGCTTTTGGCTAAGGCCCTCCCTGAAGAGCAAGAACAAAAAAACTACTCACACCTGAAGAAAACATACACAAAGAACACACTGTAAGCTGTGTGTGTATTTTGTGTTTGTCACAACAGGAGAGAAAAGAAAGAATGTCAAGGTTGGTCACCTTGCCTATCAACGCACAACATTGGTGGTCTCTACTAGACCCTGAGTGATCCCACTGGATCTCTCATCGTTCATAGTACCCTGTGTGAAGTTATAAAATCAAAGGTAAACTATGAACTACAAATGACTTAGCCTGTTATTATAATGCCACAGGCAGGCCCTGCATTCAGCAACTATCCAGCAGTGCTTGGATGTCCTGATCTTCTTCTAAAAAAAAGAAAGAAAAACAAAACTGTAGCTGGGATCACTCAGGATCAACAGACTACCAATGCTACCTGTTGTACTTGCTCACTATGGGGGGTGATGCCAAACACCCAGAAGTACTTAACTACTTTCCTTCTTGCTGCCCAGGAGTTTCTGACCAGAACTAATAGAAAATAAAAAGTAGATGGGAAACAATAAAAAGTAAAATGGATATAACTGAAGTTAAACGAGTTGAATTTCCAGGTGAGATTTGGACTGTTAGCTTTTGGCTAAGGCCCTCCCTGAAGAGCAAGAACAAAAAAACTACTCACACCTGAAGAAAACATACACAAAGAACACACTGTAAGCTGTGTGTGTATTTTGTGTTTGTCACAACAGGAGAGAAAAGAAAGAATGTCAAGGTTGGTCACCTTGCCTATCAACGCACAACATTGGTGGTCTCTACTAGACCCTGAGTGATCCCACTGGATCTCTCATCGTTCATAGTACCCTATGTGAAGTTATAAAATCAAAGGTAAACTATGAACTACAAATGACTTAGCCTGTTATTATAATGCCACAGGCAGGCCCTGCATTCAGCAACTATCCAGCAGTGCTTGAATGTCCTGATCTTCTTCTAAAAAAAAGAAAGAAAAACAAAACTGTAGCTGGGATCACTCGGGATCAACAGACTACCAATGCTACCTGTTGTACTTGCTCACTATGGGGGGTGATGCCAAACACCCAGAAGTACTAAACTGCTTTCCTTCTTGCTGCCCAGGGGTTTCTGACCAGAACTAATAGAAAATAAAAACAGATGGGAAACAATAAAAAGTAAAATGAATATAACTGAAGTTAAACAAGAATGTTGGTCCTAGACAAGACCTTAAACTGACTAACCGGTCTTAATTTTAACTAAGTGTTAACCTAGTTTCCTAGTTTCTAATATGAAATCTTTTTCTTTTTTTTTCTTTTTGAACAAAATGTAATTATTAATGTAAAAAAATGAAGAAACAGACCAGAACAGATAGAGAATAAAAAAGAAAAGATAATTGCAAGAGTTATAACATTGTTTATTCTTTTTTTATTTTTTTTTTTTTATATTCTTTTTTATTAATTTTGAAAAAAAAAAACAATCAGTTTAGCGTCTTGACCAGGACGGAAAATAGAAAGTGATCGACATAGTCGATCGATAAAAAAACAATGATAACATTGTTTATTCTTTTTTTTTATTTTAAATTCTTTTTATTTATTTTTTAAAGAAAAAAAAACGGAAAATAGAAATTAGTCAACAAAGTCGAACAATAAAAAAAACAATGATAACATTGTTTATTCTTTTTTTTTTTTTTTTTTTTTTATATTCTTTTTTATTAATTTTGAAAAAAAAAACAATCAGTTTAGCGTCTTGACCAGGACGGAAAATAGAAAGTAATCGACATAGTCGATCGATAAAAAAACAATGATAACATTGTTTATTCTTTTTTTTTTTTTTTTTTTTTTTTATATTCTTTTTTATTAATTTTGAAAAAAAAACAATCAGTTTAGCGTCTTGACCAGGACGGAAAATAGAAAGTGATCGACATAGTCGATCGATAAAAAAACAATGATAACATTGTTTATTCTTTTTTTTTATTTTAAATTCTTTTTATTTATTCTTTAAAGAAAAGAAACGGAAAATAGAAATTAGTCGACAAAGTCGAACGATAAAAAAAAAACAATGATAACATTGTTTATTCTTTTTTTTTTTTTTTTTTATATTCTTTTTTATTAATTTTGAAAAAAAAAACAATCAGTTTAGCGTCTTGACTAGGACGGAAAATAGAAAGTGATCGACATAGTCGATCGATAAAAAAACAATGATAACATTGTTTATTCTTTTTTTTTATTTTAAATTCTTTTTATTTATTCTTTAAAGAAAAGAAACGGAAAATAGAAATTAGTCGACAAAGTCGAACGATAAAAAAAAACAATGATAACATTGTTTATTCTTTTTTTATTTTTTTTTTTTTATATTCTTTTTTATTAATTTTGAAAAAAAAAAACAATCAGTTTAGCGTCTTGACCAGGACGGAAAATAGAAAGTGATCGACATAGTCGATCGATAAAAAAACAATGATAACATTGTTTATTCTTTTTTTTTATTTTAAATTCTTTTTATTTATTTTTTAAAGAAAAAAAAACGGAAAATAGAAATTAGTCAACAAAGTCGAACAATAAAAAAAACAATGATAACATTGTTTATTCTTTTTTTTTTTTTTTTTTTTTTATATTCTTTTTTATTAATTTTGAAAAAAAAACAATCAGTTTAGCGTCTTGACCAGGACGGAAAATAGAAAGTGATCGACATAGTCGATCGATAAAAAAACAATGATAACATTGTTTATTCTTTTTTTTTATTTTAAATTCTTTTTATTTATTTTTTAAAGAAAAAAAAACGGAAAATAAAAATTAGTCAACAAAGTCGAACAATAAAAAAAACAATGATAACATTGTTTATTCTTTTTTTTTTTTTTTTTTTTTATATTCTTTTTTATTAATTTTGAAAAAAAAAACAATCAGTTTAGCGTCTTGACCAGGACGGAAAATAGAAAGTAATCGACATAGTCGATCGATAAAAAAACAATGATAACATTGTTTATTCTTTATTTTTTTTTTTTTTTTTTTTTAATATTCTTTTTTATTAATTTTGAAAAAAAAACAATCAGTTTAGCGTCTTGACCAGGACGGAAAATAGAAAGTGATCGACATAGTCGATCGATAAAAAAACAATGATAACATTGTTTATTCTTTTTTTTTATTTTAAATTCTTTTTATTTATTTTTTAAAGAAAAAAAAACGGAAAATAGAAATTAGTCAACAAAGTCGAACAATAAAAAAAACAATGATAACATTGTTTATTCTTTTTTTTTTTTTTTTTTTTTTATATTCTTTTTTATTAATTTTGAAAAAAAAAACAATCAGTTTAGCGTCTTGACCAGGACGGAAAATAGAAAGTAATCGACATAGTCGATCGATAAAAAAACAATGATAACATTGTTTATTCTTTTTTTTTTTTTTTTTTTTTTTTATATTCTTTTTTATTAATTTTGAAAAAAAAACAATCAGTTTAGCGTCTTGACCAGGACGGAAAATAGAAAGTGATCGACATAGTCGATCGATAAAAAAACAATGATAACATTGTTTATTCTTTTTTTTTATTTTAAATTCTTTTTATTTATTCTTTAAAGAAAAGAAACGGAAAATAGAAATTAGTCGACAAAGTCGAACGATAAAAAAAAAACAATGATAACATTGTTTATTCTTTTTTTTTTTTTTTTTTATATTCTTTTTTATTAATTTTGAAAAAAAAAACAATCAGTTTAGCGTCTTGACTAGGACGGAAAATAGAAAGTGATCGACATAGTCGATCGATAAAAAAACAATGATAACATTGTTTATTCTTTTTTTTTATTTTAAATTCTTTTTATTTATTCTTTAAAGAAAAGAAACGGAAAATAGAAATTAGTCGACAAAGTCGAACGATAAAAAAAAACAATGATAACATTGTTTATTCTTTTTTTTTTTTTTTTTTTATATTCTTTTTTATTAATTTTGAAAAAAAAAACAATCAGTTTAGCGTCTTGACCAGGACGGAAAATAGAAAGTGATCGACATAGTCGATCGATAAAAAAACAGTGATAACATTGTTTATTCTTTTTTTTATTTTAAATTCTTTTTATTTATTCTTTAAAGAAAAAAAACGGAAAATAGAAATTAGTCAACAAAGTCGAACAATAAAAAAAAACAATGAGTTGAATTTCCAGGTGAGATTTGGACTGTTAGCTTTTGGCTAAGGCCCTCCCTGAAGAGCAAGAACAAAAAAACTACTCACACCTGAAGAAAACATACACAAAGAACACACTGTAAGCTGTGTGTGTATTTTGTGTTTGTCACAACAGGAGAGAAAAGAAAGAATGTCAAGGTTGGTCACCTTGCCTATCAACGCACAACATTGGTGGTCTCTACTAGACCCTGAGTGATCCCACTGGATCTCTCATCGTTCATAGTACCCTGTGTGAAGTTATAAAATCAAAGGTAAACTATGAACTACAAATGACTTAGCCTGTTATTATAATGCCACAGGCAGGCCCTGCATTCAGCAACTATCCAGCAGTGCTTGGATGTCCTGATCTTCTTCTAAAAAAAAGAAAGAAAAACAAAACTGTAGCTGGGATCACTCAGGATCAACAGACTACCAATGCTACCTGTTGTACTTGCTCACTATGGGGGGTGATGCCAAACACCCAGAAGTACTTAACTACTTTCCTTCTTGCTGCCCAGGAGTTTCTGACCAGAACTAATAGAAAATAAAAAGTAGATGGGAAACAATAAAAAGTAAAATGGATATAACTGAAGTTAAACGAGTTGAATTTCCAGGTGAGATTTGGACTGTTAGCTTTTGGCTAAGGCCCTCCCTGAAGAGCAAGAACAAAAAAACTACTCACACCTGAAGAAAACATACACAAAGAACACACTGTAAGCTGTGTGTGTATTTTGTGTTTGTCACAACAGGAGAGAAAAGAAAGAATGTCAAGGTTGGTCACCTTGCCTATCAACGCACAACATTGGTGGTCTCTACTAGACCCTGAGTGATCCCACTGGATCTCTCATCGTTCATAGTACCCTATGTGAAGTTATAAAATCAAAGGTAAACTATGAACTACAAATGACTTAGCCTGTTATTATAATGCCACAGGCAGGCCCTGCATTCAGCAACTATCCAGCAGTGCTTGAATGTCCTGATCTTCTTCTAAAAAAAAGAAAGAAAAACAAAACTGTAGCTGGGATCACTCGGGATCAACAGACTACCAATGCTACCTGTTGTACTTGCTCACTATGGGGGGTGATGCCAAACACCCAGAAGTACTAAACTGCTTTCCTTCTTGCTGCCCAGGGGTTTCTGACCAGAACTAATAGAAAATAAAAACAGATGGGAAACAATAAAAAGTAAAATGAATATAACTGAAGTTAAACAAGAATGTTGGTCCTAGACAAGACCTTAAACTGACTAACCGGTCTTAATTTTAACTAAGTGTTAACCTAGTTTCCTAGTTTCTAATATGAAATCTTTTTCTTTTTTTTTCTTTTTGAACAAAATGTAATTATTAATGTAAAAAAATGAAGAAACAGACCAGAACAGATAGAGAATAAAAAAGAAAAGATAATTGCAAGAGTTATAACATTGTTTATTCTTTTTTTATTTTTTTTTTTTTATATTCTTTTTTATTAATTTTGAAAAAAAAAAACAATCAGTTTAGCGTCTTGACCAGGACGGAAAATAGAAAGTGATCGACATAGTCGATCGATAAAAAAACAATGATAACATTGTTTATTCTTTTTTTTTATTTTAAATTCTTTTTATTTATTTTTTAAAGAAAAAAAAACGGAAAATAGAAATTAGTCAACAAAGTCGAACAATAAAAAAAACAATGATAACATTGTTTATTCTTTTTTTTTTTTTTTTTTTTTTATATTCTTTTTTATTAATTTTGAAAAAAAAAACAATCAGTTTAGCGTCTTGACCAGGACGGAAAATAGAAAGTAATCGACATAGTCGATCGATAAAAAAACAATGATAACATTGTTTATTCTTTTTTTTTTTTTTTTTTTTTTTTATATTCTTTTTTATTAATTTTGAAAAAAAAACAATCAGTTTAGCGTCTTGACCAGGACGGAAAATAGAAAGTGATCGACATAGTCGATCGATAAAAAAACAATGATAACATTGTTTATTCTTTTTTTTTATTTTAAATTCTTTTTATTTATTCTTTAAAGAAAAGAAACGGAAAATAGAAATTAGTCGACAAAGTCGAACGATAAAAAAAAAACAATGATAACATTGTTTATTCTTTTTTTTTTTTTTTTTTATATTCTTTTTTATTAATTTTGAAAAAAAAAACAATCAGTTTAGCGTCTTGACTAGGACGGAAAATAGAAAGTGATCGACATAGTCGATCGATAAAAAAACAATGATAACATTGTTTATTCTTTTTTTTTATTTTAAATTCTTTTTATTTATTCTTTAAAGAAAAGAAACGGAAAATAGAAATTAGTCGACAAAGTCGAACGATAAAAAAAAACAATGATAACATTGTTTATTCTTTTTTTATTTTTTTTTTTTTATATTCTTTTTTATTAATTTTGAAAAAAAAAAACAATCAGTTTAGCGTCTTGACCAGGACGGAAAATAGAAAGTGATCGACATAGTCGATCGATAAAAAAACAATGATAACATTGTTTATTCTTTTTTTTTATTTTAAATTCTTTTTATTTATTTTTTAAAGAAAAAAAAACGGAAAATAGAAATTAGTCAACAAAGTCGAACAATAAAAAAAACAATGATAACATTGTTTATTCTTTTTTTTTTTTTTTTTTTTTTATATTCTTTTTTATTAATTTTGAAAAAAAAAACAATCAGTTTAGCGTCTTGACCAGGACGGAAAATAGAAAGTGATCGACATAGTCGATCGATAAAAAAACAATGATAACATTGTTTATTCTTTTTTTTTATTTTAAATTCTTTTTATTTATTTTTAAAAGAAAAAAAAACGGAAAATAAAAATTAGTCAACAAAGTCGAACAATAAAAAAAACAATGATAACATTGTTTATTCTTTTTTTTTTTTTTTTTTTTTATATTCTTTTTTATTAATTTTGAAAAAAAAAACAATCAGTTTAGCGTCTTGACCAGGACGGAAAATAGAAAGTAATCGACATAGTCGATCGATAAAAAAACAATGATAACATTGTTTATTCTTTTTTTTTTTTTTTTTTTTTTTTTAATATTCTTTTTTATTAATTTTGAAAAAAAAACAATCAGTTTAGCGTCTTGACCAGGACGGAAAATAGAAAGTGATCGACATAGTCGATCGATAAAAAAACAATGATAACATTGTTTATTCTTTTTTTTTATTTTAAATTCTTTTTATTTATTTTTTAAAGAAAAAAAAACGGAAAATAGAAATTAGTCAACAAAGTCGAACAATAAAAAAAACAATGATAACATTGTTTATTCTTTTTTTTTTTTTTTTTTTTTTATATTCTTTTTTATTAATTTTGAAAAAAAAAACAATCAGTTTAGCGTCTTGACCAGGACGGAAAATAGAAAGTAATCGACATAGTCGATCGATAAAAAAACAATGATAACATTGTTTATTCTTTTTTTTTTTTTTTTTTTTTTTTATATTCTTTTTTATTAATTTTGAAAAAAAAACAATCAGTTTAGCGTCTTGACCAGGACGGAAAATAGAAAGTGATCGACATAGTCGATCGATAAAAAAACAATGATAACATTGTTTATTCTTTTTTTTTATTTTAAATTCTTTTTATTTATTCTTTAAAGAAAAGAAACGGAAAATAGAAATTAGTCGACAAAGTCGAACGATAAAAAAAAAACAATGATAACATTGTTTATTCTTTTTTTTTTTTTTTTTTAATATTCTTTTTTATTAATTTTGAAAAAAAAAACAATCAGTTTAGCGTCTTGACTAGGACGGAAAATAGAAAGTGATCGACATAGTCGATCGATAAAAAAACAATGATAACATTGTTTATTCTTTTTTTTTATTTTAAATTCTTTTTATTTATTCTTTAAAGAAAAGAAACGGAAAATAGAAATTAGTCGACAAAGTCGAACGATAAAAAAAAACAATGATAACATTGTTTATTCTTTTTTTTTTTTTTTTTTTATATTCTTTTTTATTAATTTTGAAAAAAAAAACAATCAGTTTAGCGTCTTGACCAGGACGGAAAATAGAAAGTGATCGACATAGTCGATCGATAAAAAAACAGTGATAACATTGTTTATTCTTTTTTTTATTTTAAATTCTTTTTATTTATTCTTTAAAGAAAAAAAACGGAAAATAGAAATTAGTCAACAAAGTCGAACAATAAAAAAAAACAATGAGTTGAATTTCCAGGTGAGATTTGGACTGTTAGCTTTTGGCTAAGGCCCTCCCTGAAGAGCAAGAACAAAAAAACTACTCACACCTGAAGAAAACATACACAAAGAACACACTGTAAGCTGTGTGTGTATTTTGTGTTTGTCACAACAGGAGAGAAAAGAAAGAATGTCAAGGTTGGTCACCTTGCCTATCAACGCACAACATTGGTGGTCTCTACTAGACCCTGAGTGATCCCACTGGATCTCTCATCGTTCATAGTACCCTGTGTGAAGTTATAAAATCAAAGGTAAACTATGAACTACAAATGACTTAGCCTGTTATTATAATGCCACAGGCAGGCCCTGCATTCAGCAACTATCCAGCAGTGCTTGGATGTCCTGATCTTCTTCTAAAAAAAAGAAAGAAAAACAAAACTGTAGCTGGGATCACTCAGGATCAACAGACTACCAATGCTACCTGTTGTACTTGCTCACTATGGGGGGTGATGCCAAACACCCAGAAGTACTTAACTACTTTCCTTCTTGCTGCCCAGGAGTTTCTGACCAGAACTAATAGAAAATAAAAAGTAGATGGGAAACAATAAAAAGTAAAATGGATATAACTGAAGTTAAACGAGTTGAATTTCCAGGTGAGATTTGGACTGTTAGCTTTTGGCTAAGGCCCTCCCTGAAGAGCAAGAACAAAAAAACTACTCACACCTGAAGAAAACATACACAAAGAACACACTGTAAGCTGTGTGTGTATTTTGTGTTTGTCACAACAGGAGAGAAAAGAAAGAATGTCAAGGTTGGTCACCTTGCCTATCAACGCACAACATTGGTGGTCTCTACTAGACCCTGAGTGATCCCACTGGATCTCTCATCGTTCATAGTACCCTATGTGAAGTTATAAAATCAAAGGTAATCTATGAACTACAAATGACTTAGCCTGTTATTATAATGCCACAGGCAGGCCCTGCATTCAGCAACTATCCAGCAGTGCTTGAATGTCCTGATCTTCTTCTAAAAAAAAGAAAGAAAAACAAAACTGTAGCTGGGATCACTCGGGATCAACAGACTACCAATGCTACCTGTTGTACTTGCTCACTATGGGGGGTGATGCCAAACACCCAGAAGTACTAAACTGCTTTCCTTCTTGCTGCCCAGGGGTTTCTGACCAGAACTAATAGAAAATAAAAACAGATGGGAAACAATAAAAAGTAAAATGAATATAACTGAAGTTAAACAAGAATGTTGGTCCTAGACAAGACCTTAAACTGACTAACCGGTCTTAATTTTAACTAAGTGTTAACCTAGTTTCCTAGTTTCTAATATGAAATCTTTTTCTTTTTTTTTCTTTTTGAACAAAATGTAATTATTAATGTAAAAAAATGAAGAAACAGACCAGAACAGATAGAGAATAAAAAAGAAAAGATAATTGCAAGAGTTATAACATTGTTTATTCTTTTTTTATTTTTTTTTTTTTATATTCTTTTTTATTAATTTTGAAAAAAAAAAACAATCAGTTTAGCGTCTTGACCAGGACGGAAAATAGAAAGTGATCGACATAGTCGATCGATAAAAAAACAATGATAACATTGTTTATTCTTTTATTTTATTTTAAATTCTTTTTATTTATTCTTTAAAGAAAAGAAACGGAAAATAGAAACTCTAATTAATAAAAAAGAATATAAAAAAAAAAAAAAAAAAAAAGAATAAACAATGTTATCATTGTTTTTTTTTATCGTTCGACTTTGTCGACTAATTTCTATTTTCCGTTTCTTTTCTTTAAAGAATAAATAAAAAGAATTTAAAATAAAAAAAAAGAATAAACAATGTTATCATTGTTTTTTTATCGATCGACTATGTCGATTACTTTCTATTTTCCGTCCTGGTCAAGACGCTAAACTGATTGTTTTTTTTTTTCAAAATTAATAAAAAAGAATATAAAAAAAAAAAAATAAAAAAAGAATAAACAATGTTATCATTGTTTTTTTTTATTGTTCGACTTTGTTGACTAATTTCTATTTTCCGTTTTTTTTCTTTAAAAAATAAATAAAAAGAATTTAAAATAAAAAAAAGAATAAACAATGTTATCACTGTTTTTTTATCGATCGACTATGTCGATCACTTTCTATTTTCCGTCCTGGTCAAGACGCTAAACTGATTGTTTTTTTTTTCAAAATTAATAAAAAAGAATATAAAAAAAAAAAAAAAAAAAGAATAAACAATGTTATCATTGTTTTTTTTTATCGTTCGACTTTGTCGACTAATTTCTATTTTCCGTTTCTTTTCTTTAAAGAATAAATAAAAAGAATTTAAAATAAAAAAAAAGAATAAACAATGTTATCATTGTTTTTTTATCGATCGACTATGTCGATCACTTTCTATTTTCCGTCCTAGTCAAGACGCTAAACTGATTGTTTTTTTTTTCAAAATTAATAAAAAAGAATATAAAAAAAAAAAAATAAAAAAAGAATAAACAATGTTATCATTGTTTTTTTTTATTGTTCGACTTTGTTGACTAATTTCTATTTTCCGTTTTTTTTCTTTAAAAAATAAATAAAAAGAATTTAAAATAAAAAAAAGAATAAACAATGTTATCACTGTTTTTTTATCGATCGACTATGTCGATCACTTTCTATTTTCCGTCCTGGTCAAGACGCTAAACTGATTGTTTTTTTTTTCAAAATTAATAAAAAAGAATATAAAAAAAAAAAAAAAAAAGAATAAACAATGTTATCATTGTTTTTTTTTTATCGTTCGACTTTGTCGACTAATTTCTATTTTCCGTTTCTTTTCTTTAAAGAATAAATAAAAAGAATTTAAAATAAAAAAAAAGAATAAACAATGTTATCATTGTTTTTTTATCGATCGACTATGTCGATCACTTTCTATTTTCCGTCCTGGTCAAGACGCTAAACTGATTGTTTTTTTTTCAAAATTAATAAAAAAGAATATAAAAAAAAAAAAAAAAAAAAAAAAGAATAAACAATGTTATCATTGTTTTTTTATCGATCGACTATGTCGATTACTTTCTATTTTCCGTCCTGGTCAAGACGCTAAACTGATTGTTTTTTTTTTCAAAATTAATAAAAAAGAATATAAAAAAAAAAAAAAAAAAAAAAGAATAAACAATGTTATCATTGTTTTTTTTATTGTTCGACTTTGTTGACTAATTTCTATTTTCCGTTTTTTTTTCTTTAAAAAATAAATAAAAAGAATTTAAAATAAAAAAAAAGAATAAACAATGTTATCATTGTTTTTTTATCGATCGACTATGTCGATCACTTTCTATTTTCCGTCCTAGTCAAGACGCTAAACTGATTGTTTTTTTTTTCAAAATTAATAAAAAAGAATATAAAAAAAAAAAAAAAAAAGAATAAACAATGTTATCATTGTTTTTTTTTTATCGTTCGACTTTGTCGACTAATTTCTATTTTCCGTTTCTTTTCTTTAAAGAATAAATAAAAAGAATTTAAAATAAAAAAAAAGAATAAACAATGTTATCATTGTTTTTTTATCGATCGACTATGTCGATCACTTTCTATTTTCCGTCCTGGTCAAGACGCTAAACTGATTGTTTTTTTTTCAAAATTAATAAAAAAGAATATAAAAAAAAAAAAAAAAAAAAAAAAGAATAAACAATGTTATCATTGTTTTTTTATCGATCGACTATGTCGATTACTTTCTCATCGACGGAAGATTCACCTATTGCGAGGCAATGGTCCGAAGGTAGACTCGATTTACTGGACAACTACTGTCAAGCGGTAAGTGACTCTCTCCAGACAAATGAGAAAGTGGCGCTGCTCTCGGAAAAACTAGTGGAAGAGCAACGTCGATGCTCCGAGTTGAGCTATCAACAGAAGACTATCCATAAAGAACAACTGGATCATTCCATGTTGTTGATGGAGATGGCCAGTGAGCTCTCTGAGCAACTCTATTTGGCAAAAGACCAAAACAGAGCTCTCAAATTTCAGTTACAAACATGGGCAAATGGTTTTAACCCACCCGAAAAGGAAGCGCAAGAAGAAAATGAGACCCCAAAGCGTCCGAGGGAGCGCCTATCACAAAAAAAGCGAACTCCACCCTCAACGAATCCTCATGATCGCAGAAGAATCTTTTTAGATGACGATTGCTAAGTTCTAGTTTCTATTAGTATTAAATTATTTGTATTATTTTGTCGATATGTTTATGTCTGTCCGATCATAACGTCAATCAGATTAATTGTTAATTGTAATTGGTTTGAGCGCTTATCAAAAAAAAAAAAAAAGCGAACTCCAACCTCAACGAACTTTCATGATCGCAGAAGAATCTTTTTAGATGACGATTGCTAAGTTCTAGTTTCTATTAGTATTTATTTATTTGTATTATTTTGTCGATATGTTTATGTCCGTTAGATCATAACGTTAATCAGGTTAATTGTCAACTGTTAATTGTAAATGGTCTAAACCCCAATCCAAGTTCCCAAGGCTTGGCATAGATTTGAGTGACGCCTTACTGGCCTCCTCATCCTCTATGAGTGGTGAGGGGGCCAGCAATGGTTTTTTTTTTTTTTCTCTTATTTCTTTTTTTCTTTTTCTTTTACTCTAATATGAAATATTTTTGAACAAAATGTGATTATTAATTTAAAAAAAAAAAAAAAAAAAAAAAAAATGTAAATGAATAATAAAAAAAAAAAAAAAAAAAACATGCCTTGGGAATACAACCAAAGCCCCAATTAATCGGTCCTTTCTTTTTTCCTTCTTGTCAAGTGATCGCTCCACTCGTCGATCACCAAAACCGATTGTATTTATATCTGTTCTTTTCTCAACGATCGGCTATACCGATCATTTTTTTAAAAAATAATTGTTTTCTTCTTCTCGACGATCAGATCCAATTGATCGACCTTTTCTTTTTTTTTCCTTTATTCCTTCCATCCCTCCCGCTCCCCTTATTTTAATAAAAACAAGATCAGCTCAGCTTGATCGTTAAACTTTTTTTATTTATTTATTTATTTTTTTTTTTATTTAAACTGATTGTATTTATATCTGGTTATTTTTCTCAATGATCGGCTATGCCGATCGACCTTTAAAATAATTGTCTTCTTCTTCTCGACGACCAGATCCAATTGATCGACCTTTTCTTTTTCTTTCCTTTATTCCTTCCATCCCTCCCGCTCCCCTTATTTTAATAAAAACAAGATCAGCTCTGCTTGATCGTTATTTATTTATTTATTTATTTATTTATTTTTTTTTTTTTGTTGGTCCTAGTCAAGACCTTAAACTGACTAACCGGTCTTAACTTTAACTAAGTGAATGAACCCTTCCCGTTTTCCTTTTCCCTTTATTACTCTCTATCTGGTCTGTTATGTCATAAATCTCATTTAATTTTATCATTCATTTTAATTTTCACTGTTTCCCATCTACATTTTATTTTCAAATAGTTCCGGTCTGTCTTTAATGTTAAATAAAACTGATCATGTTAACTCAATATTTTTTCTTATGTGCAAGAGATACCAACACGCAAGAGATACCAACGCACATACGAGATACCAGCACTTCCGAGATACCGACACAAAAGAGATACCAAGACACTTAAGATACCAGAAATGACAGTGAGAGGTAGAATGAACTCTCCTCCTTGTGTCCGATCCTGATTATTTTTTGTTGAATTGGTAGTGTTACCTCAGTTTGCTACTCTCGTATCTGTGTTGTGTTAACTCATGTAAGTGATCTTAACTCCTGTTAAATAAAAAAAAAAAATTTCAAAAAAAAAGAAATTAAAAAAGAAGAATTTTCAAATGAAGTTGTATCAACCCCTGCCACCCATTATGATCAATTCCGCTTGTTTTTTTTTTTTTTTTTTTTTTTTTCTTCTTTCTTTTCTTCAAATTTAAAAAATATAAAAGATGAAACAATGTTATCATTGTTTTTTTTATCGATCGACTATGTCGATTACTTCCAGTTTTCCGTCCTGGTCAAGACGCTAAACTGATTGTTTTTTTTTTTTTTTAAAAAATTAATAAAAAGAATATAAAAAAAAAAAAAAAAAAAGAATAAACAATGTTATCATTGTTTTTTTTATCGTTCGACTTTGTCGACTAATTTCTATTTTCCGTTTCTTTTCTTTAAAGAATAAATAAAAAGAATTTAAAATAAAAAAAAGAATAAACAATGTTATCACTGTTTTTTTATCGATCGACTATGTCGATCACTTTCTATTTTCCGTCCTGGTCAAGACGCTAAACTGATTGTTTTTTTTTTCAAAATTAATAAAAAAGAATATAAAAAAAAAAAAAAAAAAAGAATAAACAATGTTATCATTGTTTTTTTTTATCGTTCGACTTTGTCGACTAATTTCTATTTTCCGTTTCTTTTCTTTAAAGAATAAATAAAAAGAATTTAAAATAAAAAAAAAGAATAAACAATGTTATCATTGTTTTTTTATCGATCGACTATGTCGATTACTTTCTATTTTCCGTCCTGGTCAAGACGCTAAACTGATTGTTTTTTTTTTTCAAAATTAATAAAAAAGAATATAAAAAAAAAAAAATAAAAAAAGAATAAACAATGTTATCATTGTTTTTTTTTATTGTTCGACTTTGTTGACTAATTTCTATTTTCCGTTTTTTTTCTTTAAAAAATAAATAAAAAGAATTTAAAATAAAAAAAAGAATAAACAATGTTATCACTGTTTTTTTATCGATCGACTATGTCGATCACTTTCTATTTTCCGTCCTGGTCAAGACGCTAAACTGATTGTTTTTTTTTTCAAAATTAATAAAAAAGAATATAAAAAAAAAAAAAAAAAAAGAATAAACAATGTTATCATTGTTTTTTTTTATCGTTCGACTTTGTCGACTAATTTCTATTTTCCGTTTCTTTTCTTTAAAGAATAAATAAAAAGAATTTAAAATAAAAAAAAAGAATAAACAATGTTATCATTGTTTTTTTATCGATCGACTATGTCGATCACTTTCTATTTTCCGTCCTAGTCAAGACGCTAAACTGATTGTTTTTTTTTTCAAAATTAATAAAAAAGAATATAAAAAAAAAAAAAAAAAAGAATAAACAATGTTATCATTGTTTTTTTTTTATCGTTCGACTTTGTCGACTAATTTCTATTTTCCGTTTCTTTTCTTTAAAGAATAAATAAAAAGAATTTAAAATAAAAAAAAAGAATAAACAATGTTATCATTGTTTTTTTATCGATCGACTATGTCGATCACTTTCTATTTTCCGTCCTGGTCAAGACGCTAAACTGATTGTTTTTTTTTCAAAATTAATAAAAAAGAATATAAAAAAAAAAAAAAAAAAAAAAAAGAATAAACAATGTTATCATTGTTTTTTTATCGATCGACTATGTCGATTACTTTCTATTTTCCGTCCTGGTCAAGACGCTAAACTGATTGTTTTTTTTTTTAAAAAAGAATATAAAAAAAAAAAAAAAAAAAAAAGAATAAACAATGTTATCATTGTTTTTTTTATTGTTCGACTTTGTTGACTAATTTCTATTTTCCGTTTTTTTTTCTTTAAAAAATAAATAAAAAGAATTTAAAATAAAAAAAAAGAATAAACAATGTTATCATTGTTTTTTTATCGATCGACTATGTCGATCACTTTCTATTTTCCGTCCTGGTCAAGACGCTAAACTGATTGTTTTTTTTTTTCAAAATTAATAAAAAAGAATATAAAAAAAAAAAAATAAAAAAAGAATAAACAATGTTATAACTCTTGCAATTATCTTTTCTTTTTTATTCTCTATCTGTTCTGGTCTGTTTCTTCATTTTTTTACATTAATAATTACATTTTGTTCAAAAAGAAAAAAAAAGAAAAAGATTTCATATTAGAAACTAGGAAACTAGGTTAACACTTAGTTAAAATTAAGACCGGTTAGTCAGTTTAAGGTCTTGTCTAGGACCAACATTCTTGTTTAACTTCAGTTATATTCATTTTACTTTTTATTGTTTCCCATCTGTTTTTATTTTCTATTAGTTCTGGTCAGAAACCCCTGGGCAGCAAGAAGGAAAGCAGTTTAGTACTTCTGGGTGTTTGGCATCACCCCCCATAGTGAGCAAGTACAACAGGTAGCATTGGTAGTCTGTTGATCCCGAGTGATCCCAGCTACAGTTTTGTTTTTCTTTCTTTTTTTTAGAAGAAGATCAGGACATTCAAGCACTGCTGGATAGTTGCTGAATGCAGGGCCTGCCTGTGGCATTATAATAACAGGCTAAGTCATTTGTAGTTCATAGTTTACCTTTGATTTTATAACTTCACATAGGGTACTATGAACGATGAGAGATCCAGTGGGATCACTCAGGGTCTAGTAGAGACCACCAATGTTGTGCGTTGATAGGCAAGGTGACCAACCTTGACATTCTTTCTTTTCTCTCCTGTTGTGACAAACACAAAATACACACACAGCTTACAATGTGTTCTTTGTGTATGTTTTCTTCAGGTGTGAGTAGTTTTTTTGTTCTTGCTCTTCAGGGAGGGCCTTAGCCAAAAGCTAACAGTCCAAATCTCACCTGGAAATTCAACTCATTGTTTTTTTTTATTGTTCGACTTTGTTGACTAATTTCTATTTTCCGTTTTTTTTCTTTAAAAAATAAATAAAAAGAATTTAAAATAAAAAAAAGAATAAACAATGTTATCACTGTTTTTTTATCGATCGACTATGTCGATCACTTTCTATTTTCCGTCCTGGTCAAGACGCTAAACTGATTGTTTTTTTTTTCAAAATTAATAAAAAAGAATATAAAAAAAAAAAAAAAAAAAGAATAAACAATGTTATCATTGTTTTTTTTTATCGTTCGACTTTGTCGACTAATTTCTATTTTCCGTTTCTTTTCTTTAAAGAATAAATAAAAAGAATTTAAAATAAAAAAAAAGAATAAACAATGTTATCATTGTTTTTTTATCGATCGACTATGTCGATTACTTTCTATTTTCCGTCCTGGTCAAGACGCTAAACTGATTGTTTTTTTTTTTCAAAATTAATAAAAAAGAATATAAAAAAAAAAAAATAAAAAAAGAATAAACAATGTTATCATTGTTTTTTTTTATTGTTCGACTTTGTTGACTAATTTCTATTTTCCGTTTTTATTCTTTAAAAAATAAATAAAAAGAATTTAAAATAAAAAAAAGAATAAACAATGTTATCACTGTTTTTTTATCGATCGACTATGTCGATCACTTTCTATTTTCCGTCCTGGTCAAGACGCTAAACTGATTGTTTTTTTTTTCAAAATTAATAAAAAAGAATATAAAAAAAAAAAAAAAAAAAGAATAAACAATGTTATCATTGTTTTTTTTTATCGTTCGACTTTGTCGACTAATTTCTATTTTCCGTTTCTTTTCTTTAAAGAATAAATAAAAAGAATTTAAAATAAAAAAAAAGAATAAACAATGTTATCATTGTTTTTTTATCGATCGACTATGTCGATCACTTTCTATTTTCCGTCCTAGTCAAGACGCTAAACTGATTGTTTTTTTTTTCAAAATTAATAAAAAAGAATATAAAAAAAAAAAAAAAAAAGAATAAACAATGTTATCATTGTTTTTTTTTTATCGTTCGACTTTGTCGACTAATTTCTATTTTCCGTTTCTTTTCTTTAAAGAATAAATAAAAAGAATTTAAAATAAAAAAAAAGAATAAACAATGTTATCATTGTTTTTTTATCGATCGACTATGTCGATCACTTTCTATTTTCCGTCCTGGTCAAGACGCTAAACTGATTGTTTTTTTTTCAAAATTAATAAAAAAGAATATAAAAAAAAAAAAAAAAAAAAAAAAGAATAAACAATGTTATCATTGTTTTTTTATCGATCGACTATGTCGATTACTTTCTATTTTCCGTCCTGGTCAAGACGCTAAACTGATTGTTTTTTTTTTCAAAATTAATAAAAAAGAATATAAAAAAAAAAAAAAAAAAAAAAGAATAAACAATGTTATCATTGTTTTTTTTATTGTTCGACTTTGTTGACTAATTTCTATTTTCCGTTTTTTTTTCTTTAAAATATAAATAAAAAGAATTTAAAATAAAAAAAAAGAATAAACAATGTTATCATTGTTTTTTTATCGATCGACTATGTCGATCACTTTCTATTTTCCGTCCTGGTCAAGACGCTAAACTGATTGTTTTTTTTTTTCAAAATTAATAAAAAAGAATATAAAAAAAAAAAAATAAAAAAAGAATAAACAATGTTATAACTCTTGCAATTATCTTTTCTTTTTTATTCTCTATCTGTTCTGGTCTGTTTCTTCATTTTTTTACATTAATAATTACATTTTGTTCAAAAAGAAAAAAAAAGAAAAAGATTTCATATTAGAAACTAGGAAACTAGGTTAACACTTAGTTAAAATTAAGACCGGTTAGTCAGTTTAAGGTCTTGTCTAGGACCAACATTCTTGTTTAACTTCAGTTATATTCATTTTACTTTTTATTGTTTCCCATCTGTTTTTATTTTCTATTAGTTCTGGTCAGAAACCCCTGGGCAGCAAGAAGGAAAGCAGTTTAGTACTTCTGGGTGTTTGGCATCACCCCCCATAGTGAGCAAGTACAACAGGTAGCATTGGTAGTCTGTTGATCCCGAGTGATCCCAGCTACAGTTTTGTTTTTCTTTCTTTTTTTTAGAAGAAGATCAGGACATTCAAGCACTGCTGGATAGTTGCTGAATGCAGGGCCTGCCTGTGGCATTATAATAACAGGCTAAGTCATTTGTAGTTCATAGTTTACCTTTGATTTTATAACTTCACATAGGGTACTATGAACGATGAGAGATCCAGTGGGATCACTCAGGGTCTAGTAGAGACCACCAATGTTGTGCGTTGATAGGCAAGGTGACCAACCTTGACATTCTTTCTTTTCTCTCCTGTTGTGACAAACACAAAATACACACACAGCTTACAGTGTGTTCTTTGTGTATGTTTTCTTCAGGTGTGAGTAGTTTTTTTGTTCTTGCTCTTCAGGGAGGGCCTTAGCCAAAAGCTAACAGTCCAAATCTCACCTGGAAATTCAACTCGTTTAACTTCAGTTATATCCATTTTACTTTTTATTGTTTCCCATCTACTTTTTATTTTCTATTAGTTCTGGTCAGAAACTCCTGGGCAGCAAGAAGGAAAGTAGTTAAGTACTTCTGGGTGTTTGGCATCACCCCCCATAGTGAGCAAGTACAACAGGTAGCATTGGTAGTCTGTTGATCCTGAGTGATCCCAGCTACAGTTTTGTTTTTCTTTCTTTTTTTTAGAAGAAGATCAGGACATCCAAGCACTGCTGGATAGTTGCTGAATGCAGGGCCTGCCTGTGGCATTATAATAACAGGCTAAGTCATTTGTAGTTCATAGTTTACCTTTGATTTTATAACTTCACACAGGGTACTATGAACGATGAGAGATCCAGTGGGATCACTCAGGGTCTAGTAGAGACCACCAATGTTGTGCGTTGATAGGCAAGGTGACCAACCTTGACATTCTTTCTTTTCTCTCCTGTTGTGACAAACACAAAATACACACACAGCTTACAGTGTGTTCTTTGTGTATGTTTTCTTCAGGTGTGAGTAGTTTTTTTGTTCTTGCTCTTCAGGGAGGGCCTTAGCCAAAAGCTAACAGTCCAAATCTCACCTGGAAATTCAACTCATTGTTTTTTTTTATTGTTCGACTTTGTTGACTAATTTCTATTTTCCGTTTTTTTTCTTTAAAAAATAAATAAAAAGAATTTAAAATAAAAAAAAGAATAAACAATGTTATCACTGTTTTTTTATCGATCGACTATGTCGATCACTTTCTATTTTCCGTCCTGGTCAAGACGCTAAACTGATTGTTTTTTTTTTCAAAATTAATAAAAAAGAATATAAAAAAAAAAAAAAAAAAAGAATAAACAATGTTATCATTGTTTTTTTTTATCGTTCGACTTTGTCGACTAATTTCTATTTTCCGTTTCTTTTCTTTAAAGAATAAATAAAAAGAATTTAAAATAAAAAAAAAGAATAAACAATGTTATCATTGTTTTTTTATCGATCGACTATGTCGATCACTTTCTATTTTCCGTCCTGGTCAAGACGCTAAACTGATTGTTTTTTTTTTTCAAAATTAATAAAAAAGAATATAAAAAAAAAAAAATAAAAAAAGAATAAACAATGTTATCATTGTTTTTTTTTATTGTTCGACTTTGTTGACTAATTTCTATTTTCCGTTTTTTTTCTTTAAAAAATAAATAAAAAGAATTTAAAATAAAAAAAAGAATAAACAATGTTATCACTGTTTTTTTATCGATCGACTATGTCGATCACTTTCTATTTTCCGTCCTGGTCAAGACGCTAAACTGATTGTTTTTTTTTTCAAAATTAATAAAAAAGAATATAAAAAAAAAAAAAAAAAAAGAATAAACAATGTTATCATTGTTTTTTTTTATCGTTCGACTTTGTCGACTAATTTCTATTTTCCGTTTCTTTTCTTTAAAGAATAAATAAAAAGAATTTAAAATAAAAAAAAAGAATAAACAATGTTATCATTGTTTTTTTATCGATCGACTATGTCGATCACTTTCTATTTTCCGTCCTAGTCAAGACGCTAAACTGATTGTTTTTTTTTTCAAAATTAATAAAAAAGAATATAAAAAAAAAAAAAAAAAAGAATAAACAATGTTATCATTGTTTTTTTTTTATCGTTCGACTTTGTCGACTAATTTCTATTTTCCGTTTCTTTTCTTTAAAGAATAAATAAAAAGAATTTAAAATAAAAAAAAAGAATAAACAATGTTATCATTGTTTTTTTATCGATCGACTATGTCGATCACTTTCTATTTTCCGTCCTGGTCAAGACGCTAAACTGATTGTTTTTTTTTCAAAATTAATAAAAAAGAATATAAAAAAAAAAAAAAAAAAAAAAAAGAATAAACAATGTTATCATTGTTTTTTTATCGATCGACTATGTCGATTACTTTCTATTTTCCGTCCTGGTCAAGACGCTAAACTGATTGTTTTTTTTTTCAAAATTAATAAAAAAGAATATAAAAAAAAAAAAAAAAAAAAAAGAATAAACAATGTTATCATTGTTTTTTTTATTGTTCGACTTTGTTGACTAATTTCTATTTTCCGTTTTTTTTTCTTTAAAATATAAATAAAAAGAATTTAAAATAAAAAAAAAGAATAAACAATGTTATCATTGTTTTTTTATCGATCGACTATGTCGATCACTTTCTATTTTCCGTCCTGGTCAAGACGCTAAACTGATTGTTTTTTTTTTTCAAAATTAATAAAAAAGAATATAAAAAAAAAAAAATAAAAAAAGAATAAACAATGTTATAACTCTTGCAATTATCTTTTCTTTTTTATTCTCTATCTGTTCTGGTCTGTTTCTTCATTTTTTTACATTAATAATTACATTTTGTTCAAAAAGAAAAAAAAAGAAAAAGATTTCATATTAGAAACTAGGAAACTAGGTTAACACTTAGTTAAAATTAAGACCGGTTAGTCAGTTTAAGGTCTTGTCTAGGACCAACATTCTTGTTTAACTTCAGTTATATTCATTTTACTTTTTATTGTTTCCCATCTGTTTTTATTTTCTATTAGTTCTGGTCAGAAACCCCTGGGCAGCAAGAAGGAAAGCAGTTTAGTACTTCTGGGTGTTTGGCATCACCCCCCATAGTGAGCAAGTACAACAGGTAGCATTGGTAGTCTGTTGATCCCGAGTGATCCCAGCTACAGTTTTGTTTTTCTTTCTTTTTTTTAGAAGAAGATCAGGACATTCAAGCACTGCTGGATAGTTGCTGAATGCAGGGCCTGCCTGTGGCATTATAATAACAGGCTAAGTCATTTGTAGTTCATAGTTTACCTTTGATTTTATAACTTCACATAGGGTACTATGAACGATGAGAGATCCAGTGGGATCACTCAGGGTCTAGTAGAGACCACCAATGTTGTGCGTTGATAGGCAAGGTGACCAACCTTGACATTCTTTCTTTTCTCTCCTGTTGTGACAAACACAAAATACACACACAGCTTACAGTGTGTTCTTTGTGTATGTTTTCTTCAGGTGTGAGTAGTTTTTTTGTTCTTGCTCTTCAGGGAGGGCCTTAGCCAAAAGCTAACAGTCCAAATCTCACCTGGAAATTCAACTCGTTTAACTTCAGTTATATCCATTTTACTTTTTATTGTTTCCCATCTACTTTTTATTTTCTATTAGTTCTGGTCAGAAACTCCTGGGCAGCAAGAAGGAAAGTAGTTAAGTACTTCTGGGTGTTTGGCATCACCCCCCATAGTGAGCAAGTACAACAGGTAGCATTGGTAGTCTGTTGATCCTGAGTGATCCCAGCTACAGTTTTGTTTTTCTTTCTTTTTTTTAGAAGAAGATCAGGACATCCAAGCACTGCTGGATAGTTGCTGAATGCAGGGCCTGCCTGTGGCATTATAATAACAGGCTAAGTCATTTGTAGTTCATAGTTTACCTTTGATTTTATAACTTCACACAGGGTACTATGAACGATGAGAGATCCAGTGGGATCACTCAGGGTCTAGTAGAGACCACCAATGTTGTGCGTTGATAGGCAAGGTGACCAACCTTGACATTCTTTCTTTTCTCTCCTGTTGTGACAAACACAAAATACACACACAGCTTACAGTGTGTTCTTTGTGTATGTTTTCTTCAGGTGTGAGTAGTTTTTTTGTTCTTGCTCTTCAGGGAGGGCCTTAGCCAAAAGCTAACAGTCCAAATCTCACCTGGAAATTCAACTCATTGTTTTTTTTTATTGTTCGACTTTGTTGACTAATTTCTATTTTCCGTTTTTTTTCTTTAAAAAATAAATAAAAAGAATTTAAAATAAAAAAAAGAATAAACAATGTTATCACTGTTTTTTTATCGATCGACTATGTCGATCACTTTCTATTTTCCGTCCTGGTCAAGACGCTAAACTGATTGTTTTTTCTTTAAAATAATTAAAAGGATTTAAAAAAAAAAAAAAAAAAAAAAAAAAGAATAAACAATGTTATCATTGTCTTTTTTCTATCGATCGACTATGTGGATCACTTTCAATTTTCCGTCCTGGTCAGGACGCTAAACTGATTGTTTTTTCTTTAAAAATAAATAAAAAGAATAAAAAAAAAAAAAAAAAAAAGGAATAAACAATGTTATCATTGTTTTTTATCGATCGACTATGTCGATCACTTTCTATTTTCCGTCCTGGTCAAGACGCTAAACTGATTGTTTTTTCTTTAAAATAATTAAAAGGATTTAAAAAAAAAAAAAAAAAAAAAAAAAAGAATAAACAATGTTATCATTGTCTTTTTTCTATCGATCGACTATGTGGATCACTTTCAATTTTCCGTCCTGGTCAGGACGCTAAACTGATTGTTTTTTCTTTAAAAATAAATAAAAAGAATAAAAAAAAAAAAAAAAAAAAGGAATAAACAATGTTATCATTGTTTTTTTTCTATCGATCGACTATGTCGATTAATTTCTATTTTCCGTCCTGATCGAGACGCTAAACTGATTGTTTCCTTTTTTTAAATAATAAATAAAAAAAAAAAAAAAAAAAAAAAAAAAAAAAAGAGCATCTCCCTGCTATCCTCATATCCCCACAATAATATTATACCTTTTCATTTTCTCTTTCCTTTTCTGGTCTTTTTTTTTTCTTTTTTTCCTTTTTCATACAACGTTTTTTATTTATATTTTATTTTTTTTTTTTTTTTCATGTTTGATTATTTCCTCTTCATATTTTTTTTCTATTCTTTCTTTTTTTTTTTTTTTTTTTTTTTCTCTACCTCTCTCTTAATTCTGTTCGTTTCTTTGAAACGAAAATTCATTTGAATATTATTCCTTGGTCAGCAACCATCATTGTCGCCCTTTGGGCCTGTTAAAAAAAAAAAAAAAATAAAAAGAAAGTTTACGTCGGGAATAGGGCAGGAGCCAAAAGCTCCCAGTCCGTTACTTCCCACTTATCGAAATTCAGCTCCGTCCTGGTCAAGACGCTAAACTGATTGTTTTTTTTTTCAAAATTAATAAAAAAGAATATAAAAAAAAAAAAAAAAAAAGAATAAACAATGTTATCATTGTTTTTTTTTATCGTTCGACTTTGTCGACTAATTTCTATTTTCCGTTTCTTTTCTTTAAAGAATAAATAAAAAGAATTTAAAATAAAAAAAAAGAATAAACAATGTTATCATTGTTTTTTTATCGATCGACTATGTCGATCACTTTCTATTTTCCGTCCTAGTCAAGACGCTAAACTGATTGTTTTTTTTTTCAAAATTAATAAAAAAGAATATAAAAAAAAAAAAAAAAAAGAATAAACAATGTTATCATTGTTTTTTTTTTATCGTTCGACTTTGTCGACTAATTTCTATTTTCCGTTTCTTTTCTTTAAAGAATAAATAAAAAGAATTTAAAATAAAAAAAAAGAATAAACAATGTTATCATTGTTTTTTTATCGATCGACTATGTCGATCACTTTCTATTTTCCGTCCTGGTCAAGACGCTAAACTGATTGTTTTTTTTTCAAAATTAATAAAAAAGAATATAAAAAAAAAAAAAAAAAAAAAAAAGAATAAACAATGTTATCATTGTTTTTTTATCGATCGACTATGTCGATTACTTTCTATTTTCCGTCCTGGTCAAGACGCTAAACTGATTGTTTTTTTTTTCAAAATTAATAAAAAAGAATATAAAAAAAAAAAAAAAAAAAAAAGAATAAACAATGTTATCATTGTTTTTTTTATTGTTCGACTTTGTTGACTAATTTCTATTTTCCGTTTTTTTTTCTTTAAAAAATAAATAAAAAGAATTTAAAATAAAAAAAAAGAATAAACAATGTTATCATTGTTTTTTTATCGATCGACTATGTCGATCACTTTCTATTTTCCGTCCTGGTCAAGACGCTAAACTGATTGTTTTTTTTTTTCAAAATTAATAAAAAAGAATATAAAAAAAAAAAAATAAAAAAAGAATAAACAATGTTATAACTCTTGCAATTATCTTTTCTTTTTTATTCTCTATCTGTTCTGGTCTGTTTCTTCATTTTTTTACATTAATAATTACATTTTGTTCAAAAAGAAAAAAAAAGAAAAAGATTTCATATTAGAAACTAGGAAACTAGGTTAACACTTAGTTAAAATTAAGACCGGTTAGTCAGTTTAAGGTCTTGTCTAGGACCAACATTCTTGTTTAACTTCAGTTATATTCATTTTACTTTTTATTGTTTCCCATCTGTTTTTATTTTCTATTAGTTCTGGTCAGAAACCCCTGGGCAGCAAGAAGGAAAGCAGTTTAGTACTTCTGGGTGTTTGGCATCACCCCCCATAGTGAGCAAGTACAACAGGTAGCATTGGTAGTCTGTTGATCCCGAGTGATCCCAGCTACAGTTTTGTTTTTCTTTCTTTTTTTTAGAAGAAGATCAGGACATTCAAGCACTGCTGGATAGTTGCTGAATGCAGGGCCTGCCTGTGGAATTATAATAACAGGCTAAGTCATTTGTAGTTCATAGTTTACCTTTGATTTTATAACTTCACATAGGGTACTATGAACGATGAGAGATCCAGTGGGATCACTCAGGGTCTAGTAGAGACCACCAATGTTGTGCGTTGATAGGCAAGGTGACCAACCTTGACATTCTTTCTTTTCTCTCCTGTTGTGACAAACACAAAATACACACACAGCTTACAGTGTGTTCTTTGTGTATGTTTTCTTCAGGTGTGAGTAGTTTTTTTGTTCTTGCTCTTCAGGGAGGGCCTTAGCCAAAAGCTAACAGTCCAAATCTCACCTGGAAATTCAACTCGTTTAACTTCAGTTATATCCATTTTACTTTTTATTGTTTCCCATCTACTTTTTATTTTCTATTAGTTCTGGTCAGAAACTCCTGGGCAGCAAGAAGGAAAGTAGTTAAGTACTTCTGGGTGTTTGGCATCACCCCCCATAGTGAGCAAGTACAACAGGTAGCATTGGTAGTCTGTTGATCCTGAGTGATCCCAGCTACAGTTTTGTTTTTCTTTCTTTTTTTTAGAAGAAGATCAGGACATCCAAGCACTGCTGGATAGTTGCTGAATGCAGGGCCTGCCTGTGGCATTATAATAACAGGCTAAGTCATTTGTAGTTCATAGTTTACCTTTGATTTTATAACTTCACACAGGGTACTATGAACGATGAGAGATCCAGTGGGATCACTCAGGGTCTAGTAGAGACCACCAATGTTGTGCGTTGATAGGCAAGGTGACCAACCTTGACATTCTTTCTTTTCTCTCCTGTTGTGACAAACACAAAATACACACACAGCTTACAGTGTGTTCTTTGTGTATGTTTTCTTCAGGTGTGAGTAGTTTTTTTGTTCTTGCTCTTCAGGGAGGGCCTTAGCCAAAAGCTAACAGTCCAAATCTCACCTGGAAATTCAACTCATTGTTTTTTTTTATTGTTCGACTTTGTTGACTAATTTCTATTTTCCGTTTTTTTTCTTTAAAAAATAAATAAAAAGAATTTAAAATAAAAAAAAGAATAAACAATGTTATCACTGTTTTTTTATCGATCGACTATGTCGATCACTTTCTATTTTCCGTCCTGGTCAAGACGCTAAACTGATTGTTTTTTTTTTCAAAATTAATAAAAAAGAATATAAAAAAAAAAAAAAAAAAAGAATAAACAATGTTATCATTGTTTTTTTTTATCGTTCGACTTTGTCGACTAATTTCTATTTTCCGTTTCTTTTCTTTAAAGAATAAATAAAAAGAATTTAAAATAAAAAAAAAGAATAAACAATGTTATCATTGTTTTTTTATCGATCGACTATGTCGATCACTTTCTATTTTCCGTCCTAGTCAAGACGCTAAACTGATTGTTTTTTTTTTCAAAATTAATAAAAAAGAATATAAAAAAAAAAAAAAAAAAGAATAAACAATGTTATCATTGTTTTTTTTTTATCGTTCGACTTTGTCGACTAATTTCTATTTTCCGTTTCTTTTCTTTAAAGAATAAATAAAAAGAATTTAAAATAAAAAAAAAGAATAAACAATGTTATCATTGTTTTTTTATCGATCGACTATGTCGATCACTTTCTATTTTCCGTCCTGGTCAAGACGCTAAACTGATTGTTTTTTTTTCAAAATTAATAAAAAAGAATATAAAAAAAAAAAAAAAAAAAAAAAAAGAATAAACAATGTTATCATTGTTTTTTTATCGATCGACTATGTCGATTACTTTCTATTTTCCGTCCTGGTCAAGACGCTAAACTGATTGTTTTTTTTTTCAAAATTAATAAAAAAGAATATAAAAAAAAAAAAAAAAAAAAAAGAATAAACAATGTTATCATTGTTTTTTTTATTGTTCGACTTTGTTGACTAATTTCTATTTTCCGTTTTTTTTTCTTTAAAAAATAAATAAAAAGAATTTAAAATAAAAAAAAAGAATAAACAATGTTATCATTGTTTTTTTATCGATCGACTATGTCGATCACTTTCTATTTTCCGTCCTGGTCAAGACGCTAAACTGATTGTTTTTTTTTCAAAATTAATAAAAAAGAATATTAAAAAAAAAAAAAAAAAAAAAAAAAGAATAAACAATGTTATCATTGTTTTTTTATCGATCGACTATGTCGATTACTTTCTATTTTCCGTCCTGGTCAAGACGCTAAACTGATTGTTTTTTTTTTCAAAATTAATAAAAAAGAATATAAAAAAAAAAAAAAAAAAAAAGAATAAACAATGTTATCATTGTTTTTTTTATTGTTCGACTTTGTTGACTAATTTTTATTTTCCGTTTTTTTTTCTTTAAAAAATAAATAAAAAGAATTTAAAATAAAAAAAAGAATAAACAATGTTATCATTGTTTTTTTATCGATCGACTATGTCGATCACTTTCTATTTTCCGTCCTGGTCAAGACGCTAAACTGATTGTTTTTTTTCTTCAAAATTAATAAAAAAGAATATAAAAAAATACAAAAAAAAGAATAAACAATGTTATCATTGTTTTTTTTATTGTTCGACTTTGTTGACTAATTTCTATTTTCCGTTTTTTTTTCTTTAAAAAATAAGTAAAAAGAATTTAAAATAAAAAAAAAGAATAAACAATGTTATCATTGTTTTTTTATCGATCGACTATGTCGATCACTTTCTATTTTCCGTCCTGGTCAAGACGCTAAACTGATTGTTTTTTTTTTTCAAAATTAATAAAAAAGAATATAAAAAAAAAAAAATAAAAAAAGAATAAACAATGTTATCATTGTTTTTTTTTATTGTTCGACTTTGTTGACTAATTTCTATTTTCCGTTTTTTTTCTTTAACCCTCTAATAAGAGGCCAAAAACCCTGTTTTTGAGAAAAATTGAAAAAATTGACAAAGGGGAAAAGGGGTGTGGGGGAAAATACAAAAAAATTACAGGGTGAAAGACACCCCCCCGCGCATTGAAAAAACACCGAGGTCAGCCCGCAAGGGGGCGAAAAGAAATTGGGAAAATGCAACAACAACCTAAAAAAACACTGTTACTTAAGACCCCTGGGTTCGCTTTGATTTTGGCGATTTTGTAGGAGTAGAGTGCTTCCGTTTCACGTTTTTTGGTGGGGTATGACTGTCCGTAGCAAAGGTATGGTTGTTGCAAGCAGGTGCTGAAAACTTGTCAATATTCTCGTGATATTGTTCGAAGCAGGGATCAATGCATAAGAAAACCCCACATTTTGAACAGTAAATCGTTGACCTCACTCTTTTTGAAGAACAAATTCGTGAACTGCAGTAGGCACAGTCCCTAGAAGTATCGGACCTGCGTGGGTAGTGACCTTCTGTGCGAGTTTGGGGTGTTCTGCTATCAATAAGTTGAGAACACAGCCTACTCTTGAACTGAGTATATGTCCCGACGTCTTTTCCAGACTTCTTTTGAAGGGTGAAAACGTTGAAAATAGAAATCTCTAACAAGTAGTGAAAGACTTTCAGGGTCCAGCGTTTTGTCATCAGAGTTCTTTTTGCCTTCCCCTTGATACTGTCTACGAGGTCAACACCACCCATTAGTTTGTTGTATTGATGGATCTGTACCGGTAAGTCAATTTTGACCTTTTGCTGGATATTCTTTACTTTTGTCCAACGTGTGGCTGTCACATAACCTTTCTTGAGAGGCAATGTGCTGAAGACATGAACCTCTTTTGAGTTGTCCCTAAACTTTATGTGCTGCACATTGTGCTGGGACTCCAGGTACGAGGCAGAGAACTTCTCCATCCGTCCCTGCACCTCCTCCTTTCTTTGTCTACCAGGCCCGGGGGTTGACTTTCGCTTCGTGACTTCAGGTACACCTCTCCTGTTTCTCCTTACTGTGCCGACACAGTGGAAACCACGATCGTACATGTCCACGAAGAGTTGATAACTCGAATAGAAATTATCAAAGGCTATCCATCTGCCTTGTTTCTCATACGGCTTGGTCAACTTTGTAACATAGTCTGATGCTGTGTTCTTATTCCCCTGATGCAGCAGTATTTCCTGCACGTAGCCAGATTTCGACTCCGCCAAGACGTAAACCTTAATACCAAACCTAACTCTCTTTCTGGGTTCAAAGACTTTCATCCCTGCTGGGAGCTTACCTTTGGTGGGAATCATACTCTCGTCAAGAGATAACTCTTTGTCTAGGTTATTAATCTCGGACCATTTGGGAACTATTGTGTCCAATAAGCTGCGGATTTTGTAGAGCTTGTCAGTTGGTTCAGGATTGGTAGCAGTGTAAAAATTTAAATTGGCTCGAATTTGGTGGAACCGATCTCGACTCATGCAGGAAGCAAAGTGGGGTGTGTACGCTGGGTCTGATGGACCGTGCCAGTATTCTGAGATATTTGGTTTATCACAAAGACTCATGAGGATATGGAGTCCTAAAAAGAGTTTGAGTTCAGCTACGTTAAGATTGAGTGCCTGATTGTAGTTGTTGCTGTAGTGCACAATCATCTTCATCACCGTTGGGGTGAACACAAGTTCAAATACCTGCAGTTCCTTCATCTTCTTCAGGTCTGACATGTTCCGCAGGGGCCTCCGAAACGTGTGCCGCTTTATCTTAGTGATTTTCTTGCTCCATTTCGGAGTGGAAATACTTTGCTCTATTGTACTCTCGTCATCGCTCGAGCAAGACTCAGGAGCAACCAAATCTGGGATAGATGACCCTACTGAATCATTTTCGCTAGACATGGTTTTAGGGATATTAATTTTTGGCTGAAAAGATAGGATAGTCATGGGCAACCTGGCTAAGACTGTTCCCAGTGCAGAAAAAAAAAAATGAACTTTTTCTCAGAAAAAGCTGGTGATTTTTGCAGCTCGATCCCACATAAAATTTGTCGTTTTTTGGCAGCTCTGGCTCCACCCTTGTACTCAAAAGGTACATTTTTCCCCTTTGTCAAAAAAAAAAAAACGCGAAAGGCCACTATAGTGGCCTTCAGGGCTTAAAGGGTTAAAAAATAAATAAAAAGAATTTAAAATAAAAAAAAGAATAAACAATGTTATCACTGTTTTTTTATCGATCGACTATGTCGATCACTTTCTATTTTCCGTCCTGGTCAAGACGCTAAACTGATTGTTTTTTTTTTCAAAATTAATAAAAAAGAATATAAAAAAAAAAAAAAAAAAAGAATAAACAATGTTATCATTGTTTTTTTTTATCGTTCGACTTTGTCGACTAATTTCTATTTTCCGTTTCTTTTCTTTAAAGAATAAATAAAAAGAATTTAAAATAAAAAAAAAGAATAAACAATGTTATCATTGTTTTTTTATCGATCGACTATGTCGATCACTTTCTATTTTCCGTCCTAGTCAAGACGCTAAACTGATTGTTTTTTTTTTCAAAATTAATAAAAAAGAATATAAAAAAAAAAAAAAAAAAGAATAAACAATGTTATCATTGTTTTTTTTTTATCGTTCGACTTTGTCGACTAATTTCTATTTTCCGTTTCTTTTCTTTAAAGAATAAATAAAAAGAATTTAAAATAAAAAAAAAGAATAAACAATGTTATCATTGTTTTTTTATCGATCGACTATGTCGATCACTTTCTATTTTCCGTCCTGGTCAAGACGCTAAACTGATTGTTTTTTTTTCAAAATTAATAAAAAAGAATATAAAAAAAAAAAAAAAAAAAAAAAAGAATAAACAATGTTATCATTGTTTTTTTATCGATCGACTATGTCGATTACTTTCTATTTTCCGTCCTGGTCAAGACGCTAAACTGATTGTTTTTTTTTTCAAAATTAATAAAAAAGAATATAAAAAAAAAAAAAAAAAAAAAAGAATAAACAATGTTATCATTGTTTTTTTTATTGTTCGACTTTGTTGACTAATTTCTATTTTCCGTTTTTTTTTCTTTAAAAAATAAATAAAAAGAATTTAAAATAAAAAAAAAGAATAAACAATGTTATCATTGTTTTTTTATCGATCGACTATGTCGATCACTTTCTATTTTCCGTCCTGGTCAAGACGCTAAACTGATTGTTTTTTTTTCAAAATTAATAAAAAAGAATATTAAAAAAAAAAAAAAAAAAAAAAAAAGAATAAACAATGTTATCATTGTTTTTTTATCGATCGACTATGTCGATTACTTTCTATTTTCCGTCCTGGTCAAGACGCTAAACTGATTGTTTTTTTTTTCAAAATTAATAAAAAAGAATATAAAAAAAAAAAAAAAAAAAAAGAATAAACAATGTTATCATTGTTTTTTTTATTGTTCGACTTTGTTGACTAATTTTTATTTTCCGTTTTTTTTTCTTTAAAAAATAAATAAAAAGAATTTAAAATAAAAAAAAAGAATAAACAATGTTATCATTGTTTTTTTATCGATCGACTATGTCGATCACTTTCTATTTTCCGTCCTGGTCAAGACGCTAAACTGATTGTTTTTTTTTCAAAATTAATAAAAAAGAATATAAAAAAAAAAAAAAAAAAAAGAATAAACAATGTTATCATTGTTTTTTTTATCGTTCGACTTTGTCGACTAATTTCTATTTTCCGTTTTTTTTTTTTTCTCTTTAAAAAATAAATAAAAATAATTTAAAATAAAAAAAAGAATAAACAATGTTATCATTGTTTTTTTTTATCGATCGACTATGTCGATCACTTTCTATTTTCCGTCCTGGTCAAGACGCTAAACTGATTGTTTTTTTTTCAATAATTAATAAAAAGAATATAAAAAAAAAAAAAAAAAAGAATAAACAATGTTATCATTGTTTTTTTATCGTTCGACTTTGTCGACTAATTTCTATTTTCCGTTTTTTTTTTCCTTTAAAAAATAAATAAAAAGAATTTAAAAAAAAAGAATAAACAATGTTATCATTGTTTTTTTTTATCGAACGACTATGTCGATTACTTTCTATTTTCCGTCCTGGTCAAGACGCTAAACTGATTGTTTTTTTTTTTCAAAATAAAAAAAAAAATATTAAAAATAAAAAATAAAAAAAAAGAATAAACAATGTTATCATTGTTTTTTTTTATCGTTCGACTTTATTGACTAATTTCTATTTTCCGTTTTTTTTTCTTTAAAAAATAAATAAAAAGAATTTAAAAAAAAAAAAAAAAAAAAGAATAAACAATGTTATCATTGTTTTTTTTATCGATCGACTATGTCGATTACTTTCTATTTTCCGTCCTGGTCAAGACGCTAAACTGATTGTTTTTTTTTTTCAAAATTAATAAAAAAGAATATAAAAAAATACAAAAAAAAGAATAAACAATGTTATCATTGTTTTTTTTTATCGTTCGACTTTGTCGACTAATTTCTATTTTCCGTTTTTTTTCTTTAAAAAATAAATAAAAAGAATTTAAAATAAAAAAAAAAAGAATAAACAATGTTATCATTGTTTTTTTTATCGATCGACTATGTCGATTACTTTCTATTTTCCGTCCTGGTCAAGACGCTAAACTGATTGTTTTTTTTTCAAAATTAATAAAAAAGAATATAAAAAAATACAAAAAAAAGAATAAACAATGTTATCATTGTTTTTTTTTATCGTTCGACTTTGTCGACTAATTTCTATTTTCCGTTTTTTTTCTTTAAAAAATAAATAAAAAGAATTTAAAATAAAAAAAAAAAGAATAAACAATGTTATCATTGTTTTTTTTATCGATCGACTATGTCGATTACTTTCTATTTTCCGTCCTGGTCAGGACGCTAAACTGATTGTTTTTTCTTTAAAAATAAATAAAAAGAATAAAAAAAAAAAAAAAAAAGGAATAAACAATGTTATCATTGTTTTTTTTTTTATCGATCGACTATGTCGATTACTTACTATTTTCCGTCCTGGTCAAGACGCTAAACTGATTGTTTTTTCTTTAAAATAATTAAAAAGATTTAAAAAAAAAAAAAAAAAAAAAAAAAATGAATAAACGAGTTAAGTTACCAGGTGAGATTTGGACTGTTAGCTTTTGGCTAAGGCCCTCCCTGAAGAGCAAGAACAAAAAAACTACTCACACCTGAAGAAAACATACACAAAGAACACACTGTAAGCTGTGTGTGTATTTTGTGTTTGTCACAACAGGAGAGAAAAGAAAGAATGTCAAGGTTGGTCACCTTGCCTATCAACGCACAACATTGGTGGTCTCTACTAGACCCTGAGTGATCCCACTGGATCTCTCATCGTTCATAGTACCTATGTGAAGTTATAAAATCAAAGGTAAACTATGAACTACAAATGACTTAGCCTGTTATTATAATAAAAAACAATGTTATCATTGTTTTTTTTTCTATCGATCAACTATGTCGATTAATTTCTATTTTCCGTCCTGATCGAGACGCTAAACTGATTGTTTCCTTTTTTTAAATAATAAATAAAAAAAAAAAAAAAAAAAAAAAAAAAGAGCATCTCCCTGCTATCCCTCATATCCCCACAATAATATTATACCTTTTCATTTTCTCTTTCCTTTTCTGGTCTTTTTTTTTTCTTTTTTTTCCTTTTTCATACAACGTTTTTTATTTATATATATATATATTTTTTTTTTTTTTTTTTTCATGTTTGATTATTTCCTCTTCATTTTTTTTTTTCTTTTCTTTTCTTTCTTTTTTTTTTTTTTTTTTTCTCTGCCTCTCTCTTAATTCTGTTCGTTTCTTTGAAACGAAAATTCATTTGAATATTATTCATTGGTCAGCAACAGTCATTGTCGCCCTCTGGGCCTGTTAAAAAAAAAAAAAAAAAAATAAAAAGAAAGTTTACATCGGGAATAGGGCAGGAGCCAAAAGCTCCCAGTCCGTTACTTCCCACTCTATCGAATTCAGCCTTTTGTGGAGCTATCCACTCTGCGGTCTTTTTAGGCCCCTCTATCTCCTTTGCTTTATAAGACCCAATGTTTCTTCTCATCCAATTGCTTTTCTCAAGCTGCCTCTTCGGCATTCATTTGCCAACCACATTATTTATCAAAATATATATTATAAACAAGTAGTTACTCCGATTTTTCTGTTTTAGAGCGTAGCTCGTTTTCCTTTAAACAGTATTTACCAAAAAAAACTCTAGGGTTAGCTGCCCGAAATTAAAAAAAAAAGAATTAGTTTAAAAAAAAAGATCTTAACTCATCGATATTGTTTCTGAGCCATTCTCTTTTCTATTTTTTTTTTTTTTTATTATTGCTACTTCACAACAAAAAAAAAAAGAAACACCGGGCCGGCGGTGTCATAAAGATACTGGCAACCATCTCTCAGCCAACCCAGCCCCCGAGGCTTTACAAGAGGCTATTTCGAGATCGGCTCTGGATGGGGATAAAACTTTAGTAGCCAAATGTCCTTTATGTTTTGAGACATACCTCAAAGGTCCAGTTGCGCATTTTAGACGTAACTGTAAGTCACGTTTTCCCCCATCTACCCACTCCCAAGTTAAAGATTGTTACCACTTACCTTGTCCAGAATGTGGTAAGCTTTTCAAAAGTATCGCTACGAGAGCGAAACACTGTGTTAACGGTACATGTAAAGGTACACCTCTGTCTCCCCTCACAGGGAATAATTCAGACCTGGAACCTCCCTTTGTAGGAGAATCTGTAGATTTTAAAACTTCACAAACAGCTTTCGTTCCTTATAACTCTACAACACCCACTTTTACCCCGTTACACCCGTCTCGTCTCAAATTCCGATCTTTTGGAACTGAATGGAAGGACATCGACGTTTCTGCTGCAGAAAAACTTCAAACTTTCACCGTCGAAACAGAAAACTCTTCAAAACCTGCCGACCAACTTGATAAACTACTCAAAACGGTCTATCAAATATGTAGCGGTTTCTTTGAAGAAACAAAGCGGAATTTACCCCGCAAACAGAAATCAAGGGAAGAGGTCATCCTCGACCAAGAAAAACTTGAATGTCGTCTGGAAATGAAACAGCTAAGACAGGAGCTCCGCAAATCTGGGCCTTCTATAGAGAACGCTGTCAAATGGAAAGAGGCAAGAACGAGAATGAAAAGGATTTTCCGAATGTATCGGAATTTAGAAAAGAAAAATTTATTCAAAAAATTACAAGATAAATTTCGTCAAAATCCATTTACTGCCATAAAAGAAGAACTCGACGATCAGATCCAATTGATCGACCTTTTCTTTTTTCTCCCTTTATTCCTCCCATCCCTCCCGCTCCCCTTATTTTAATAAAAACAAGATCAGCTCAGCTTGATCGTTATTTTTTTTTTTTTTTTTGTTGGTCCTAGTCAAGACCTTAAACTGACTAATCGGTCTTAACTTTAACTAAGTGAATGAACCCTTCCCGTTTTCCTTTTCCCTTTATTACTCTCTATCTGGTCTGTTATGTCATAAATCTCATTTAATTTTATCATTCATTTTAATTTTCACTGTTTCCCATCTACATTTTATTTTCAAATAGTTCCGGTCTGTCTTTAATGTTAAATAAAACTGATCATGTTAACTCGATTTTTTTTTTATGTGCAAGAGATACCAACACGCAAGAGATACCAACGCACATACGAGATACCAGCACTTCCGAGATACCGACACACAAGAGATACCAAGACACTTAAGATACCAGCAAGGACAATGAGAGGTAGAATGAACTCTCCTCCTTGTGTCCGATCCTGATTATTTTTTGTTGAATTGGTAGTGTTACCTCAGTTTGCGACTCTCGTATCTGTGTTGTGTTAACTCATGTAAGTGATCTTAACTCCTGTTAAAAAATAAATAAAAAGAATTTAAAATAAAAAAAAAGAATAAACAATGTTATCATTGTTTTTTTTTATCGTTCGACTTTGTCGACTAATTTCTATTTTCAGTTTTTTTTTTCTTTAAAAAATAAATAAAAAGAATTTAAAATAAAAAAAAAGAATAAACAATGTTATCATTGTTTTTTTTATCGATCGACTATGTCGATTACTTTCTATTTTCCGTCCTGGTCAAGACGCTAAACTGATTGTTTTTTTTTTTTTTCAAAGTTAATAAAAAAGAATAAAAAAAAAAATAAAAAAAAGAATAAACAATGTTATCATTGTTTTTTTTTATCGTTCGACTTTGTCGACTAATTTCTATTTTCCGTTTTTTTTTTTTCTTTAAAAAATAAATAAAAAGAATTTAAAATAAAAAAAAAGAATAAACAATGTTATCATTGTTTTTTTATCGATCGACTATGTCGATCACTTTCTATTTTCCGTCCTGGTCAAGACGCTAAACTGATTGTTTTTTTTTTTAATAAATAAAAAGAAATAAAAAAAAAAAAAAAGAATAAACAATGTTATCATTGTTTTTTTTATCGTTCGACTTTGTCGACTAATTTCTATTTTCCGTTTTTTTTTCCCTTTAAAAAATAAATAAAAAGAATTTAAAAAAAAAAAAGAATAAACAATGTTATCATTGTTTTTTTATCGATCGACTATGTCGATTACTTTCTATTTTCCGTCCTGGTCAAGACGCTAAACTGATTGTTTTTTTTTTTTTTTTTTCAAAATTAATAAAAAAGAATATAAAAAAAAAATAAAAAAAAGAATAAACAATGTTATCATTGTTTTTTTTATCGTTCGACTTTGTCGACTAATTTCTATTTTCCGTTTTTTTTTCTTTAAAAAATAAATAAAAAGAATTTAAAATAAAAAAAAAGAATAAACAATGTTATCATTGTTTTTTTATCGATCGACTATGTCGATCACTTTCTATTTTCCGTCCTGGTCAAGACGCTAAACTGATTGTTTTTTTTTTTAATAAATAAAAAGAAATAAAAAAAAAAAAAAAAAAAAATAAACAATGTTATCATTGTTTTTTTATCGTTCGACTTTGTCGACTAATTTCTATTTTCCGTTTTTTTTTTTTCCTTTAAAAAATAAATAAAAAGAATTTAAAAAAAAAAAGAATAAACAATGTTATCATTGTTTTTTTATCGATCGACTATGTCGATTACTTTCTATTTTCCGTCCTGGTCAAGACGCTAAACTGATTGTTTTTTTTTTTTTTTTTTTTTCAAAATTAATAAAAAAGAATATAAAAAAAAAAATAAAAAAAAGAATAAACAATGTTATCATTGTTTTTTTTATCGTTCGACTTTGTCGACTAATTTCTATTTTCCGTTTCTTTTCTTTAAAGAATAAATAAAAAGAATTTAAAATAAAAAAAAAGAATAAACAATGTTATCATTGTTTTTTTATCGATCGACTATGTCGATCACTTTCTATTTTCCGTCCTGGTCAAGACGCTAAACTGATTGTTTTTTTTTTCAAAATTAATAAAAAAGAATATAAAAAAATAAAAAAAAAAAAGAATAAACAATGTTATCATTGTTTTTTTTTTTTATCGTTCGACTTTGTCGACTAATTTCTATTTTCCGTTTTTTTTTTTCTTTAAAAAATAAATAAAAAGAATTTAAAAAAAAAAAGAATAAACAATGTTATCATTGTTTTTTTATCGATCGACTATGTCGATTACTTTCTATTTTCCGTCCTGGTCAAGACGCTAAACTGATTGTTTTTTTTTTTTTTTTTTTTCAAAATTAATAAAAAAGAATATAAAAAAAAAAAATAAAAAAAAGAATAAACAATGTTATCATTGGTTTTTTTTATCGTTCGACTTTGTCGACTAATTTCTATTTTCCGTTTTTTTTTCTTTAAAAAATAAATAAAAAGAATTTAAAATAAAAAAAAAGAATAAACAATGTTATCATTGTTTTTTTATCGATCGACTATGTCGATCACTTTCTATTTTCCGTCCTGGTCAAGACGCTAAACTGATTGTTTTTTTTTTTTTTTTTCAAAATTAATAAAAAAGAATATAAAAAAAATACAAAAAAAAGAATAAACAATGTTATCATTGTTTTTTTTTATCGTTCGACTTTGTCGACTAATTTCTATTTTCCGTTTTTTTTCTTTAAAAAATAAATAAAAAGAATTTAAAATAAAAAAAAAGAATAAACAATGTTATCATTGTTTTTTTTTATCGTTCGACTTTGTCGACTAATTTCTATTTTCCGTTTCTTTTCTTTAAAGAATAAATAAAAAGAATTTAAAATAAAAAAAAAGAATAAACAATGTTATCATTGTTTTTTTATCGATCGACTATGTCGATCACTTTCTATTTTCCGTCCTGGTCAAGACGCTAAACTGATTGTTTTTTTTTTTAATAAATAAAAAGAAATAAAAAAAAAAAAAAAAAGAATAAACAATGTTATCATTGTTTTTTTATCGTTCGACTTTGTCGACTAATTTCTATTTTCCGTTTTTTTTTTCCTTTAAAAAATAAATAAAAAGAATTTAAAAAAAAAAAGAATAAACAATGTTATCATTGTTTTTTTATCGATCGACTATGTCGATTACTTTCTATTTTCCGTCCTGGTCAAGACGCTAAACTGATTGTTTTTTTTTTTTTTTTTTTTCAAAATTAATAAAAAAGAATATAAAAAAAAAAAATAAAAAAAAGAATAAACAATGTTATCATTGGTTTTTTTTATCGTTCGACTTTGTCGACTAATTTCTATTTTCCGTTTTTTTTTCTTTAAAAAATAAATAAAAAGAATTTAAAATAAAAAAAAAGAATAAACAATGTTATCATTGTTTTTTTATCGATCGACTATGTCGATCACTTTCTATTTTCCGTCCTGGTCAAGACGCTAAACTGATTGTTTTTTTTTTTTTTTTCAAAATTAATAAAAAAGAATATAAAAAAAATACAAAAAAAAGAATAAACAATGTTATCATTGTTTTTTTTTATCGTTCGACTTTGTCGACTAATTTCTATTTTCCGTTTTTTTTCTTTAAAAAATAAATAAAAAGAATTTAAAATAAAAAAAAAGAATAAACAATGTTATCATTGTTTTCTTATCGATCGACTATGTCGATCGATTTCTATTTTCCGTCCTGGTCAAGACGCTAAACTGATTGTTTTTTTTTCAAAATTAATAAAAAAAAATATAAAAAAAATAAAAAAAAAGAATAAACAATGTTATCATTGTTTTTTTATCGTTCGACTTTGTCGACTAATTTCTATTTTCCGTTTTTTTGCTTTAAAAAATAAATAAAAAGAATTTAAAAAAAAAGATTAAACAATGTTATCATTGTTTTTTTATCGATCGACTATGTCGATTACTTTCTATTTTCCGTCCTGGTCAAGACGCTAAACTGATTGTTTTTTTTTTCAAAATTAATAAAAAAGAATATAAAAAAAAAAACAAAAAAAAAAAGAATAAACAATGTTATCATTGTTTTTTTTTTATCGTTCGACTTTGTCGACTAATTTTTATTTTCCGTTTTTTTTTCTTTAAAAAATAAATAATAAGAATTTAAAAAAAAATAAAAAAAATGAATAAACAATGTTATCATTGTTTTTTTATCGATCGACTATGTCGATCACTTTCTATTTTCCGTCCTGGTCAAGACGCTAAACTGATTGTTTTTTCTTTAAAATAATTAAAAGGATTTAAAAAAAAAAAAAAAAAAACAATCAGTAATAAACAATCAGGAAAAAACAATGTTATCATTGTTTTTTTTTCTATCGATCGACTATGTCGATTAATTTCTATTTTCCGTCCCGATCGAGACGCTAAACTGATTGTTTCCTTTTTTTAAATAATAAATAAAAAAAAAAAAAAAAAAAAAAAAAAAGAGCATCTCCCTGCTATCCTCATATCCCCACAATAATATTATACCTTTTCATTTTCTCTTTCCTTTTCTGGTCTTTTTTTTTTTTTTTTCTTTTTTTTCCTTTTTCATACAACGTTTTTTATTTATATTTTATTTTTTTTTTTTTATTTTTTTCATGTTTGATTATTTCCTCTTCATATTTTTTTTTTCTTTTCTTTTCTTTCTTTTTTTTTTTTTTTTCTCTGCCTCTCTCTTAATTCTGTTCGTTTCTTTGAAACGAAAATTCATTTGAATATTATTCCTTGGTCAGCAACAGTCATTGTCGCCCTCTGGGCCTGTTAAAAAAAAAAAAAAAAAATAAAAAGAAAGTTTACATCGGGAATAGGGCAGGAGCCAAAAGCTCCCAGTCCGTTACTTCCCACTCTATCGAATTCACCTAATATGAAATATTTTTGAACAAAATGTGATTATTAATTTAAAAAAAAAAAAAAAAAATAATAATGTAAATGAATAATAAAAAAAAAAAAAAAAACATGCCTTGGGAATACAATCAAAGCCCCAATTAATCGGTCCTTTCTTTTTCCTTCTTGTCAAGTGATCGCTCCACTCGTCGATCACCAAAACCGATTGTATTTATATCTGTTCTTTTCTCAACGATCGGCTATACCGACCATTTTTTTTTTTTTATAAATAATTGTTTTCTTCTTCTCGACGATCAGATCCAATTGATCGACCTTTTTTTTTTTTTTTTTTCCTTTATTCCTTCCATCCCTCCCGCTCCCCCAATTTTAAATAAAAACAAGATCAGCTCAGCTTGATCGTTAATCTTTTTTTCTTTTTTTAATTTAAACTGATTGTATTTATATCTGTTTATTTTTCTCAACGATCGGCTATACCGATCAACCTTTAAAGTAATTTCTTCTTCTCGACGATCAGATCCAATTGATCAACCTTTTCTTTTTTTTTCCTCTATTCCTTCCATCCCTCCCGCTCCCCTATTTGTAATAAAAGCAAGATCAGCTCAGCTTGATCGTTAATTTTTTTTCTTTCTTTTTTGTTGGTCCTAGTCAAGACCTTAAACTGACTAACCGGTCTTAATTTTAAATAAGTGTTAACCTAGTTTCTCTTTTCCTTTTCAATTTCCTTTTAATACTCTCTATCTGGTCTGTTATGTCATATTTCTCATTTAATTTTATCATCCATTTTACTTTTCACTGTTTCCCATCTACATTTTATTTTCAAATAGTTACGGTCTGTTAAAAAAAAAAAAAAGTTTAAATAAGTTAAATTGAACATGTTAACTCAATTCCTCAATTCTTCCGTCATGGTCATGACATTCTTTTTCGTTTCTCTAATGCACAAGAGATACCATCACTCATGAGATACCAACGCACATACGAGATACCAGCACTCCAGAGATACCGACACGCTAGAGATACCAAGTCACTTGAGATACCTCCTTGTAAATTAATTCCCGGTATTTCAAATTTGAATTGATAGTGTCAACTCTGCTTGCTGCTCTTGTTAATGTGTTGTCTCCTGATAGTGATCTTAACTCCTGTAAAAAGAAAAAAAAAAAAAGAAATCAAAAAAGAAGAATTTTCAAACGAAGTTATAACAACCCCTACCACCCATTATGATCAATTCCGCTTGTTTTTTTTTTTTTTTTAAAACAAAAAAAAAAATAAAAAATTATAAAAGATTAAACAATGTTATCATTGTATTTTTATCGATCGACTATGTCGATTACTTTCTATTTTCCGTCCTGGTCAAGACGCTAAACTGATTGTTTTTTTTTTTTTTTCAAAATTAATAAAAAAGAATATAAAAAAAAAAAATAAAAAAAAGAATAAACAATGTTATCATTGTTTTTTTATCGTTCGACTTTGTCGACTAATTTCTATTTTCCGTTTTTTTTCTTAAAAAATAAATAAAAAGAATTTAAAAAAAAAAAAAAAAAAAAGAATAAACAATGTTATCATTGTTTTTTTATCGATCGACTTTGTCGACTAATTTCTATTTTCCGTCCTGGTCAAGACGCTAAACTGATTGTTTTTTCTAAATAAATAAAAAGAATAAAAAAAAAAAAAAAAAAAAGATTAAACAATGTTATCATTGTTTTTTTTTATCGATCGACTATGTCGATTACTTTCTATTTTCCGTCCTGGTCAGGACGCTAAACTGATTGTTTTTTCTTTAAAAAATAAATAAAAAGAATAAAAAAAAAAAAAAAAAAAAAAAAAAAAAAGAATAAACAATGTTATCATTGTTTTCATTGTTTTGTTATCGATCGACTTTGTCGACTAATTTCTATTTTCCGTCCTGGTCAAGACGCTAAACTGATTGTTTTTTCTTTAAAAATAAATAAAAAGAATAAAAAAAAAAAAAAAAAGGAATAAACAATGTTATCATTGTTTTTATTTTATCGATCGACTATGTCGATTACTTTCTATTTTCCGTCCTGGTCAAGACGCTAAACTGATTGTTTTTTCTTTAAAAAATAATAAGAAGGATTTAAAAAAAAAAAAAAAAAAAAAAAGAATAAACAATGTTATCATTGTTTTTTTATCGATCGACTATGTCGATCACTTTCTATTTTTCGTCCTGGTCAAGACGCTAAACTGATTGTTTTTTCTTTAAAAATAATAAAAAGGATTTAAAAAAAAAAAAAAAAAAAAAAAAAAGAATAAACAATGTTATCATTGTTATCATTGTTTTTTTATCGATCGACTATGTCGATCACTTTCTATTTTCCGTCCTGGTCAAGACGCAAAACTGATTGTTTTTTTTCAAAATTAATAAAAAAGAATACAAAAAAAAATAAAAAAAAAAGAATAAACAATGTTATCATTGTTTTTTTTTATCGATCGACTATGTCGATTACTTTCTATTTTCCGTCCTGGTCAAGACGCTAAACTGATTGTTTTTTCTTTAAAAAAAAAAAAAAAGGATTTAAAAAAAAAAAAAAAAAAAAAAAAAAAAAAAGAATAAACAATGTTATCATTGTTTTTTTTTATCGATCGACTATGTCGATCACTTTCTATTTTCCGTCCTGGTCAAGACGCTAAACTGATTGTTTTTTTTTCAAAATTAATAAAAAGGAATATAAAAAAAAATAAAAAAAAAAAGAATAAACAATGTTATCATTGTTTTTTTTTTTTTTATCGTTCGACTTTGTCGACTAATTTCTATTTTCCGTTTTTTTTTCTTTTTAAAAAATAAATAAAAAGAATTTAAAAAAAAAAAAAAAAAAAGAGTAAACAATGTTATCATTGTTTTTTTTTATCGATCGACTATGTCGATTACTTTCTATTTTCCGTCCTGGTCAAGACGCTAAACTGATTGTTTTTTTTTTCAAAATTAATAAAAAAGAATATAAAAAAAAAAAAACAAAAAAAAAAAGAATAAACAATGTTATCATTGTTTTTTTTTTATCGTTCGACTTTGTCGACTAATTTTTATTTTCCGTTTTTTTTTCTTTAAAAATAAATAAAAAGAATTTAAAAAAAAAAAAAAAAAAAGAATAAACAATGTTATCATTGTTTTTTATCGATCGACTATGTCGATCACTTTCTATTTTCCGTGCTGGTCAAGACGCTAAACTGATTGTTTTTTCTTTAAAAAATAATTAAAAGGTTAAAAAAAGAAAAAAAAAAAAAAAAAAAGAATAAACAATGTTATCATTGTTTTTTTATCGATCGACTATGTCGATCACTTTCAATTTTCCGTCCTGGTCAGGACGCTAAACTGATTGTTTTTTCTTTAAAAATAAATAAAAAGAATAAAAAAAAAAAAAAAAAAAGGAATAAACAATGTTATCATTGTTTTTTTTTTATCGATCGACTATGTCGATTACTTTCTATTTTCCGTCCTGGTCAAGACGCTAAACTGATTGTTTTTTCTTTAAAATAATTAAAAGGATTTAAAAAAAAAAAAAAAAAAAAAAAAAAAAAAGAATAAACAATGTTATCATTGTTTTTTTTCTATCGATCGACTATGTCGATTAATTTCTATTTTCCGTCCTGATCGAGACGCTAAACTGATTGTTTCCTTTTTTAAATAATAAATAAAAAAAAAAAAAAAAAAAAAAAAAAAGAGCATCTCCCTGCTATCCTCATATCCCCACAATAATATTATACCTTTTCATTTTCTCTTTCCTTTTCTGGTCTTTTTTTTTCTTTTTTCCTTTTTCATACAACGTTTTTTATTTATATTTTTTTTTTTTTTTTTTTTTTTCATGTTTGATTATTTCCTCTTCATATTTTTTTTCTATTCTTTCTTTTTTTTTTTTTTTTTTTTCTCTACCTCTCTCTTAATTCTGTTCGTTTCTTTGAAACGAAAATTCATTTGAATATTATTCCTTGGTCAGCAACCATCATTGTCGCCCTTTGGGCCTGTTAAAAAAAAAAAAAAAATAAAAAGAAAGTTTACATCGGGAATAGGGCAGGAGCCAAAAGCTCCCAGTCCGTTACTTCCCACTTTATCGAAATTCATAACAGCGAGAAGTTGGTTGCTCTTTCACCTGCTGCTCTTGCCTTATCAAATCCAGCTCCACCTTGCTCACCGACGTCTTCAGGGGCTCAAAAGGCTCCCGCTTTTTCAAAAATTTGTGCATATTGTGATTGCCTACAGAAAAATTTCATACTCAAAAAACCACCATTTTACAGTCAAAATGTGTACTTTCATACTTTTTTATAAAAATCCACCAAGTTTTTTTCCGAGAATCCACCATCTTTTTTATATCCAAAGTTGTTATACTCCAAACTTTTTATACACCGTGATATTTATAATTACAGTATATATATATTTTTTTTTTTTTTTTCATGTTTGATTATTTCCTCTTCATTTTTTTTTTCTTTTCTTTTCTTTCTTTTTTTTTTTTTTTTCTCTGCCTCTCTCTTAATTCTGTTCGTTTCTTTGAAACGAAAATTCATTTGAATATTATTCCTTGGTCAGCAACCATCATTGTCGCCCTTTGGGCCTGTTAAAAAAAATAAAAATAAAAAGAAAGTTTACATCGGGAATAGGGCAGGAGCCAAAAGCTCCCAGTCCGTTACTTCCCACTTTATCGAAAAACTCATTCATTTTCTAGTAGAGACCACCAATGTTGTGCGTTGATAGGCAAGGTGACCAACCTTGACATTCTTTCTTTTCTCTCCTGTTGTGACAAACACAAAATACACACACAGCTTACAGTGTGTTCTTTGTGTATGTTTTCTTCAGGTGTGAGTAGTTTTTTTGTTCTTGCTCTTCAGGGAGGGCCTTAGCCAAAAGCTAACAGTCCAAATCTCACCTGGTAAACTCAACTCAGTCTTTGTCAGTATTGGCATCAAACCTGTAATGGTTACATTAACTACCATTTCAACAGGTTATTTCTGAAATATTTGTTCTAAAAGTTGCTAAGTATCTCTCACTTAGAAATTTTTTTATTTTTTTATTTTCAGCTCAATTAGCTACAAAGTGTTTCTACTAAGTGTTTCTCACTTAGATTTTTTTTTTACTTTTCAGCTCCTTAAAAGCTGCTAAGTATTTCTGCTAAGTGTTTCTCACTTAGAATCTTATTGTTATGTTCGTTTTCTATCCCTTCTCCTATCCCTTTTGTTCAAAAAAAGCGGGAGGAAATTCTCTCATTCACGCTAAGATGCACTCTGAACTTTGATTTTTTGATCTGAGTGTGAGGGAATGACCTGTTAGTGCATTGGGCATAAGCTGGGCTGCAGTTTAGATGTCTTAGGTGTTAATAAGGGGTTCCTCTTAGCATTTTTTCTTTGTTCCCACCTTATGATTTTCTTGAAGAAAAAAAATAGAAGTCATAATGGTGCTTCCCTCTGGAAGGGTTGTAAGCCATGGTGTCCAACTAGATTAAAGGACAAGTCTGGGATAATCCCTGCCAGAGGGGCGAGTATTCTACCATGGTTGAAATACTCTGGCAACTGATCTTCAATTTTATGTTGTTTGTTAGCTGCTGGTGTATCTCGATCATGTGTTGATACTTGCATTTTTTATTTATTTGTAATCTTTTACTACAATAACTCTTGCAATTATCTTTTCTTTTTTATTCTCTATCTGTTCTGGTCTGTTTCTTCATTTTTTTACATTAATAATTACATTTTGTTCAAAAAGAAAAAAAAAGAAAAAAGATTTCATATTAGAAACTAGGAAACTAGGTTAACACTTAGTTAAAATTAAGACCGGTTAGTCAGTTTAAGGTCTTGTCTAGGACCAACATTCTTGTTTAACTTCAGTTATATTCATTTTACTTTTTATTGTTTCCCATCTGTTTTTATTTTCTATTAGTTCTGGTCAGAAACCCCTGGGCAGCAAGAAGGAAAGCAGTTTAGTACTTCTGGGTGTTTGGCATCACCCCCCATAGTGAGCAAGTACAACAGGTAGCATTGGTAGTCTGTTGATCCTGAGTGATCCCAGCTACAGTTTTGTTTTTCTTTCTTTTTTTTTTTTAGAAGAAGATCAGGACATCCAAGCACTGCTGGATAGTTGCTGAATGCAGGGCCTGCTTGTGGCATTATAATAACAGGCTAAGTCATTTGTAGTTCATAGTTTACCTTTGATTTTATAACTTCACACAGGGTACTATGAACGATGAGAGATCCAGTGGGATCACTCAGGGTCTAGTAGAGACCACCAATGTTGTGCGTTGATAGGCAAGGTGACCAACCTTGACATTCTTTCTTTTCTCTCCTGTTGTGACAAACACAAAATACACACACAGCTTACAGTGTGTTCTTTGTGTATGTTTTCTTCAGGTGTGAGTAGTTTTTTTGTTCTTGCTCTTCAGGGAGGGCCTTAGCCAAAAGCTAACAGTCCAAATCTCACCTGGTAAACTCAACTCACTTTTCACTGTTTCCCATCTAAGTTGAATTTCCAGGTGAGATTTGGACTGTTAGCTTTTGGCTAAGGCCCTCCCTGAAGAGCAAGAACAAAAAAACTACTCACACCTGAAGAAAACATACACAAAGAACACACTGTAAGCTGTGCGTGTATTTTGTGTTTGTCACAACAGGAGAGAAAAGAAAGAATGTCAAGGTTGATCACCTTGCCTATCAACGCACAACATTGGTGGTCTCTACTAGACCCTGAGTGATCCCACTGGATCTCTAATCGTTCATAGTACCCTGTGTGAAGTTATAAAATCAAAGGTAAACTATGAACTACAAATGACTTAGCCTGTTATTATAATGCCACAGGCAGGCCCTGCATTCAGCAACTATCCAGCAGTGCTTGGATGTCCTGATCTTCTTCTAAAAAAAAGAAAGAAAAACAAAACTGTAGCTGGGATCACTCAGGATCAACAGACTACCAATGCTACCTGTTGTACTTGCTCACTATGGGGGGTGATGCCAAACACCCAGAAGTACTTAACTGCTTTCCTTCTTGCTGCCCAGGAGTTTCTGACCAGAACTAATAGAAAATAAAAAGTAGATGGGAAACAATAAAAAGTAAAATGGATATAACTGAAGTTAAACAAGACAAATGAGGTAACAGACCAGAACAGATAGAGAATAAAAATAAAACATATAGGCAAGAATGATTGTAGTGAAAGATTACAAATAAAACAAATGCAAGTATCAACACATGATCAAGATACACCAGCAGCTAACAAACAACATAAAATTGAAGATCAGTAGCCAGAGTATTTCAACCATGGTAGAATACTCGCCCCTCTGGCAGGGATTATCCCAGACTTGTCCTTTAATTTAGTTGGACACCATGGCTTACAACCCTTCCAGAGGGAAGCATAAAAAAATTCCAAAAAAATACCAAAAATGTCCAAAAATGAGTTATTTTTTGTTTGAAATTTTTTTTTCAAAAAAGCTAAAAAAAAGCTAAAAAAAAGCTAAAAAAAAGCTAAAAAAAAGCTAAAAAAGCTAAATAGCTTTAGCTTTTTGCACAAGTATGCGACAGCAGTTGGAGATCAGCATGGCTCACGGATCGAGCAGTCGACGCGGCTTCCAGAATCCTGCAGTTAGACGTTGTGCTGCTGAAACAAGACGGCCTCAGTCAGATCGTTACCTTCCCAGGAGGAGGGGGCTTCACAGAGAACCGTGCATGAAGAACTCAGATGGCTGTTGTTGCAGAGTTCCAGGGTCATCTTCCTGTGGAGTTGCGAAACGGCAGGGGGCCTGCACACCCACTACATCAATTTGAAACCTTTCTTCAGAGTAAAAACATCTCTCGAATCGCTGTCCACCGTGTGGCACAAGATCACGGCACAAAAAAAGGATCCATCTTCTTCTTCGACGCGTGCGCCTTCGGAAGTTGCTCGAAAACGGAAGAGGATGGAACTTCCTGCCTTCGATCCTCAGGCTTACCTCGGTTCAGCAACTTGTTTGGATCCAACATTCACTCACCCATCACGGTGAGTTAAGTTACCAGGTGAGATTTGGACTGTTAGCTTTTGGCTAAGGCCCTCCCTGAAGAGCAAGAACAAAAAAACTACTCACACCTGAAGAAAACATACACAAAGAACACACTGTAAGCTGTGCGTGTATTTTGTGTTTGTCACAACAGGAGAGAAAAGAAAGAATGTCAAGGTTGGTCACCTTGCCTATCAACGCACAACATTGGCGGTCTCTACTAGACCCTGAGTGATCCCACTGGATCTCTCATCGTTCATAGTACCCTGTGTGAAGTTATAAAATCAAAGGTAAACTATGAACTACAAATGACTTAGCCTGTTATTATAATGCCACAAGCAGGCCCTGCATTCAGCAACTATCCAGCAGTGCTTGGATGTCCTGATCTTCTTCTAAAAAAAAGAAAGAAAAACAAAACTGTAGCTGGGATCACTCAGGATCAACAGACTACCAATGCTACCTGTTGTACTTGCTCACTATGGGGGGTGATGCCAAACACCCAGAAGTACTTAACTGCTTTCCTTCTTGCTGCCCAGGAGTTTCTGACCAGAACTAATAGAAAATAAAAAGTAGATGGGAAACAATAAAAAGTAAAATGGATATAACTGAAGTTAAACAAGACAAATGAAGTAACAGACCAGAACAGATAGGGAATAAAAAGAAAAGATATAGGTAAGAGTTATTGTAGTAAAAGATAACAAAAAAAATGCAAGTATCAACACATGATCAAGATACACCAGCAGCTAACAAACAACATAAAATTGAAGATCAGTAGCCAGAGTATTTCAACCATGGTAGAATACTCGCCCCTCTGGCAGGGATTATCCCAGACTTGTCCTTTAATTTAGTTGGACACCATGGCTTACAACCCTTCCGAGAGGGAAGCACCATTATGACTTCTATTTTTTTTCTTCAAGAAAATCATAAGGTGGGAACAAAGAAAAATGCTAAGAGGAACCCCCTATTAACACCTAAGACATCTAAACTGCAGCCCAGCTTATGCCCAATGCACTAACAGGTCATTCCCTCACACTCAGATCAAAAAATCAAAGTTCAGAGTGCATCTTAGCATGAATGAGAGAATTTCCCATCGCTTTTTTTGAACAAAAGGGATAGGAGAAGGGATAGAAAACGAACATAAAAATAAAATTCTAAGTGAGAAACACTTAGCAGAAACACTTAGCAGCTTTTAAGGAGCTGAAAAGCAAAAAAATCTAAGTGAGAAACACTTAGTAGTAACACTTTGTAGCTAATTGAGCTGAAAATAAAAAAATAAAAAATTTCTAAGTGAGAGATACTTAGCAACTTTTAGAACAAATATTTCAGTAAATAACCTGTTGAGATGGTAGTTAAATTCAATGATTAAACCATTACAGGTTTGATGCCAAAACTGACAAGGACTGGGTTGAGTTGCCAGGTGAGATTTGGACTGTTAGCTTTTGGCTAAGGCCCTCCCTGAAAGGCAAGAACGAAAAACTACTCAGGGCACCTGAAGAAAACATACACAAAGAACACACATACAAGTACATCACATCGCTTGCTGAACCTCCATCGATCTACTTCCATTGTCCCTTGGCAAAAACAGGTACCGGGAAAAAAGCAAGACAAACCTGTTTTAATTGTGTTGTAATTTTCATCCTATGTGATATTCCAGACTCGGAACATGGACAAGTGGTGTAAGAGACCCTTCATGTCAAGCAGACTTGAAGAGACTTCTTCGATGATTATCAGTAAGACGGGTGCTGAGATATTTCCTCGGGAAGAAGTCTCCTTCAACGACGCGCCGACGGATAGACTAACAACATCGACGTCTATCACGATCGAGAAGCCATGAGAAGTTGATAGTTATAAGAGCATGTTATGCCGGGACTCTACTCGCACTAACTTCAGCAACATTGACACTGGAGGACGAGTCGCTTTCTATTATTACTACTACTGCGACCCCGTCTGTTACAACCCTTTCGACTGTTTCGATGAAATTGTCAGATGCGTTATTATTATCGTCATCATCATCACAATCTACTACGGCATCATCGATATCGTCGTCATCACAATCATTGTCATCATCATCACAATCTACTACGGCATCATCGATATCGTCGTCATCACAATCATTGTCATCATCATCACAATCTACTACGGCATCATCGATATCGTCGTCATCACAATCATTGTCATCATCATCGCAATCTACTACGGCATCATCGATATCGTCGTCATCACAATCATTGTCATCATCATCACAATCTACTACGGCATCATCGATATCGTCGTCATCACAATCATTGTCATCATCACAATCTACTACGGCATCATCGATATCGTCGTCATCACAATCATTGTCATCATCACAATCTACTACGGCATCATCGATATCGTCGTCATCACAATCATTGTCATCATCATCGCAATCTACTACGGCATCATCGATATCGTCGTCATCACAATCATTGTCATCATCATCACAATCTACTACGGCATCATCGATATCGTCGTCATCACAATCATTGTCATCATCACAATCTACTACGGCATCATCGATATCGTCGTCATCACAATCATTGTCATCATCACAATCTACTACGGCATCATCGATATCGTCGTCATCACAATCATTGTCATCATCATCGCAATCTACTACGGCATCATCGATATCGTCGTCATCACAATCATTGTCATCATCATCACAATCTACTACGGCATCATCGATATCGTCGTCATCACAATCATTGTCATCATCATCACAATCTACTACGGCATCATCGATATCGTCGTCATCACAACCATTGTCATCATCATCCTCAACGCTGTCAAGCAGGCAATTAGAAAGATAAGCAATGAGGAATTCCCATCAGACCTAGTACTCCATGTAGAAATGGAAGATAAAGCGACGCAATTTCTAGCATGGAGGATCGCAGATGCAAGCGTTCAAACAGAATCCTGGGAGACGGACATCATTCTGAATAAGCTTCAGGCATCACTGATGGAGAACCAGTCAACCTTCCAGCGACTTGCTCATGAGAACAATGTCTTAAAGCAATCGCTAATTGAAGAAAAGACTGAATCAGGTTGGCTTAGGCTTGCTGCTCAACAGGCAGAGGCTAAGACTTATGTGGAAACAGAAACGCAATCTGTACCACAATGCTTGAGTGCTGTGACACAGACGGAGATCTACAGACTCGATGCAAAGAGAGAGGCAGAGTTCAGTAGAAAATTCTACAAAGCTGAACTTTCTGAGTCTACTTCGATAAAGTGGATACATAAGCCACGAAGTAGATCGGCAGGGACTGTATGCTCCACCAGACAGGTTCATCACAGACATCAGGACAGCGTCTTTATGAGTATATTTTAATGACAACGCAACCACAATCACAAAAGTGGCATGCATCGTCTCAGACTTATCGGAGTTTGTCAGAACTATTTGTCACAACTGAGCTAACAAAACAAGCCCGACCATCTCTGCCAACATTGTCTGTTACAAGTCAAACAACACAGCAATTTAAGTTTGTGAGTCAGGATCTCGATGCCTTCTCGCAAACCATGAGACAACCTCTCTTTGAATATATTACAGTGACAAGCCAGCCTCAACATCAGCAAAGGTTGCGTGTTACGTCACAGTCATACCAACAACTCCAGCCGACTCCACCGAGGTTATTTGTAATGTCAAATGTGAGCTGCCAACTACAGGCAAGTAAACCAGTCCTGTGCGCGTCGATGGAACTGACACTTTTGCATCCACCGACTCCACCAACTTTGTACATTACAACTGAAACAATTCAACAAGATGGTTTTGACATCGGAGCGATTTTTGGGAATGAAACGACATTAGAAAGTAGTAAGAAAGTAGTAATCTTCCCTCCTTCGCGAGTTTCTCCAGTGTTATTAGATGATCTTGGATCAGGTATTGGTATTCTAGGGAACGTGAACCGCTTCTTGGACACAAGTCACCCAGCAGACTTTCCAAATGAGAACGGGAAGCGAACGGCAATACCAGATGAAGAGACAAGCAATGTAAACAGGAGATGCTTGTTTGACACTCCAAAACGTCAAGCAGACGCACCCTCGGAGTCTCACGAACAACTACAGACTCCATTACATCAACAGATGACCCCCGATGACACTAAACAGTCAAGGGAAAAGACAGAAAAGACAGTGTTGCTCCCTCGGAAGTTGCAGAAGGAGAAGCTTCGAAGGGTTACAGCAACACCGATGCCCCTAAAGCGGTACAAGTTGCAAACGCCACAGAAATCAGGCTTGATGCCAGCTCCTACAAGAAAGCCATGGCGATAACTTTTTTAGTCTAAACCCCAATCTGAGTTCCCAAGGCTCAGCTATGGTCCATTAATCACTTGCCGCTCTATGGCATGTTGATGCCATAGAGCGGTGAGGGGACTTCCAACAGCGACGAAGGCCATAAACACACTGGCAACAGTGTAAAGACCGCGGTTTATGGATTCCCTCAGGCGGATGGGAAATTTACAACAACAAGAGAAGTCCCACAGTAAGACTTCCGGAAAAAGAAAGATGTTAGCAAAACACATCTTCTCTCTCTCGCTTCTGTTTGTTATGACACCAGTCCATACGTGAAGCCACCAGTCCATATGTCATTCAAACCGACTTCACATATGGACTGGTGACCTTTGGCCACGGCCCTGTCAACTACTACCGAGTATACTGCGTAATGAAAATAATTTTTGCTGTAGCTTTCCTTTGTAGCACATATTTTCTTCACAAAAAGGAATTAAAAAAAATGGCTGGATAAAATGTATGTTGACAGGGAAATACTCTCGTGGGGAAATATTCTCACGGATTTAGGAAAAATGAAAAAAACTCGCGGATTTTTCCCGCATGAATATTTCTCTTTGCAGTATACTTGAAAGGATGCAACAGCGCATGTTGGAGGGTTCGCTTGTAACATTATCCACAGTTCGAAACACAAAATGTTTGAAGTTGTTTTATTATTTTCTGTTTGGGTTTGAATGAATATTTGTTTCTGGTGTCTGTGGTGTGTTTTGTTGTTGTTATTTCTTTTCCTTTTACACAGGCAGCCGTATCGAAAAGTTCTAAACTAATCATGTTCTGGACAACATTAACGCCGTGGGAGTCTGAGTCCGAGGAGACTCACCGCGGTGTTGGGAATGAGAGTGGGAGAGGCACCAGTAAGCGCGGTGCCTCTCCCAGAAGGGAGCATCAGAGACGGAGAGAGTCTCAGGAGAGGGAACGAAGGGACTTGCTTCGGGGAGTGAAGGACGCGATTCGTGTTTCGGAAGATCGGGAGCAGCAGGAAGAGCAGCCATCGTTGGTGCAGCCACTACTACTACCACAAGAACAAGAAGAACATCAACAGCTACAGCATCAACAGCAGCAGCCGTCACTACCACCACTGACGTTGTCTCGACCAACGCAGCAACCTCAGCAAGAACTACAGCAAAAACAACAACAACAACAACAACCACTACTACTTCAGCATTCAGTACCTCAGCCGCTCACATCACAGCGTGTTTGGGGCGAACCACTGGCACAACCACAACCACAAGTACGTGCATCGTCGCTGAGCCATCCACAAGCGATGTTGCCAAACAGACAACCGCGGAGTTCATTCCGAGACCGGATGACCACCGACGCACCAACGGATGGCGACTTCTTCGTGAGACAGCTTTGTGCGTGTCTCCTCGTCACCGTTGTGTTGATTGTGTCATTATCGTACTATGCTCACCTACACCCCGAAGTCTTTGAAGGCATCGGGGTAGTTGTTTCTGTATTTTTATTCGTAGCGAAAACGTACATAGCTTTGTACCCACCTCCTGTCTTGATCATTGCGATGATCATAAGTTGGTTTACTTCTGCGACGTGGACGCAATACACGTTTCAGGTATCGACGTTCCCCATCCAGGTAATCGTCTTCCTGGTGTGGGGTGTACGCCAATTGCTGGGAAAGTCGCAAAGCTAAGAGAATGATCTGAGCCGTTGATGGTTCGAATTGTTTTTGGAGCGACTTTTTCTTCTTCTTCCTCATCAACATCAACATCATCATCTTGTTGTTGATAAACTTTCAGTTCCTTCGTTTGTGTTGTCCTCGTCACTCATTGGCTCTTGTTATGCCAGAACATTATTAAAAAAAAAAAAAGTATTAATCGACTTGTTTTCGTTTCTTTTTATTTTTCATAAACATTGCACGCAGGGATTGCTCGGAGTAACTTCACCCATTTGAAAATCTCCTGGCAACCCCTGCCTGCATCGGGTTTTGGGGTTTTGGGGTTCTTTTTTCTTTTGTACAAATAACTGGAAGTCATTTTCACCTAATTTAATATCTTCCGGGTACTGCTTTAATTTGTTCCGTTTTGTTAATTTTCTTGAAAAGAATACTTGCCCTCCATAATAGCGACTGTACTTCCTGTCTCGATCGTCCAATCCCACACCCAAACCCATAGCCACCAAAAAAAAAAAAATTATAATAAAAAAAAAAAAATAGTAAAAAAATAAGAACCTCACCGACCATTCTTCATGTTTTTTCTCAATTTCGCACATCCCAATCTCTACCCCTCCTTTTTCAGGTGTACAGTCGCTGAATGAATATTAGTGTCTTGCCTTTTCTTTTTTTTCCTTTTGTCTTTTTTTCAACACACTCGCAAGTAGAAACCCTTCTTCCCTTTCCTCATCGTTGAGTAACTTTTCACACTCACTCACCGTTTTAATCTCATTAGGGTGGAGGGGGGAATACTTGCACGGAGAGTTTACCTTGATATTCATTTTAGTTTTTACACGCAATGCTTCACTTTTCTTTATTGGGTGGTTGTGTATGTTTTTTTCTCGTAAGGTTGGAAAGAAAGGAAATTGTCCGATTTTCCGTCGGTTGGTGTGTCTGTGGAAAGATTTGTTTTGTTGGAGGAGGTTGTATGTTTCCTTTTCTGGTTTTCTTTTTTTTTTTTTTTTGTTTTGTGAGATGTGGTTTTTAGGATGTTTATTTATCCTTTTTTTTTTGGGTGTCCTTGTGTTGGATTCCAAAATGCAAATAAATAAAATAAAATAAAATGAATTCCTTTTGCTTTCTTTCTTCTTCATTCTAATCAGTCCAGTGACCGTTGGTCCTGTCTTGATTAGTTTTGTGGTTGTCAGAAATAAATGACCGTGTTCCCTTTTGCCCCCGTGTTGCGGGAGGTTTTGTTTCTGTTTTATATTTTTGGGAAAAAGAGATGAAACCTAAGCTGTGGCAGCGACCTTTTTCTTTTCTTCAATTTGATTCTTTCATTTTGACTTCTGTTTGTGTGATGCGTCACAACAACTGAGAGGAGCCAACCTGTCAGTGTTGTGTATTCCGCAGACGGATTCGATTCCATCTCATTTTGGAGATGAGAGATGGGAGTCGATTATATTTATTTGGGTCTGCTGTTAGCACAGTTGTACTCTGTTTGTGATTTCATGTATCCTGTTGGTCATGTCTGCTTTGCTTGGTTTCATCTGCTTCTGCGCGGTCCGAATTCAAGACTGCTGCTTGTTGGGTTTAGAGCAGTGGGTCTAATTGGTTGATAATTTGTTGAATGTGTGTTCCCATTATTTATTATCATCATCATCGTTCTTCCCTCAGTTCCTCTGCGAAGTCGCGGAGGGGTATGAGGAAAATGATAAATGTGATGATGATGATGATGATGATGATGAAAATGATGGGTTTTTCTTGAAAACATGTGTATTCCCTGCTTCTGTGGGTGTTTGCTTTGTTTTCTTCCCTGTCCGTTGAATATTAATTTACACTATTCTTTTCCTTTTTCCCTTTTTTTTTTTTCTTTCTTGTGGTTTGTTGTTGTTATTGTTAACATTATAGTACACAACACAACACACAAAAACACATGCTCTCTCTCCTTCCTTGTCTTCTTCTTCTTCATGTCTTCTCATGTATGTTGAAGTGTTAGGTTGGAGGGAAATCACCATCTGGCTTCTCGTTCTTCGTTTCCTCCGTTTTCGGAGTGGATGAAGGAGAGGCGATTAATCCTTTTTTTTTAGGCTTATGTCCTTGTTTTGAGTTTTGTTTTGTTTTTTTTAGTTTTTTTTTATTTTCATCAGTTCAGTTTATATCGAATATTTGATTGTTAGTTTTTGAGAAGTAAAATGTGATTTGAGTGATCTCCGGTGAAGATGTAGAGATCGTTGTAAAAGTGTTTTCTTTTTTTGTTTATTTTACCGTTGATGTGCCTTTCTTGGACAGCTTCGGGTGCATACAACCGACTCCCTCATTTTTTAATCTTCTTCAGCAATACCCTTCCTTTTGTTTTTTAATTGTAGCCTTACACCATCATTACACCAACCTCCCAAGTTGAAGCATTGCAATTTCTACATTTCAAAAGAATATCTGAATCTGTGAAAGTGTGTTTCTTTTTCCTTTTTTTTATTTTATTTCCGTCTCTTTTTTCCTTCAACCGTTTATCCTCGTTTTTCTCTTTTCGAGTAGAGGATAAAGAAGGAAGTGAAGTGATGGGAATGAGGCAAGGAATAAAGTGTTTTTCTTAAAAAAAAATAAAATAAAAATAAAAATAAAGTAAGTAACATGGGGGAAACTTCCCTGTGTAATCTTCAAAAAAATAAAATAAAAAATAAAAAACAAAAAAAAAGGGGTTCCACTCCCCGCTAATCAAAAAAAAACAAACAAATACATAAATAAAAAAAAACAACCAAAAAAATTAAAAATAATAATAATAATAACAAAAAAAAAAAAAAAAATAAGTAGCAGGGGAACCTCCCTGTGAAAATAAAATAAAAAAAAATACAAAAAAAGGGTTCCACTTCCCTAATAATTGATGTGTCTCAAAACGTTTGTTGATGTTGTTCAGATTATTGTCTTCTACAGGTTCAGGAAATTTAATGAAAGCCACAAGATGGAGAACAGCAGGGAGGAGGGGGTTCGTTGGGGGGAATAATGTGTTTTGTTTTATTGGGACCCTGAGAACGAGTGATTGGTGTATTGTTGTAATTATCTTTTTTATTTCCACAGGCAGCCGTATCGAAAAGTTCTAAACCTAAATCATGTTCTGGACAACGTTAACGCCGTGGGAGTCCGAGGAGGAGATCCAACGCGGTGTTGGGAATGAGAGTGGGAGAGGCACCAGTAAGCGCGGTGCCTCTCCCAGAAGGGAGCATCAGAGACGGAGAGAGTCTCAGGAGAGGGAACGAAGGGACTTGCTTCGGGGAGTGAAGGACGCGATTCGTGTTTCGGAAGATCGGGAGCAGCAGGAAGAGCAGCCATCGTTGGTGCAGCCACTACTACTACCACAAGAACAAGAAGAACATCAACAGCTACAGCATCAACAGCAGCAGCCGTCACTACCACCACTGACGTTGTCTCGACCAACGCAGAAGGGGCCGACTTCTACATTCCAGCATCAGCAACCTCAGCAAGAACAACGTAGAGGGCAACAACTGCAGCAAGAACAACAACAACAACCACTACTACTTCAGCATTCAGCACCTCAGCCGCTCACATCACAGCGTGTTTGGGGCGAACCACTGGCACAACCACAACCACAACCACAAGTACGTGCATCGTCGCTGAGCCATCCACAAGCGATGTTGCCAAACAGACAACCGCGGAGTTCATTCCGAGACCGGATGACCACCGACGCACCAACGGATGGCGACTTCTTCGTGAGACAGCTTTGTGCGTGTCTCCTCGTCACCGTTGTGTTGATTGTGTCATTATCGTACTATGCTCACCTACACCCCGAAGTCTTTGAAGGCATCGGGGTGGTTGTTTCTGTGTTTTTGTTTGTAGCGAAGACATATATCTCCTTGTACCCACCTCCTGTTTTGATCATTGCGATGATCATAAGTTGGTGTTTTAGTACTACGTGGAAGGAGTATGCATTTCTGGTGTTGACATTCCCCATCCAGGTAATCGTCTTCCTGGTGTGGGGTGTACGCCAATTGCTGGGAAAGTCGCAAAGCTAAGAGAATGATCTGAGCCGTTGATGGTTCGAATTGTTTTTGGAGCGACTTTTTCATCTTCTTCCTCATCAACATCAACATCATCATCTTGTTGTTGATAAACTTTCAGTTCCTTCGTTTGTGTTGTCCTCGTCACTCATTGGCTCTTGTTATGTCAGAACATTATTAAAAAAAAAAAAAAAAAAAAAGTATTAATCGACTTGTTTTCATTTATTTTTATTTTTCATAAACATTGCACGCAGGGATTGCTCGGAGTAACTTCACCCATTTGAAAATCTCCTGGCAACCCCTGCCTGCATCGGGTTTTGGGGTTTTGGGGTTCTTTTTTCTTTTGTACAAATAACTGGAAGTCATTTTCACCTAATTTAATATCTTCCGGGTACTGCTTTAATTTGTTCCATTTTGTTAATTTTCTTGAAAAGAATACTTGCCCTCCATAATAGCGACTGTACTTCCTGTCTCGATCGTCCAATCCCACACCCAAACCCATAGCCACCAAAAAAAATAAACAAATAAATAATAGTAATTAAAAAAAATAAAAAATTGACCGACCATTCTTCATGTTTTTTCTCAATTTCGCACATCCCAATCTCTACCCCTCCTTTTTCAGGTGTACAGTCGCTGAATGAATATTAGTGTCTTGCCTTTTCTTTTTTTTTCTTTTTGTCTTTTTTTCAACACACTCGCAAGTAGAAACCCTTCTTCCCTTTCCTCATCGTTGAGTAACTTTTCACACTCACTCACCGTTTTAATCTCATTAGGGTGGAGGGGGGAATACTTGCACGGAGAGTTTACCTTGATATTCATTTTAGTTTTTGCACGCAATGCTTCACTTTTCTTTATTGGGTGGTTGTGTATGTTTTTTTCTCGTAAGGTTGGAAAGAAAGGAAATTGTCCGATTTTCCGTCGGTTGGTGTGTCTGTGGAAAGATTTGTTTTGTTGGAGGAGGTTGTATGTTTCCTTTTCTGGTTTTCTTTTTTTTTTTTTTTTGTTTTGTGAGATGTGGTTTTTAGGATGTTTATTTATCTCTTTTTTTTTTTTTTGGGTGTCCTTGTGTTGGATTCCAAAATGCAAATAAATAAAATAAAATAAAATGAATTCCTTTTTCTTTCTTTCTTCTTCATTCTAATCAGTCCAGTGACCGTTGGTCCTGTCTTGATTAGCTTTGTGGTTGTCAGAAAGAAATGACCGTGTTCCCTTTTGCCCCCGTGTTGCGGGAGGTTTTGTTTCTGTTTTATATTTTTGGGAAAAAGAGATGAAACCTAAGCTGTGGCAGCGACCTTTTTCTTTTCTTCAATTTGATTCTTTCATTTTGACTTCTGTTTGTGTGATGCGTCACAACAACTGAGAGGAGCCAACCTGTCAGTGTTGTGTATTCCGCAGACGGATTCGATTCCATCTCATTTTGGAGATGAGAGATGGGAGTCGATTATATTTATTTGGGTCTGCTGTTAGCACAGTTGTACTCTGTTTGTGATTTCATGTATCTTGTTGGTCATGTCTGCTTTGCTTGGTTTCATCTGCTTCTGCGCGGTCCGAATTCAAGACTGCTGCTTGTTGGGTTTAGAGCAGTGGGTCTAATTGGTTGATAATTTGTTGAATGTGTGTTCCCATTATTTATTATCATCATCATCGTTCTTCCCTCAGTTCCTCTGCGAAGTCGCGGAGGGGTATGAGGAAAATGATAAATGTGATGATGATGATGATGATGATGATGAAAATGATGGGTTTTTCTTGAAAACATGTGTATTCCCTGCTTCTGTGGGTGTTTGCTTTGTTTTCTTCCCTTTCCGTTGAATATTAATTTACACTATTCTTTTCCTTTTTCCTTTTTCCTTTTTTTTTTTTCTTTCTTGTGGTTTGTTGTTGTTATTGTTAACATTATAGTACACAACACAACACACAAAAACACATGCTCTCTCTCCTTCCTTGTCTTCTTCTTCTTCATGTCTTCTCATGTATGTTGAAGTGTTAGGTTGGAGGGATATCACCATCTGGCTTCTCGTTCTTCGTTTCCTCCGTTTTCGGAGTGGATGAAGGAGAGGCGATTAATCCTTTTTTTTAGGCTTATGTCCTTGTTTTGAGTTTTGTTTTGTTTTTTTAGTTTTTTTTTATTTTCATCAGTTCAGTTTATATCGAATATTTGATTGTTAGTTTTTGAGAAGTAAAATGTGTTTTGAGTGATCTCCGTTGAAGATGTAGAGATCGTTGTAAAAGTGTTTTCTTTTTTTGTTTATTTTACCGTTGATGTGCCTTTCTTGGACAGCTTCGGGTGCATACAACCGACTCCCTCATTTTTTAATCTTCTTCAGCAATACCCTTCCTTTTGTTTTTTAATTGTAGCCTTACACCATCATTACAGCAACCTCCCAAGTTGAAGCATTGCAATTTCTACATTTCAAAAGAATATCTGAATCTGTGAAAGTGTGTTTCTTTTTCCTTTTTTTAATTTTATTTCCATCTCTTTTTTCCTTCAACCGTTTATCCTCGTTTTTCTCTTTTCGAGTAGAGGATAAAGAAGGAAGTGAAGTGATGGGAATGAGGCAAGGAATAAAGTGTTTTTCTTAAAAAAAAATAAAAAAAAAATATAAGTAAAGTAAGTAACATGGGGGAAACTTCCCTGTGTAATCTTCAAAAAAATAAAATAAAAAATAAAAAAAGGGGTTCCACTCCCCGCTAATCAAAAAAAAAGAACCAAAAAAAAAACAAAAATAATAACAATAACAAAAAAAAAAAAAAAAAATAAGTAGCAGGGGAACCTCCCTGTGAAAATAAAATAAAAAAAAATACAAAAAAAGGGTTCCACTTCCCTAATAATTGATGTGTCTCAAAACGTTTGTTGATGTTGTTCAGATTATTGTCTTCTACAGGTTCAGGAAATTTAATGAAAGCCACAAGATGGAGAACAGCAGGGAGGAGGGGGTTCGTTGGGGGGAATAATGTGTTTTGTTTTATTGGGACCCTGAGAACGAGTGATTGGTGTATTGTTGTAATTATCTTTTTTATTTCCACAGGCAGCCGTATCGAAAAGTTCTAAACCTAAATCATGTTCTGGACAACATTAACGCCGTGGGAGTCCGAGGAGGAGATCCAACGCGGTGTTGGGAATGAGAGTGGGAGAGGCACCAGTAAGCACGGTGCCTCTCCCAGAAGGGAGCATCAGAGACGGAGAGAGTCTCAGGAGAGGGAACGAAGGGACTTGCTTCGGGGAGTGAAGGACGCGATTCGTGTTTCGGAAGATCGGGAGCAGCAGGAAGAGCAGCCATCGTTGGTGCAGCCACTACTACCACAAGAACAAGAAGAACATCAACAGCTACAGCATCAACAGCAGCAGCCGTCACTACCACTACCGACGTTATATCGACCAACGCAGCAGGGGCCGACTTCGACATTACAACATCAGCAACCTCAGCAAGAACAACGTAGAGGGCAACAACTGCAGCAAGAACAACAACAACAACCACTACTACTTCAGCATTCAGTACCTCAGCCGCTCACATCACAGCGTGTTTGGGGCGAACCACTGGCACAACCACAACCACAACCACAAGTACGTGCATCGTCGCTGAGCCATCCACAAGCAATGATGCCAAACAGACAACCGCGGAGTTCATTCCGAGACCGGATGACCACCGACGCACCAACGGATGGCGACTTCTTCGTGAGACAGCTTTGTGCGTGTCTCCTCGTCACCGTTGTGTTGATTGTGTCATTATCATATTATGCTCACCTACACCCCGAAGTCTTTGAAGGCATCGGGGTGTTTGTTTCTGTGTTTTTGTTTGTAGCGAAGACATATATCTCCTTGTACCCACCTCCTGTTTTGGTCATTGCGATGATCATAAGTTGGTGTTTTAGTACTACGTGGAAGGAGTATGCATTTCTGGTGTTGACGTTCCCCATCCAGGTAATCGTCTTCCTGGTGTGGGGTGTACGCCAATTGCTGGGAAAGTCGCAAAGCTAAGAGAATGATCTGAGCCGTTGATGGTTCGAATTGTTTTTGGAGCGACTTTTTCATCTTCTTCCTCATCAACATCAACATCAACATCATCATCTTGTTGTTGATAAACTTTCAGTTCCTTCGTTTGTTTGTCCTCGTCACTCATTGGCTCTTGTTATGTCAGAACATTATTAAAAAAAAAAAAAAAAAAAAGTATTAATCGACTTGTTTTCGTTTCTTTTTATTTTTCATAAACATTGCACGCAGGGATTGCTCGGAGTAACTTCACCCATTTGAAAATCTCCTGGCAACCTGCCTGCATCGGGTTTTGGGGTTTTGGGGTTCTTTTTTCTTTTGTACAAATAACTGGAAGTCATTTTCACCTAATTTAATATCTTCCGGGTACTGCTTTAATTTGTTCCGTTTTGTTAATTTTCTTGAAAAGAATACTTGCCCTCCATAATAGCGACTGTACTTCCTGTCTCGATCGTCCAATCCCACACCCAAACCCATAGCCACCAAAAAAAATAAACAAATAAATAATAGTAATTAAAAAAAATAAGAACCTCACCGACCATTCTTCATGTTTTTTCTCAATTTCGCACATCCCAATCTCTAACCCTCCTTTTTCAGGTGTACAGTCGCTGAATGAATATTAGTGTCTTGCCTTTTCTTTTTTTTTCCTTTTGTCTTTTTTTCAACACACTCGCAAGTAGAAACCCTTCTTCCCTTTCCTCATCGTTGAGTAACTTTTCACACTCACTCACCGTTTTAATCTCATTAGGGTGGAGGGGGGAATACTTGCACGGAGAGTTTACCTTGATATTCATTTTAGTTTTTGCACGCAATGCTTCACTTTTCTTTATTGGGTGGTTGTGTATGTTTTTTTGTCGTAAGGTTGGAAAGAAAGGAAATTGTCCGATTTTCCGTCGGTTGGTGTGTCTGTGGAAAGATTTGTTTTTGTTGGAGGAGGTTGTATGTTTCCTTTTCTGGTTTTCTTTTTTTTTTTTTTTTTTTTTGTGAGATGTGGTTTTTAGGATGTTTATTTATACTTTTTTTTTTGTTTTTGGGTGTCCTTGTGTTGGATTCCAAAATGCAAATAAAATAAAATAAAATGAATTCCGTTTTGCTTTCTTTCTTCTTCATTCTAATCAGTCCAGTGACCGTTGGTCCTGTCTTGATTAGTTTTGCGGTTGTCAGAAAGAAATGACCGTGTTCCCTTTTGCCCCCGTGTTGCGGGAGGTTTTGTTTCTGTTTTATATTTTTGGGAAAAAGAGATGAAACCTAAGCTGTGGCAGCGACCTTTTTCTTTTCTTCAATTTGATTCTTTCATTTTGACTTCTGTTTGTGTGATGCGTCACAACAACTGAGAGGAGCCAACCTGTCAGTGTTGTGTATTCCGCAGACGGATTCGATTCCATCTCATTTTGGAGATGAGAGATGGAAGTCGATTATATTTATTTGGGTCTGCTGTTAGCACAGTTGTACTCTGTTTGTGATTTCATGTATCCTGTTGGTCATGTCTGCTTTGCTTGGTTTCATCTGCTTCTGCGCGGTCCGAATTCAAGACTGCTGCTTGTTGGGTTTAGAGCAGTGGGTCTAATTGGTTGATAATTTGTTGAATGTGTGTTCCCATTATTTATTATCATCATCATCGTTCTTCCCTCAGTTCCTCTGCGAAGTCGCGGAGGGGTATGAGGAAAATGATAAATGTGATGATGATGATGATGATGATGATGATGATGATGATGATGAAAATGATGGGTTTTTCTTGAAAACATGTGTATTCCCTGCTTCTGTGGGTGTTTGCTTTGTTTTCTTCCCTGTCCGTTGAATATTAATTTACACTATTCTTTTCCGTTTTCCTTTTTTTTTTTTCTTTCTTGTGGTTTGTTGTTGTTATTGTTAACATTATAGTACACAACACAACACACAAAAACACATGCTCTCTCTCCTTCCTTGTCTTCTTCTTCTTCTTCTTCTTCATGTCTTCTCATGTATGTTGAAGTGTTAGGTTGGAGGGAAATCACCATCTGGCTTCTCGTTCTTCGTTTCCTCCGTTTTCGGAGTGGATGAAGGAGAGGCGATTAATCCTTTTTTTTAGGCTTATGTCCTTGTTTTGAGTTTTGAGTTTTGTTTTGTTTTTTTTAGTTTTTTTTTATTTTCATCAGTTCAGTTTATATCGAATATTTGATTGTTAGTTTTTGAGAAGTAAAATGTGTTTTGAGTGATCTCCGTTGAAGATGTAGAGATCGTTGTAAAAGTGTTTTCTTTTTTTGTTTATTTTACCGTTGATGTGCCTTTCTTGGACAGCTTCGGGTGCATACAACCGACTCCCTCATTTTTTAATCTTCTTCAGCAATACCCTTCCTTTTGTTTTTTAATTGTAGCCTTACACCATCATTACACCAACCTCCCAAGTTGAAGCATTGCAATTTCTACATTTCAAAAGAATATCTGAATCTGTGAAAGTGTGTTTCTTTTTCCTTTTTTTAATTTTATTTCCATCTCTTTTTTCCTTCAACCGTTTATCCTCGTTTTTCTCTTTTCGAGTAGAGGATAAAGAAGGAAGTGAAGTGATGGGAATGAGGCAAGGAATAAAGTGTTTTTCTTGAAAAAAAATAAAAAAAAATATAAATAAAGTAAGTAACATGGGGGAAACTTCCCTGTGTAATCTTCAAAAAAATAAAAAAAAAAATAAAAAAAAAGGGGTTCCACTCCCCGCTAATCAAAAAAAAAACAAAAAAACAACCAAAAAATAAGATAATAAGTAGCAGGGGAACCTCCCTGTGAAAATAAAATAAAAAAAGTGGAGTTCTGCTCTCCCGCAAACACAGTTGCCTCGCACGTTTGTCGTTTGTCAATTATTTTTGCTTCACAGGAACAATCAACACAGACAACAGCAACAAATATTGTTTAATAAAGCTAGGGATTATTTATATGGACACAGCGACTCGAACATTTCTGAAAAGTTTCATTTTTTCTTAACTTTACAAACGATCCTCTCCCATCGCAGAGATGTGTATTGCAGCTAAGTTAGAAACATTTATTATAATGTAAAGTATTTACGTCAATCGCAGAGTGTATACCTACACTAACATTACCTTTAGTCAACTGTATCTCAGAACTAATGTTAAATTATGTTTATGATACAAAACATTTGTATTTTACGTACAAACTCAAACAGTTAAGCCCCCCTATGAAATAAATAACAAAAAAAAAAAAAAAAATGAAGGATCAGCCTGCAGAGTTTGCAACCCCAGCAGCGGTGCCGCAGCTTCCGTTGTTGCAGAGAATGGCTAAGAATTTTTCATTGTTGAGAATTAGATTGTATTCATATTTAGAATTAGACTTATCAGAAGGAAATTCTGAGCTGCTACTACATCACGTGAGATCGTTGAAAGCTGATGGAACGTATTTGCGGACTACGAAGGGAGGGAAGGAACCAATGTCGACTGATGAATTAAATTACATCCTTGAGGACTGTCAGACTGATGACAACTGCGATGTGATGTTCTCCGAGTTTATTAAGGAATTGGAAATAAGAATCGAGGAAGTCCAAACACCAAAAATAAAACAACGATCGGCAATGCGATCTTCAACTTTAGAATCTGAACTATCTGACTATCGAAATAAATTAAAAGAACGTGAATTGGAATTATCAATCGAACGTGGAAACAGTCGGAGGAAGACTGAGACTCTCAAAACACAACTGAACAGTTTTATAAAGGAAATTTGCATTCTAAAAGAGCAGCTATTTCGATCCTACAGAGACAAAGGGTATGCTGCCAGACCTGTAGACCTGATTGAAACTGTCGTGGACGACGTTGACGGTTTCCCAGTATCTACATCTGTGGGAGACTTGCTTGATTTTAGGAGACAAGTTTTAACACGAGGTGAAAAGAAACTGGAATCAGAAAGACTACTAATAGAAGCTCACGAACGAATGGCCAGAGGCTACGAGGTATTAGAAAAACGAACAAAACGACTTGTCGAAGTTGAGGGAATGAACGAAATGAGTCGTGAAAAAATCCTACGTCTGGAGTCAGACATCCAAACAATGAAAACTACAATAAGAAATGAAGAGGATGCCCACCGAGAAACTCGTGAAGAGATGACGGTTGCGGAAGGGACAATAGCAACAGCAAACCAAGAAATAGAATCACTCAAAATTGAACTTACTCAAAGCAAAGCACTCGTTGCAGAGGTTGCTTCCAGTTCAGGCAACAGCAATACCAGTGAGGGAACGTACGAAGAAGAAGAAGAAGAAGAAGAAGAAGAAGAGGAAGAACAAGAAGATCCAATCAACAAAACACCTGAAAAGCAATCGACCACTACAGTCGACACCATCGCAGAAGGACAGTTTTCCAATACTACTGAGGCAATTGTGACTCCCAGTGAGCTACCAATCGACGAGACGACTACTACTTTAAATAAATCATTAGAAAACCAACTTGAGGAAGTAACTCAACGAAAAGACTCAATAATAAACAACCAACTTTCTGATCAAAATGATCTCATCTCGTCGCAATTATCTGACGAGAAGACCAACGGAAGGAAAATTTCTATAAAACGACGGGAAAGTATTAGACGGCAATCAAGTATTGCTGTACCTGATCAACACAACCATCCTGAACAAGATAAAACTACAGCTGGAGACCCAAGTAGCGTTTGTCGAACAGCTTCGTTAGAAAATAGTACTGTGAGGAAGACTCGTAGATCTGATTATTTTACTTCAGGTTCCTTCACTGATCAAGTTAGTCGACATGGTAGTGGAGTTATTCGAAGGAGAAGAAGAAAAAGCACTTCAGGTGAACTCATCAACATTGGAACGCAGACTGCATACGACCCGTCTTCTCGTACGAAGGAGAACGCTGATGAGCTTCTCAATTCCATTTGTTTTGAAAAATTTACTCGGAGATCACCCGCAGAGCGTAAAGAGAATGCTGCGAAACAAGCAGCAGTTAAATTACGTTCCATCAGCATGCGGAAACCGCGCGAGGAGGTATCTGTTTTTGGTCCCTTTGAGTCAGGCTCTCCTACAACTGAACTACTGCTCGACATCATTGACATCGAAACCAAACCAGATTCAGAATGTCAGACCCCTGAAAATAAACCAACCGAAAAAAAGAAACCAACAGTCGGAAGTCCACGTAGTCAAAAACGACAAAAATCTCTGTTGTCAACTTCTAAAAAAGAATCTCAAGACATTGCACCAGAAGAACCAGAATTACAAAAACAACAATCAAAGTCATCGGTGAAGGAACAGAGCGCAGTAGAAGTATTATTGTCGTCGGGTAGTGACGAGAGTGATAAACTACACAACATGATGAGATACGTTGATGCTTTGCAACACCGATTGGAAGAAAAGGAAGATTCATGTCAGAAACTTCAAATCTATTTTGAAAAAGCAGAAGTGTTGCAAAGCAACTTAACAAATGCAAGGAACGTCATTCGCGAGCTTGAAGAAGAAGCTGAACAACATGAATCGAAAATAAACGATTTAGAAATAACAACTGCCAACCTAATTCGTCACAACGTGATCACGTCAGGTCAGCTGACAGATCGACTAGCTGAAAGCATGACTCACGTTAAAACTTTAAAAACAAAAAATGATATTTTGGAAGCATCGTTCGTCCATCACAAACGAAAAATTCGCGCCATCAAAGTACGAGAAGGACTGGAGGAATACAAGAGAAAAGTTCAAACAAAAGAGAGAGAACGTTCCCAGAGAATGGTTGCTTTGCAAAAAGAAACCCTGGAAGAGGAAATCGCTGTTCTCAGAGGGAGGATCACAATATCACAAACCGCACTCGCTCGTTATAAGAATCACGCTGTCATGGTTGCTGAAGATCGAAAAGTTGAAATGAAAAATTTAAAAATTGAAAAAAATAAAATTTCAAAACAACTATCAAAAATAACGATAAGCCACGGCAGGCTACTTGAGGATTTGAGCACCATAAGAGGGGAGTACAAGGTCATGACTAGCGAATTTGAAGGTCCAGAAGACCACTGTTTGGATTGCGGCGACGGTGATGACAACTTCATGTCCTCGACAGCTGACCCTAAACCCCGTAATCGGACATTTGAAAGGCCTTCATCGTCTTTAACATCTGCGACTAACACGTTTAACACCGGAACAGGTCCTAATCTTAGAAAATATGTTCTTGCAAAACCGTCAATTCCAACCGACATGTGTATTGAGAATAGCAGAGCTCAGATAGTCTTCGGGACGTATCTTTTGAATAAAATGTTGTTAGAATTTTATTATTTTTTCGAAGATAAAATGAAATTTTCTTGTAAATTAGATTCCATGTCTCGTGTTGTTTCGGAGACGTTGTCTGAGGATTATCCAGAAGGTTCCAACAACAATCCGAGCAACATAGTCGAACTCGATCGAAAACTAAAATCAAAACGTGATTACCTCGCTAAGAGTAAACAAGCAATTCATCAACTTAGTTTGATTTCTTGGAAGAAAATGAGCCTCTTCAATGAAGTTGAAATTGAATTAACGAGTGTACAATTTTCAATAAAACACGTCGTATCAGCTGTTCAGTCTACCACGTTACATTTATCAGATGTGTTAGCGCGGGAAATGCCAGAGGTCGTAAGCGCTTGTTCAATATCTGGTGGGGTGGTATCTGAAAGAAGCAGTGAATTCCCAGTAGCAGTCGCTAGTATTCAAGGGTCACTTTCAGATCTTGATGAAAAAATGAAAAAATTAAAATTATCGCTCGATGAGGATGCTAGAGAAGTCCACATTCGTGAAGCCGCTGAACATGAAGACCGTCGGCAATTTTTTAAACAAAGAAGTGAACATATACCTACAACCCAGCAACGAAGTCCTCAGACGTGTCCTGAAGCACAGCAAGAAAGGAAATCTACTTCTGTTATTCCTACTGAGCGGGGAAGTAAAAATATTTTAACTCGACCATCGTCAGTTAACAGTGAAGCGAGACCTCTTCAATCACCATCTCCATTACCCAGAGTGGCTTTACCGCCCGTAGTGAGAAAACGTGTGTATGGCCCTCACCAGAAATACTCAGTTAATTGTAATGACGATGATGGAGATGCAGCTGATCGACTTTTAATGTTATCGGCAGCTTTGGGAAATCCTGATGTTGCTGTTCCTTTTAGCTCGTTTACAACGAGTTCTACTCACTCAGCTGTGGTATCATCGATTACAAAGACTCGTCGTCAGCCTCAGAGTCGGTTTAGAAAAACTTCATCTAATGTCAGTCCTCGCAGACTCCCTCCTGGATTGACTTGGGAACATCAGCAGAAGGAAATAATTCAAAATAATGCGAAAGATGGAATTCCAAACTGCTTGGCTGTGAAATCATCAGAACCACATGTGTTGGTTAGAACAACGGAGTCGACACCAGTCAATGGTTCTCGTGGCGTTCGTATACCTAGTCGAGAGTTAAACCAAAGTCTATCTGGTTCTTTGAGCTATCACTGAGTCGTATCACATTTACACAACTTACTCTTCAGAGGTCAGTTTGGTACGTTATTGAAGTTTTGTTCTTAGCAGGCCATTTCTATGCTGCCTGCTGCCTTCTGGCTCTCGTTTTATAGTTTTATGGTTTTTTTTTTTTATAAAAATATTTTAACAGAGTGTGTTTTATAATATGTCGAACTGATGAGGGAAAAAAAAAAATTGTTGATCGTCAGCTAGTTTTTACTGGCGGCACAGGGAAATAGAATAACATGACAATAATAAATAAACGAGGGGCTTCTTAATCTGAATAGTTTTTTCTCCGACTTCGTCGGTGCAAAAAAAAAAAAAAAAAAAAAAAAAAAAAACTTGCTTCCAATTCACTACCACAGACCCCCCAACAACATAACAAAATGGGATGTGGTGCCAGCGCTCCGAAACAAGATTCTGACAACGAAGCGAAACAGTCAAAAGAGAAGCAAAATGAAGCAAAACGGGCAAAGAAAGAAGCAAAACAGAAAGAGATTAAGGAAAAAGAAGTTGTAAGTGTGGTTAAAGAATCTGAATCAAAGGACAACATAGAAGTTATGAGAGACCCTGAACAAGTCAGGGCTGAGGAATACACACCAATAGAAGAAATATCCCAAGATAAAGAGACCCAGAGCAGTCTAAAAGAGAATGTTGAGCATCAACTCAATACCGATACGATGAATGACTCAGACGAATCAGAACCTGACACCGAAGACACTGACAGAATGTGTTCTCGAAAAGAAGCAAATCGTGATTTCGGTGAAGGAGATAAACGATCATTTCTCTTCGACGTAAAAATCATAAACGCAACTGAAACACCACTAACGAATACCACAATATCACACGCTGAGAACTGCTCAGTGAAGACACCTCTCTCTGATACGACCATTGCTGCTGGACAGCACCAGTCTTTTGAATTGAGTGGAAAAGAAGCAGAGTGTACAGCGACCTTTGATAATAACACAACTGTAATGTTTTCTATTAATTTGAAAGGAAAAATGAAATTAGTCCTCAGTAACACCTCCACTTCAGTCAGCAACGCTTCCTGGATGGGTTCTGTCGATCCGTACGCCTTGGGACGATATTCAATTACTCTTATGTTGGTTGTGTTAGAGGAGAGTGAACTTCAAAAATTTAAAAATACGTTGAAAAAATCACTTGACTTCTTCGGTAAAAGCAGTAAAGAAACAGATCAGAACCTCACTGACCAGGACTCTGACGATGACGACACCGCCAATTCAAATGACATCACCCAAGTTAATGCTCAGCTATACCGAGAATATGAGTTCCCTGAGCTTGACAAGACTGGTCCAATTGGCGACACCTTAATAAAAAGAACATCCAACTCAGCGGTATGCCTATCTGGTGGAGGTGTACGAGCAATGTGTGCTGCTACAGGTCAAATGAGAGCATTGAAAAAGCTTCGACTACTATCAAAAATAAGATATCAATCTGCTGTATCTGGAGGAGGTTGGGCTACCACAGCATACCTATTCCGAGATCCTTCGCAGAGCACTGATAATGAATTTTTAGGACAAGGTTACATTAAGAGTAAATCTATCACCATGAAGAGAATTAGACAAATACCGGATACAAATTTCCTCAAAACTGGGGTGACTAATTACAATTTTTTTGGTACTTTGTTAAAGAACATGTTCGTCACTCCGTTTGGAAACAAGTCACGTCACCAGTTTTGGAATTTATCAATATGTGAGAGGTTCCTTCATCCATTTGGTGTTAAAACAGAAATACCAATCACATACAACTCTCAGAGTCTTAGTTCTATAAGAGAACGAAATTCATTTATGCGGACAATGGAATTTGCCATGCCCAGAGAAGGATTGCCTTTTCCTATAATAAATAAAGTGATCATGTCACCTTGCAAGATAACACCTGTTGAATACAAGAATCTCGGTAAGCAATATGGAATGTTGGAGACTACACCGTTAATGGTCGGTGTTCCTATTAAGAAAAGACGCGTTAAATATATAAAAGAAGGATTCTTGATGTTTAAAAATAAAGAAGTTGAAGTTGAAGTGTACGGAGGAACTATTGAACCGATTGGATTTCACGGTGAGTTCACTTCAGCTCCACCCATCGGAGCTAAAGAGGCTTCCGTCAAATGCAACGAGCAGTACTGTTTGCGTCACGCAGCAGGAAACAGTTCAGCTGTTCACGTCGGAGTTGTAGCGACTTTACAACCTTCTCTCTGTACCAGAAATACGTATTCGATATTTGGAAATGAAATTACGAAAAGTTCTCCTAATTTAGCTGCTTTAAAAAAAAAAACTCATTCTGGAGAAGAATGGGTAATCGGTGACGGAGGCATGGTTGACAACTTCGGCATCATATCATGTCTTAGAAGGAAAGTTGAAAATATAATTTGCTGCATGAACACTTTTAATCCTCTTCCTGCTGGAGACCAACTCAGTAATTACACTCCACTAACATCGGATTTAACAAACGTTCAACAGAAAATTGATCAAATATTTTGCGCATTTTTCGGATATGATTCGGAGACGACGTCGTACGGAGAAGCGTATAATAACATGCAGTGTTTTAGGAAGGAAGATTTCTTTCCGATTGTTGAAAATTTGGAGAGGAAAGTCGCAAATGATGAACCTGTTGTCCATCAATCAAACAACATTGAAGTTATTGATAATGAGAATCACGGTGTTCGTTCATATGTTTGTAACATTACATGGGTTTATCTATCAATGTCTGACAAGAAGGATGAATCTCGAAGACGTAAAGGGTTCAATGCCTTGCTTTCTGATAAAGTATTCTCTGAACTGCAAGGTGGAGAAGCTTGGCCGGATTTTCCAAATTATAAAACCATGGGACAGGACTATGTCGGACAGGAACTCGGGTTGGATTGGGTTCCTTTTAAAATTCCGAAAACGTTCATCGGAATCCTGGAAGAGGAGTTGAACTTGTTATCTCACTTCACCTGCTGGACTCTGTTTTCGTTCTTTACTTCTGATGAGGGAAAACCAGTTCTTGAAAAGCTTCTTAAAGAGGAAGAACAAAATGAAAACTGAGGGCGAGGAAAGTCGCAAATGATGAACCTGTTGTCCATCAATCAAACAACATTGAAGTTATTGATAATGAGAATCACGGTGTTCGTTCATATGTTTGTAACATTACATGGGTTTATCTATCAATGTCTGACAAGAAGGATGAATCTCGAAGACGTAAAGGGTTCAATGCCTTGCTTTCTGATAAAGTATTCTCTGAACTGCAAGGTGGAGAAGCTTGGCCAGATTTTCCAAATTATAAAACCATGGGACAGGACTATGTCGGACAGGAACTCGGGTTGGATTGGGTTCCTTTTAAAATTCCGAAAACGTTCATCGGAATCCTGGAAGAGGAGTTGAACTTGTTATCTCACTTCACCTGCTGGACTCTGTTTTCGTTCTTTACTTCTGATGAGGGAAAACCAGTTCTTGAAAAGCTTCTTAAAGAGGAAGAACAAAATGAAAACTGAGGGCGAGGGAAAACATATTTTTATTTTGCTTAACTTAATTTGGGTTCTCATACCCTTTTTTTTTTTGAGACGGCGTCATATCGACGAAAAATAAAAAGAACAGCAAACTGCGAAGTTGAAATAGAGCTTTGCTGTTGGATTTTGTCTGCGTTCAACGAAATATAAGGCTAATCTGAATGGTTTTTTTTTTGTCTTATCTGTCGATCTGTGGGTCTTGAATGGTGCGTGACTTCGACAGCATCTCTTTTTGTCTTTTTTTTTTTTTTTTTTCTTTTTTTTTTGGCCGAAACAAGTTTTAATTAGTATCAAAAATCATCTACTCATTCTCCCAGCCCTGATAAACACTCATTGTGAGTATTTGATTTTTCTCTCCCTTTTTTTTTTTTTTTTTCCTTCTTTTTTTTGATTAGAGAAAAAAAAAAAAAAAAATAAAATAAGATGCAGACGATAATACTTCCACTTCACTATTGTAGAAAGGAATTCTTCATTAGAGAGCCTTAGAAGTGGAGGTATTTGGCTACCTTAGTAGAGAGAGTAGTTACTCTCTCCACTTGAGGTCAACCCCGTTGATGTGGTAGCTTCCTTTCCAGAAATGCTGTCTTTCCATCAACATTGTTTTTGTACTTAATTTTTAATTTCTTAATTTTTTTTAAAATTTTTTTTTTTTTTGAAATGAAGAACTTTTTTTTTTCTTCCTGAAACTACTAAATTTGTTTACACATTTTTTTTATGTTTCGGAAAAGACGTATGGGTGTAATTGAATACTTTTTTTTTTTTTTTTTTTTTCCATCAAAAATGGAAGTTAAATTATGAAAATCTATTGTTCAGTTTACACATATATAAAAAAAACATATGGTCCACCATGTTGGTGGGCATGGACACCACCATACTCATCATCACCATCATCACCACGGTAGGCAAGTTGGTGGAAATCAAGATTTAGGAGGTGGGTTGTTGTCTGGTGTTCACGGAGGTAGGGGAGTCATGAGTTTGGCAGGCCCTTCATCGAAACATCATCGAGTGGCTGCTGATGACAAGAAATCATCAAAAAGTGCAACTGACATGGTTGCTGCTTCTTATGGAGTAGTTCACATCAAACAAGAAGCTCATCCAAAGCATTGTTCTCTCTTTACTACAACAGGAAAGAAGATACCCTGTAAACTAGCGACTGAGGGAACTCGTGGGTTTCAGGAAAACATTCCTCAGCAACTTGATATTAATGGGGTTGCTTATCCTGCGAGACTCGATGAGTTTGGGGTTACAACGATGTTCGCAACCTCTTCTTGTTGTGTCAGTTGAATTATGAGTCCTCTCCCCCTCCCTTTTGGGGTTCTGATACAATACAAGAGACTTATATTCGTATGAACCTAATCAAACAGTCTTCTCCCCCTCCCTTTTGGGGTTGGGTGATAGCTCTAACTCGTGATGTGAAATAATCGATCGACTTATTTGGGATCTGCGCTTGACATAAGAAAACGTTGTTTTTCAAAAAAAAAAAAAAAAAAAAAAAAAAAAGGAAGAAGAAGAAGAGAGTAAAGGAAAAAGACAATTACAGTTTTGATCAGACTTCTGTTAATTAATTCTTGTGATTTGAAATTTTTATTTTACTTATCTACCACAGTAGTGATGTTTTTTTTTTTGTACCTACAAACCCATTGTTCGGTAGAAAGAGAATTGTGGCAGCGTAACTACCTATTCCTTTATTAGGATTTTCTACCGGTTGCGCACAAACAAAATAAAAGTGTGAGTTAGTAAGTAAAAAGTGAAGTTTGCCGATTCTTTTTTTTTTTTCACACCTACAATATGAGTATATGAGTGTCGTGTTAGACAATTACATTAGACAATATTTTTTTTTTTAAAACTTTTTTTTTTCAGATTTTTTTTTTTTTTTTTTTTTTTTTTTTTTTTTTTGTTTAAAAAAAAAATGACACTCGTTCAGAATCCTTGCGGAGCAGTCCAACCTCTAAGAGAAGGAGGACCGACCTTCGCTGAATTAAAACACGATTTATTCTTTACTGAGAGAAGGCTTATGTTGTTATTGGAAACAATGTTTCATCCTGAAATTATCCAATGGGTAAATGAAAAGATGTTCGTTAGGTCTAAATGTAAAGAGGAATGTACGGGATGTATATCACGACTTGAGGCGTCAGTGAACGGTAAAATGAGGGGAATCTGGAATGAAGTTAAAATAGTCCAAGCGTTTGACGTGGAAGTCGATCTCAGATTCCTAGTAGGATGTGAATGGTATGAGCGTTCCCTTCATGGAGCAACTCGAGAAGTGACTCAGTTGATATCTCGAATCCGTGAATTGGGTTCACTGATTGTCGGAAATGAAGAGAACACGCCTGAAATTGAAAAGGTAAACTCCCTCCTTCGGAGGTTCGAAGCAGTCGATTGGAGCTGTCACGACATTGCTCGCCTTTCTGAAGCTTTAAAAGCGAAGGAAAAACTTCTTTTGGAAGTATCTGAGTTGACGAGATCACTCCAGGAGATAGGTTGGTCGTGTTCAATACACGAAGCAAAGAAAGAAGAAGCCAGACGAAAAGCTAAAACTGCCCAAGAAGAAGGCGAGATAGAACTAGCTGCGCAATTCACTCAAGAAGAAACTGATGTGAGTGAAGCACTCATGCAACTTCTACTTTTCAAACTGCAAACTACAGAATCAAGTCAGGCAGAGAACACTTTAAAACGTCGTAACAACGTCTCTCAATGGAAACTCGCAGCAGCTCAACTTGAAACTCTTAAAGAACAAAAAATAATCAGACAACACGAATGCATCCGAGACAATGGAAGGATAAAAAGGGGACTCGCATATGAATTGGGAAAACACGAAGTGTCGAGGGAAGATTTTAAAAGAAGAAAGAAGCAATACGACGATAAACTTTCCTATTTAAATGAAAAACAAGACAGACTGATGAGTGAATTATCAGAACTCTGCAACCAATTTAAACAAGTCGAAGTCGAGCTAAGCAGCATAGCAACCGAACGTGTTGAAGCAGTTCAAGCCTCAGTCGAGATTGTTGAAGCCGAAGCACAACGTGTTGCTGATTATCAAGAATTCGTTCGATACGCCAACGAGCATTCCTCATACGTTGAAGCGACGAGTAACATGGCTGAAGAAGGTTCGTGTGTCATAAACAGTCTTCAGAGATTCCTTATGAATGAACAAGACTACGATGAACACGATTTCTATCAAACGACCAGAGGGTTAAATGTAACTAAACTAAAAACACTAAAACAATTAAATATTTGCTACACCGACTACTGTGCCGGCGTAATGAAAGTAGTCAGACAATACGATTCCAAGATACGACAGTTAGACGAAGAGGTAACGAGACAACAACTTCTTGCCGAGTGTAGTAGGGAAACACTCAATCCAGAAGCAAAACGTTTTGTGACTTCTGCGAGACAACATCTCCAAGAGAGAGATGAGTTGAGTTTGATTAGGAATGGAATAGTTAGAAAAATTATTTTCATGAGGGATAATTATTTTAAAAAAGTTAAAGAGGACCTTCCTTCTCACGAAGTCGTTGAACCCGACGACGACATCGCTTTTGAACTTCTTCACAAACGAGATGAATTACTAACTATGAGAGAAGAACTCCTTTACCCTATTCACAATCACATACTTGATGAACGGGAAGACATCAATCTACTATCTGGAAAATTCAAAGAAGAACTCGAGGAAGGTACCAACCGACAAGTTAAAAAAGGAGAAGGCCTAGCAGCCATGAGACTACGAAAGCAAGTCGGCAAGAATCGAGATACCGACAGCAGCGCAGATGACGAAGCCGGTCTTCAAGAGAAAGCCATGAAACAACACGAAGAAGTCTTAGCTGCTGAAACTGATGCTCAGATAGTCAGAGAAAGAATGAAAGAAAAAACAAAAGAAAGAAAGGAAACTCGTCATGTTGCTGCTGCCTTTGATGGAACTCTCGAAAGGGAAGCAACGAAATCTCGAGAGGAGCATCAAATGACCAACCAAACGCCTCTTCCTGCGATTGAAAAACTCGACAGCATTTCAAAAGTACCCAGAACTATAAGACCAACTGTGTCGTCATTTCCATCAGTTGACATAGACTGATATTCTATACACATCTCCTCTCTCCTTCTCCTAAATCGTTTTCACGGTTTGGATTAAAAAACAGATACTTTAAGGTTTTTTTAATAAAAAAATTACCCACATACATTACTCCCTATTGTACTTTAACATTTTTTTTTTTTTTTTTAAATATAAATCAGGTTTTTTATATCGACTGACTGAGAGTGATGGTGTTTGTTGTTTAATTTAATGAGTTGTTTTTTTATGTTTATTAATATTCTATTGACTAATTTCAGGCTGGGGAGGTGGGGGGAGAAGAAGAGTAGGGAAAAAAAAAAAAAAAAGGACATGAGAAATGACACGACTCTCTCTGTTATGGAGGATTTGGAATGTGTTGATCCGAATTTAATTTGTCCAAAAATCTTGAAAAGACTAAGTTCGTTGTATGACAACAGCCAAGGATGTCTTCCGGTTATTTGCTTTGCAGGCAAATGCACTCGAGTGACTGGTTCGATATTCCCGTCAGACGTAACGCTGGTAATCTCCCTCGACTCGATCTACTGTCTGGACAAGACTGGTCACATCCAACGATCAATTCCCCTCAAAGACGTTATCGAAGTGGTCCAAGGATTCGAATTGTGGATTGGAATTAAAACGAAAAACCAGTTCGACCTCTTAATAAAACCATTAGAAAGAAAAGAAGGAAGAAATCTACTTGAAATCGTACTATCGGTAGTGATAAAAACAATCGGTGTTTCGATCAAGGTGAAGACGGTTAATAAACAAAAACAACTGAGAGAACATTTAAATTTAAAAAAACCAAGAGGACACACCGATGAATCAAATTTGAGCATAATAAGATGCGCTCCGTCAGACTTGGTAATTGAAATTGTTAAGGCGAATCGGGGATTGATTGAAAAAAAAAAACGTCAAACTCTGTCAAATATGAGTGACACGCTACCGGGATCTCCACGACGATCATTAATGTCGGCGAACAGAAGCATGACTACAATTCATAGAAATAACAGCAGCAGTGTTAATCTGCTAACGTCGTTTACATCGTCTGAAGATGCGAATAGCTCATCACATCATTCTGAATGTCCTTCTCGAATTGATAAAGTATCTGATGAGATTACAACCAAACAACTCGATCCAATAAATGATATAAACCTTTTGGATGATTTGGATGATGTGCTCGTTGGGTTGGAATCAATTCCCACAACCAGTTCATTTGATTTTCCTCAATCAGGAAGGATGCTTGACGTGAATGACATCGCCCTGCTACTTGAATCAGCTCCTGGATTTAAAATAAACCCTTCATTGGTGTCATCACCAAGTTCAAGTTCTCCGAGAGAGATCCCACCTCGGATTGACACCACATCATTTGATTCGGAGTCTCCAACATCAGTTTCATCATCAAGAGAAGTTGGCAACACCATTCCAAATACCGATGGAAAACGAACCCAACTAAAAGTATTAAATCTTTCATTCGCAACGTCTGTTGAAAGCAGCGGAAGTCCTCTTGAATGTGATTCTTCAAATTCAAAATTAAATCAACCAGTCTTACAGCAGACACTACAACCGATGTACCCACCCATTGCATTGCCTAGTAGGAGTGGTACTGCTGTACTCATTGATAGTAACTTCAAGACTCAGCGGATTACTAAAAATTTCTTATTATCGAAAGGGTTGAGTGTGACTCAGTGTATTACCGTGGCTGACGCAGCTTCCGTAATTCACGAGTCTCATTTGATTTTCATCTCTGCGACGTTGGCTGTTCAACAGAGTGCAGTATCGACGTTACAAATGATAAAATCGAAGCCTTATCGCCCTCGTATTGTAGTCACCGTGACTAGTTCAACGGAGTTGAATTCGTTGTTTCCAGTCCTCGATAATGTTGTTGTTGCGAATGACATTCCAACATTTATTAACAGGCTTAGAGGTGGGTCAATACCGTCTTTTTAAATATTTGGGATGAGATGATGTAGTTGGGTTAGTCTTCAGAGGAGGGAGGCTGCCGCTATTCACGACCATTCTTGTAATAGACTCTGGTGTACTCCTCGTTCTATTTCTGTTTTTTTTTTTTTTTGTACCTACTAAAAAAAGTGTTGAGTAAAAAAAAAAGTAAAAAAGGTGAAAGTTTGCCAATTCTTTTTTTTTTTTGTACTTACAAAATCTCTTCTAAGAAACACACCATTTTGCTCAAATTTTAAAGAAAAATTCCTCACCTTTTTATTTTTATTTTTTTGTTTTTTTTTTTTATTTAAAAAAAACAAATGCACATGAAGTAAACCCTGGGGGGGCTTCCAATCTGAAACCAAAAAAACCGAAACTGGTATTATGTTTTTTTTTTTTTTTTTTTTTGTTGTTCAAAAATTTTAGGAAAAATTCAGTTTTTTTTAGGTTCTGTTGATTTATTCAAAAAAGTTGATTATTTAATCGTTCTCATCTTCTATCGTGTCTTGCAAACGTTCTCCCCACTCTTCACCTAATTCCTTCCCCCTCATTCTTATTTGTTATTTTGTTGGGTTGAGAAACTGCCTGTACTAAGGAAGCCATCAGGTTCCACTTGCGTGAAAAATACAATTTCCGAATATAACTTGAATTTGAATTTGAATTTGATTTTTTTTTTTTTTCTTTAAAAAACTAACTTGAGAAGATTTTTTGTTGTAATCACAGCTTTTGTGTGCGTTAAAAAACGAAGAGAGGAAAAAAAAAAAAAAAAAAAAAAAAAAAAAAAAAACATAATTTTGTCAGAAACATTGATTATTATTATGAGTTTTTTTTTTTTTTTCTTTTTTTTCTGAATGACAAGGGCAAAGATGTTAGGAAAAACTACAGAAAATAATCTCTATTTTTTTTTTTTTTTTTTTTTTTTTTTTCTATACAAAGTTAATGTTAAAGTTATTATTATCAGGAATATATAGTTCCCACTCTTTTGATCATATTCAGTTGGTACGCTGTCTGAAAAGATGTCATTCTTTTTTTTTTTCCACATCTTTTTTTGAACCGTTAGAGCAAACCTGTTTAAATTTGTTTAGGGAGGTAATCATAATGAAGTTTATTTTTTTATGTGGAGGGGGGTGTCGTTGTCGTCCGTTCCTTTTTTTTTTTTTTTTTTTTTTTTTTTGTAGTTCGGTACCACTTTTAATAGTTGTTTCCGACCCCCGTAATACGTGGGGTGTTCGCTCTGGTGAACATTTTTTTTTTTTTTTTTTTTTTTTTCTTACCTGTTTTTTTTCATCACAGAAACTCCTTTCCTGTTCTAGTATCTGACAGATCTGAGAGGTTGGGATAGCCTACTGATGGAGAGAGACAGAGACAGAGACAGAGGAACTTTCCGTTTTCCGAATTCAGGCATCCTTTTTTTTTTTTAAAAATTTTTTTTTTAAAAAATTATTTTAATAAATGAAAGTTAGAATTTGATTATTTTTGACATGCTGCTCATAAGAGAAGTTTGTCGTTTATTACCACCGTTGGATATTCTGTTTTAAATTGTTTTTATTTTTCAACAAACACTGACTGGGGGTTTCTTTGATCATGGTGTGTGATCTCGTATCTAAAAAAAAAAAAATTAAAAAAAAAAAAAAAAAAAAAATCCTTCAAGGGTTTTAATTGAAGTAGAACATATGAGTGGATGTCAAAAGTCTGGTACCGTTTTGGTCAACTTTTGACATGTCCTCATATTTTCATTTTGTAGGAGAATGAGTGCATTTTGTTTCTATCCACAATACAAAAAAAAAAAAAAAAAAAAAAAAAAAAAAATTATTATTTGATGTTTTGGTTATGTTTCTGTTTGACTTGCAATTTGACAAAAAAAATTGTTAGTTTGAAAGCTTCTTAGTCACATGTGGGTGTATTTTTTTTTTCTGTAGGCTGCTGCTCTACGCAAAATCCCTCCTGTCAGTCACACGGGTGCAGCTCTTAACAGGATGAGCGCACTAAGTGCAAATCTCTTATTTACTCCTGACGAAATCATGGATGACCCACTGCTGTAAGGGGGAGTTCAGCACTCTCTCGGTCGTATCGGCATCACGATTTCTGGCTGATTCTTTCAACTCGTATCGTGTAAATTGTGTTAGCTGTGTATATCAATCCTGCCCTCTGTGATCTTAGTTAGCGCTCAGGAGCGCAACCTTGGAGTTGAAAGAATTTTCAGCCAAAAAAAAAAAAAAAAAAAAAAAAACACGCTGCTCTCAATTCAAAAAAAAAAAAAAAAAAAAAAAAAAGAAAATAATGAAAGATAAAAACGTGATGGAAGGACATTTTTACTTCTCGCGTAACACTTTATATCTCTCCTTCGAAATAATTTTACCCTTTTTGAAGCATTATGGCATTCTTTCCTGTACTCTTTTTCGAGTTTACTTTATCTGAGACACGCACGGCCTGGTATGGAAAAAAAAATAAAAAAAAAATAGAAAAAAAAACAAAACAATTGACGTAAATCCAGATAATCGTTGTCGATTTATTCTTTCGCATGTTCAACACGTCCATCACGTTGCCATCGATGAGAAAATGTTTTATTCTGTTTTTTTTTTTTTTTTTTTTTTTTTTTTTTAAATTTTGTTATTTTTATTATTTATGAGTTCCTGTGTGGCAGAAGTGTAGTCCAGGTTTTCTTTTTTTTTAATTTGTGGGAAAAGAAGAAACACTTTTTTTTTTTTTTTTTTTTTTTTTTTTTTTTGATAAGAGAAAAAGGAATAAAAAAATAAATAAATCGAACCAGTAAAGCCTAATAACTTTATAAAAATAAATAAAAAAAATAAAAAAACGCAACATTTTTGCATTTTAAATAACATAAACCATGGGATGAACTAATTTTGAGGCGAAACTTAGTTTTTTTAATAAAACGCTTAATTTACTTTTTTTTTTTTTTTTTTTTTCATCCTCCCTCGTTCATCCTATTCCTTAAAGTTGTTTTATAGATTTGTAATTTTTTTTTTCTCTAACACTGTCTGCTCGCGTGGGCGATGGGTTTAGGTAGTCATTTGTTCCAGGTTGTTCTACGTCTCTTATCGTCTGTGAGAGTCTCACGGTTGGCTGGTAGCGATATAACTGTTACCCCTGTTGAGCTTTTCCTGGATTTTTGGCTCCTTAGGCTTCATAAATAAATAAATAAATAAAATAATTTGTGAAAAAATATATTTTTTTTCTCCTTCACCCTTCTTTTTTCCTAAATCGATTATCGAATTGGGAAAGGAAATTTAAAAAAAAAAAAAATAGGAATAAAAGATATAAATAAAAGAGCGTATCCATCATTCATTCAATTCAAGTTAATTTTTTTCTTCTTCTTTTAAATTCCCCTCTGGAATTTAATTTAATCGTGCGTCTCTAGTCGGGTTTTTGACAGAAAAAAAATAATGTTTCAATGAATCTGCTTTAGCACAACAGAATACTTTTGAGATTTTTTTTTTTTTCATAATTTTTTTTTTTTTTTTGACCTCAGCGTTTTTTTTTAAAACAACAACAACAACAACAAAATGTTACTTCAAAAGTCTTCCATGTGAATTTGACTAAAAAAATGGCTGTCACTCCCCAACGAAAGGACACTGAACAAGTCTGGCAAACAGTAGTCAGAGAACTACCCACAGACAAAAAGTTATTTTATGCAAATGCAAACGTTCGACATGCAGTCACACAGCGAAGGATGAAGATGGAGAAGAAAGCTTTATTCAAGAAGGAGATCAACGAAATCCGTTCTCGGAGTCTGTACGAAGCTGAATGGTTTTTAAAAAGTATTCATCTCGATTTGGATACTCACCTGTTATCAGATATGAGAATCAAAACTGAAGCAACTCGATGTCTGGTGAGACAGAGTCAGAGTAAACCAGAAAGGAAATTACCTCCAATTTCAAAAAATTATTTTGAATCTCTTCACAAGTCTCTACGACATCTTCAAGAAGCAGCCGCTGCGGAGGACAGAAGAGTACTCCGACGGGTAAAGACGATCGAATCGGAAAAAACCAAATCCAATATTGCCGATGTGTCTGCCAAGCCCTGTCATCATCCTCGATTCTTACCTCCATTGAGATGATGATTAGGCTGTCACTACCCAACGAAAGGACACTGAACAGGTCTGGCAAAACAGTCGAAATCAAGAAGGAGATCAACGAAATCCGTTCCCGGAGTCCGTATGAATAAAAACCAAATCCAATATTGCCTATCATCATCCTCGATTCTTACCTCCATTGAGATAATTTAATTTATTGCTATTTACACATCTCATTTGGTCTGTTTCGTACTTTTTATCTTTCTTTAAATGACTACTCATCTTCACAGTCAGAGATCTGTGATCAGGTGATATCATTATTTTAGTATTATTGTCTTAGTACTTGGTGAGGTGTTGTGGTTGTGATGAAGTCAAGAAGGGAATTTATTTATCATATTTTTTAACCTCTAAAAACAGCAACAACTCCCTCTTTTTAACAACAAACACAATAATGTCCGACAACATGATCGATGAAACCGTTGCTGAAGTTGAACAAGAAGACCCAACAGTTGAGGATGAAGACGCAGAACCAGAAGATCTCTTGGCAGCCCTGCAGCAGGTGTTAAAGAGAGCCAGGTTTCACAAGGGACTCGCTCGTGGACTTCACGAAACAGTGAAGGTCCTGGACAAGAAGGTAGCACACCTCTGTGTTCTCGCTGAGGACTGCGATGAGGCTGCGTACACTTCTCTGATCGAAGCTCTGTGTGATGAGCACCAGATTCATTTAATTAAAGTTCCTGAGAAGAAGAAACTCGGGGAGTGGGTGGGACTGGCGAAGTTTGATACGAACTCGAACATCAAGAAGGTAATTGGTGCATCGTGTGTTGCGATCACTGAGTACGGTGAGAAGAGTAAGGCACTTGACATGATTCTCGCACACTTTGCGTGAGGAGCACACGCACACAACTTTGGCTTTGGATCGACGTGACAAGACAAAGAGGTGTCAGCTTGTCTGATACTTATGACGTGTCGATAATTAATATTCATCGAGTGTGTGTTTCTGAGTGAGTGACAAGGAGGTCTCAAGTCTACTTGAGGCTTATGATATGTTTCATTTATCAGGTTGGTAGTTTTCTTTTTGTGGAAGTTTTTAAGTTTGAAACTTGTAATATGTTTCAGTTATCAACGTAGGTAGTTGTCCTGCACTGCTGATCTGTGAAAGTAATTATCGCACCTCGACCTCAAAACAGCAACAACTCCCTCTTTTTAACAACAAACAATAATGTCCGACAACATGATCGATGAAACCGTTGCTGAAGTTGAACAAGAAGACCCAACAGTTGAGGATGAAGACGCAGAACCAGAAGATCTCTTGGCAGCCCTGCAGCAGGTGTTAAAGAGAGCCAGGTTCCACAAGGGACTCGCTCGTGGACTTCACGAAACAGTGAAGGTCCTGGACAAGAAGGTAGCACACCTCTGTGTGCTCGCTGAGGACTGCGATGAGGCTGCGTACACTTCTCTGATCGAAGCTCTGTGTGATGAGCACCAGATTCATTTAATTAAAGTTCCTGAGAAGAAGAAACTCGGGGAGTGGGTGGGACTTGCGAAGTTTGATACGAACTCGAACATCAAGAAGGTAATTGGTGCGTCGTGTGTTGCGATCACTGAGTACGGTGAGAAGAGCAAGGCACTTGACATGATTCTCGCACACTTTGCGTGAGGAGCACACGCACACAACTTTGGCTTTGGATCGACGTGACAAGACAAAGAGGTGTCAGCTTGTCTGATACTTATGACGTGTCGATAATTAATATTCATCGAGTGTGTGTTTCTGAGTGAGTGACAAGGAGGTCTCAAGTCTACTTGAGGCTTATGATATGTTTCATTTTATCAGGTTGGTATGAAAGTGTTTTTTAGGTTACGAATAATATATTAAAAAGTGAATGTTGTTAAAACCTTAATTATGTCATCTTCAGAGTCACAAACATGGCTGTCGCTCTATTGCAGGCTTGCATCAAATCAGGGCTGGTGGCGATCTTAATTTCAATATCATACTACTTTCTGTTGTGTTGGTGCATTCGGTTGTCTATACTATCTAGCAAACCAGAAGATACTTTCTTGAGTAAGAAAGTTGAAGCTGACTCACCTTCGACGCAATCAGTAGTTGTTGTTGATGAGACACCTGTCACAATCAGATCTGATTTATCTGAACAGTCGAGTAGGTCGGATGACGGCTAATCAAGAAAGGTGGAACACCTCTTTTTTTATTTATTTATTTTATTATTTTATTCTCACTTACACTTCATTTTTTTTTTGTTTTAAAATGCTCAAATACTTTGTATCCTAACTAACTTATTATTATTTTTTTTTTTTTGTCAATTGTCTGAAATAATCAAGCTGGTGACCAACTAAGGAATGATCTTTCAGGTGAACGTTAAGCCCTGTAGTTTTAATTATTTGAATAACATATTTTCATTTTTATGTTAAGGTTTTTAATTATTTTAGTTCACTCATTAGTATACACTTTTTTTTTTTTCCGGATTTTTCCCCTTCTTGTTCTTCTTTCTTTTGACAATCCTTTTCCATGGATGACATTATTTTTTTTTAAAAAAAAAAAATAAAAAAATAATTTAATTGTTTTTATGTTTTCCTTCTCATAACAGTTTTTTTTTTAAACCAAAATGAAATTAAGAAGTCATTCACTCAGAGGAAGTAGAACATGGTGGATGTTAATAATTACCGTACTTGCAATGTTGGTCTTAATAATAAGAACAACCAGCTCTCTTCCTGAAAGTAGGAGGATCGAAAGATTGAATCTTATTGGGAGAGCTGAAGAAGCGGTTGCTCCTCACGTCAATCCTATTGACGTTGAGATGTGGCATGGTTTGCAAATAAATAAAAAAGAAGATTGGGATTTTTATGGTTTAACGATCCCTCCTGTACCTGCCATTGAGAGGGTGAAACCAGGACAGGTAAAGTCTGATTATAATTTGAACCAGATTAATGCAGATGACATGCCTCCTGGATATGACTGTCGAGAACCAGCTTTTTCATATCCTCAGAGAAACGATCGGTTGTTTGCTACTGTTTCACTGGAGCCAAGAGCAATGTTCTTCCCTCAGTTGGCTACTAAGGACGAAGTCGAGGAAATTATCAACCGAGCGAAACCAAACCTTCAACGATCACAAGTTGCTCTCAGCAAAGAAAGTCAAAAAGAAGGCAAACACAGCAACGTACAAGATGTGAGAACTTCAAAATCAACATGGGTCACTCTCGATGGTAAATTGAGTAATTTAGAAAAACGAGTTACAACAATTCTTCACAATGCCTGGCATGAACCAATAAATGTTTTATTATACGGTCCAAGACAACACTATGATGCCCACCATGATTATTTCGATCCAAACATGTATGGTCCTCAGGAAAACAACCGAATGGCAACGATATTTCTATACCTAAACACCACTGAGGAAGGAGGGGAAACGTCATTGCCGAGGGCAAACAAGGGTCCTGTTCCTGCTAACTTTCAAGCTGCATCGTGTCAACAGGGATTGCAAGTTCGTCCATTGGTTGCTGGATCTGCTGTTTTATTCTACGGGATGAGACCTGATTTGTCGCTTGATCCGTATTCACTTCATGAAGGTTGTGATGTTATTAAGGGAACTAAATGGGGTGGTGCTCTGTGGTTCAGAGCAAAGACACCAGAAGGTACAGGACATTCGCACTATTGATGATTTTACCTGCTCAGAGTGTTCTCGAATTGGGTCATGGGTCGGTCTGGTCTTCACATAGAGAGACTTTGCGTCTCTCACTTTTTAAAAAAAAAAAATAAAAAAAAATTTAAAAAAAATAAACGACCCCCCTCTTTTAGCTGCATGAGTTCGCTGAAATACTTTTTTTTTTTTATAAATGAGATTTTTTTTTTTTTTTTCTTCTCTTCTTTTCTCCCTCTTTTATATAAACACCACATATGTTGGTGTTTGCTACTATCTAGTAGCTATTTATTTATTATTTTTTTTTTAAAAAAAACCTTTTGTTACACATGTTGACATCTTAATTATTTCAGCCATTGCAATCTAGAAAGGGGAGAGAGGGGGGGGGATCGTTTTTTTTTAAATATATTTTCCATGTATTCTTTTGATTATGTTATTATACGGCAGTGATGGTGGGGGGGGGTTGAACTCAGGTAGCAGTTGTTTGCGATCTGTTTTTCCCCCCTTTTCCTGATTCACTCCTCTCTGGTTTTTTTTTTTTTTTTTTTTTCCTTTCCAACTTTCTCTCTATCTTTGATCAATATAATACGCGACAAGTACTCAGATGTTAGTTCTGATGTTGGTTATAAATTTGATCGACAAAAAAAAAAAAAAAAAAAATCTGATAAATTGTTATTTCTCACACCCTCTTAATTATTCTTCTCCAGATAAAACCAACATAAAATAAACCTGTGTGTGACCCGTTTAAGATGTGTTGAGAGTGTAATAGGGGAATGCGTGGTTTTTTTCCGCACACAGCATTTTTTATCAAAAGGGAAAAAAAACAACAACAAAAAAAATAAAAAAAACTATGGGTGCTGAATCAAGTGAAAACCAACCAGCAGTTGGAACTGTTGTGGGAGGAGGATACGGAACTGTCCAACAAGATGAAAATGTTATTATCGTAAACGGGATTGCAGTTCAACAGGAAAGCGTCAGCATCGTGAGAGACGCTGATGAGCCTCATTTTTGGCCATCGTTTGTGTTGACTTCGATATTTGGAATATTTGGAATGGTTGGTACCATGATATGCTGCCCAACAAAACACGGATTCCTAGGAACAGCGACAGGATGTGCCGTCTGGAACACTGCTCGTGCTATTCTGTTGGTAGTTGCTTTAATTATTGCTACTTACAAGTCGTGTGATGATTCACTTTTCCCAAATCAAATATCGGAATACGATTGTCAAAAGAACGGTGGTAACTTTACTAACGGAGCATGCCTGGGATACTGTCCAGATGGTTACGATATGATGTTTACTGATAATGGTTCATGGTCACAGTGGTGTTATGATCCAACTCCATGTTTTGGTGTAAGCAGAACCGTCATAGTAGTACATTTATGGGTTGCAATCACTTTCGCGTTCTTGTCATACCTCGGAATCAGACACTACACAAGAAAAATACAAACAACTCCACCAAACTACGTGACGGTCTAAGTCAAATTTTTTTTTTTTTTTTTTTTTTTTGCTTTTTGTTTCCCCAAGCACTGGTTTTTCTCTTTTTTTTTTTTTTCTCCTTTTTTCTCACCAAGATATAATTCTAGTATCAAAATTACTTTTCCCCCATCTTTTTTTTTTCTTTCTTTCCTTCTTTTTTTTTTTTTTTTTTTTTCAATTCGCTCAATGCCCTTTTTTTACCACCGATTGCTGTAACTCTGCTGAGAGTTGTTGCGCAGTTTTGATTTTCGATTCAGGATTGCAAAAAAAAAAAAAAGAAATAATAAAAAAAAAAGCATTTAATTTGAAGAATGTTGACAGAAAAAAAAAAAAAAAAAAAAAAAAATGGGTTTTCGAGCTCAGTACTAATTGTGGAACAAAGTCCATGAGAATGGTTGAGACTTGAAAGAATGAAAGAAAAGAATCGATACACTCTGTGAGTGGAAAAAAAAAAAAAAAAGAGAACGAAATCTTTTTTGTTGTTAAATATTATGGTTAGTATTTCATTTTTATTTTTCTTTTTTTTTCATAATTTGGACTGATTGAGGGATGGTGGGTTTTTTTTTTTTTTTTTTTTTTTCTTCTTTTTCTTCCATTCAAAAAAAAAGGTGGCTTACAAAAAAAAAAACAACGATTTTGCATTTCATTAACTCACTTTGTTTGAGTCCAGTTTTGTGTTGTAATGTGTGCCTGCCATATGATTAGGTTGGGTTTTTTTTCTTTCCTTTCCTTTCCTTTTTTTTTTTTTTTTTTTTTTTTCTTTCTAAAAAAATCTTACCTGCCAGTGTTCTACTTCCCTTTTTCAAAGTTTTTTTTTTTTTATAGTTTTTTTGAATTTACGTCTTTTCTTCACAGATATAATTAAAAAAAAAAAAAAAAATGAGAAACGAATGTGAACCACACACACACACAGAGAGCACGCGTTACTACTTTTTTTTTCAAAAAGAAGGCTTTGCGATTGATTGTTATGCTATCTACCCTTTCCAAGCAATTACACTTTTTAAAAAAAAATAAAAAAAAAAATGGTTGACCTTATGTATGGACATGGTATGTCACCCATACAATGTAAAGATTTATCGAGCCGACTTGATTGCGAAAATTCAAAGAAAATGCCGTCGAAGCACAATCCAATATGCAATTGGATTTCAAATCCTAACAAATCATCACTGGGTGACATTCATACTCCTCTACCTGGGATGTGTATACCCAAAAAACTTCATAAAGATAATTGCAGTTGTGCTATTTCATAAATTTTAATGTTCGGTTTTTCCATTGACACTGAAAACACAAAAACCAGTTTTTGTAGAAAAGAACTTTTAAAAAATATATATTTTGAGAGAATTGTCGTTTTTTCTTTGAAATTATTTATCATATTTTTTTAACCTCAAAAAACAGCAACAACTCCCTCTTTTTAACAACAAACACAATAATGTCCGACAACATGATCGATGAAACCGTTGCTGAAGTTGAACAAGAAGACCCAACAGTTGAGGATGAAGACGCAGAACCAGAAGATCTCTTGGCAGCCCTGCAGCAGGTGTTAAAGAGAGCCAGGTTCCACAAGGGACTCGCTCGTGGACTTCACGAAACAGTGAAGGTCCTGGACAAGAAGGTAGCGCACCTCTGTGTGCTCGCTGAGGACTGCGATGAGGCTGCGTACACTTCTCTGATCGAAGCTCTGTGTGATGAGCACCAGATTCATTTAATTAAAGTTCCTGAGAAGAAGAAACTCGGGGAGTGGGTGGGACTGGCGAAGTTTGATACGAACTCGAACATCAAGAAGGTAATTGGTGCATCGTGTGTTGCGATCACTGAGTACGGTGAGAAGAGTAAGGCACTTGACATGATTCTCGCACACTTTGCGTGAGGAGCACACGCACACAACTTTGGCTTTGGATCGACGTGACAAGACAAAGAGGTGTCAGCTTGTCTGATACTTATGACGTGTCGATAATTAATATTCATCGAGTGTGTGTTTCTGAGTGAGTGACAAGGAGGTCTCAAGTCTACTTGAGGCTTATGATATGTTTCATTTATCAGGTTGGTAGTTTTCTTTTTTGATCTTTTTTGAGAAACTGTTCAGATTCTTTAATACGTCAGTCTTAACTTTATTTAATCAGTAAAGGGGGGTCGATGATGGCCAAACGTGCGAGGGTTCTGTTGATATTATTATCTGTTGGGGTGTTGCTTATGCTATGGAGTGCAACTGTACCTTCAACACCCCCGGGATTGAACTTGACATCAGAAGAACAAGTACTGATGTTGAAAGCCCAAGAAGAAGAAGTTCAACTGGAACAGGCTGAGAGAACTAAAGCACTCCAAGAAAGAGCGAAATACCTTGACGGAGAACTGGAGAAAGAGAATGTCGCAGCTCGGGTGGTAGCACCAAAACCATCTGAAAAAGAAAAGAATGATGGAAAAGACGTCGCCGTCGAGGAAGAAAGTAATAATCAAGAATCGTCGGTTCGTCAAGAAGAGATGAATAATAAAGAAACAGGTGATGATCCATTCCAAGGGTTTAAGCAAAGCCCTGCGTCACCTCCTTTGCATTCACTTCCCAGGCCTCTCCGGATTGAAACTGCCAAAGCTGAAGCTATAATAACCCAGCGAGAGGCGGCTCAAGTTGAGGAAATCTTGTCTTCTCTTCCTCAAAAAACGTTCAAACCCCTCGGAACGATTGGATTAGTACTGAATGCTTTTGGTGATCAACAATACGTTGAACAAGCTCTTAAGGTCGTTTCTAATGTTAGAAGTGCCATGCCGTCAGTGACTCAGTTTACTGTCTGGGCACACAAGAAGAATAAGAATTTCTTATCAAAACAAAAAGGTGTCACAGGAAAGTACTACGAAGACATTGTAATCCCGACTGTTCTGAAGGAATGTCCGAATTTTCAAGCACCTCCGATCATGTTCATGAGTAAGGTGACGGCAGTGATGCATTCAACGTATGACACTACCATTGTGATGGATAACGACATTCACGTCTGCAATGGTTTCGATCATTTGTTGCCGACTCCTGAGAGGAATTACGATATGGCTTCTGCTGTTGCTCCGTTTGCTCGTTGGGGTGGATCGAAAAACAATCCATTTTTAAACATATCACTGCCGAGTGACGATGAATCTCGCAGAAGATTTTCTCTCATTCAAGAGAGAAACGTTGGAATTATGATTTTACGAACCTCGGAACCGGAGGTTAAGCAGCTACTCAGACTGTGGAATGATCTGTACCCCGGCTATGTCAACAGCACCCGAATGTGTGTAAAGTGTTTTCACGAGCAACCTGCAATGAGAGAAGCCCTCTTCCTCATGAAAGACAAAATTCATGAAAGGCTACTACCTCTTGATAAAATATGCAGACAGGGGAATGCAATCAGAGGATGTGTGTTAAAAAAGGTGTGTTTTTTTTTTTCATCTCGAAGACATGTTTTACGAGAAATTGTGGCAGCGTAACAACGTTTAACACTCCTTTACTTTATAGGATTTGTTTCCGGTTGCGCACAAACAAAAAACAAAGTGTGAGAATTATTTAGTGAGGTGCCGATTCTTTTTTTTTTTTTTTTTTAATCAGTCACTCTTTAAGTACTTAATAACCAACACAGGGATGTGTAACCGACGGTTGTGATGTCGTTCACTGTAACGTGAAGCCTTCGAATGCTCATTTGACACGAGACGAACTTCGTCATGGAAAACGTCACGTTCCCAGATGATCAAAATGAGAAATTACTTGTAAAGGGTTTCAAACAAAGTGAACTGTGGCTGACATGAGGGATACGTTTTTTTTTTTTTTTTTTTTTTTTTTTTTTTTTCTACTTACCAAAGACATCAGTTGTAATCCTTTTTTGATATTTTTATATATTTATATTTGCGTACGATAAATAGCTTTTTCATGAAGATTTTCAAAGGGATTGTGTTTTTTTTTTTTTTTTTATGTGTCGTTCTTCTGTTTTATGGATGGATTCGACGCTCACCCTGATCATCGCGAGTTTTTTCGTCAAGTTTTGAGATATATATCTAGGTAGAGGAGAAACAGTACAAAAAGGGAAATACTGTACAGAGAGCATTGATGTGGTTAATTACTACCCCCCCATTGCATTATTAATTTAACATGTCGCATTACACTCGACAGATAGAAAAAAAGGCAGCAGTCGCGCTCATCCCTTCTCAGAACAGGGCTTCCTTTTTTTTTTTTTTTTTTTTTTTTTTTTTTTATTATTGTGTCGGAATTCTTTTATTTCAGATATCGGTGTGTTTCTCTTTTTTTTTTTTCGGAAAGAGATTTCATGCTGGAAAATTTCAATTGTTCCGCGCTTTTTGTTTTTTCTCTTCCTCAGCCACGGCGTACGTTGGCTTTTTTTTTGCTGGTTTCGTGTGACTTCCCTTTGTCGTGGGGAGATACCCACCTGTAAGGTAATTAGCCACTTATTATATTATTCTTTGCCTTTTGCCTTTTTTTTTTTCCTTTTTTTTTTTTAGAGGGAAAAAAAAAAAAAAAAAAAAAAAAGCGCCTCACTGTGATTGCGAAATCGCTTTCTCAGTTGCCATTTTTCAGAAGTGAGTTTTTGTGGCGCTTTATTTTATATACGACGATGAAAGGTGAATGTGTGCTTGTGATGATATCTTTTTATGTTTTTTTTTTTTTTATTTTTTTTCAGCTGGTGGCACCAGCCAAAAAAAAAAACCCCCGCACATAAAATGAACGGAAAGCCAGATACTGCTGTCTATGGACTGGAGATGCCTTGTAGGGCACTCGATTCTGTCGCTTGCCCATCTCAGAACATGTTTTTGTTGGGATCACTCAGTTTAAAAGGAAAAAACCAAATCTACTTGCTTGAGCATAAGGAGGTGTGTTATTTATTTTTTTTTTTTTTTGTACCTACGAAACCCGGTTTGCGAGTTTGCCGATTCCATTTTTTTTTTTTTTTTTTTACGTTGTTTGATGAGTCCTAGAATACTTTTAATTTAAAAAAAAAAAAAATAGGATTCTGCCTTCCTCGATTGTCTCGCAACATGGTCACATCCTTATGAAATTTGGAGTTTGTTATCTTGTCCAGCTACCTCACATCGTGAGTTATTTTTTACAATTCACGGCAATGCAGCAAACAACAGAACAGCAACTCTTTGGGATAAAACAAACGGTATGACTCAAGGATTAGAGAAGGTCATTACCCTGGCAGACGACACTACGATTGTTTCATGGGAACCACAGGGATACGAAGTTGACTCCGTGTTAGCTATAACAAATGGATGTATAGAAACAATCAAATTAGATGCTGAAGGACGAGTCTCATCGTCGATAGAAATACCAACAAAAGAAAAGATTCGAACTTGTAGTTGGGATCCACACCATTCAAATTACTCTGTTGTTTGTGCTGGTAGTTCCATGTATAAGGTTGACATGAGACAGAAAGACGTTGAGAATATCATTCCTCAAGCACATCCGACGATACTGAGCAGTGAATACAACCCAAATAAACAATATACTCTGGCTACTACTGGTGTTGAGGGAACGGTTAAGTTTTGGGACCTTCGAAAAGCATCAGAGTCACTTAGGGTGGTGGAAGCTCACAATCACTGGGCTAACATAGTAAAGTACAATCCTCACCATGAGCAGTTGGTTTTGACTGCAAGTACTGACAGAGAATCTGCTGTTAAACTTTGGAATCTTCCGACTATTTCATCACATCAGTCTCCACCTACTGGACATTCGACTAACGAACTTCTAAGATCCATATCTGATTTTGACGACAGTGTTTATGCCGTTGCATGGTCGAGTGCCTGGTTGTTCGCGTCGGTCTCCTACAATGGAAAAGTTATGGTTCATCAAGTTCCTAAAGAAATTAAATATAATATACTGTTGAGTGAGTGAGAATGATTTTTTGAATAAAAAAAATTTGAAAAAAAAAAAAAAAAAAAAACTTAAATTAAAAAAATTAAAATAAAATAGTCATTTAGCGACGTTGTTTCGTTCTGTTCTGAGCTCCGTTCGAGTTTTTTTTTTTTTTTTTTTTTGAGAGTATGCGAATTTATTATTATTCACCCCCTCCATCTATAGGAACAATCAAAAAAATATATTTAAAATATGGTTTTAATCAGGTACCGAAGTGTAGACAGCACTGATAGTAGGCAGGAGATCGACTTGGTAGAGAAGGAAATCAACTCGTGTAAAAAAATATTAAATGATAAGAAGAAACAAAAGAGTGACGCACAAGCAAGAGAACGAGAGTACGACAGAGACCGTGATAGAAGAAGAGAACTTTCGAGAAGGGACAGAGACAGAGACAGAGACAGAGACAGAGCTCCACTACCTTCACGTAAAGAACGAGACGCGCCACGTGGTAGACCTAGAGATGAGTGTTATGTTTGTGGGTTAGTTGGTCACTTGGCTCGTCATTGTCCAAAACGTGCGCCTTCCAGAAGATAGTTTTCATCTACGTTGGGATTATTGTAAAGCATTACCAGTCTAGTTGGTACCAACAACAGTTGATGATCAACTACACGATATCTAAGAAGAGTGTTGTTACTCGTTTTGGAGGAGGTTGTTGATCTCCATATAACAAATGGCTGTTTGTTGTTTGAATTAATTACTAGTTGTTGTTGTTGCTGAATGGACAGACAGAGACAGAGCTCCACCACCTTCACGTAAAGAAGGAGACTCGCCTCGTGGTACTGCGTGAACATTCCGCAACCTGAATGCAGAGAACTGAAGTGGCAACACAGTGACGATCCTGTCGACCAGACCAAGAGATGAGCGTTATGTTTGTTGGTCATCTGCGTTGGGATTGTTGTAAAGCATTACCAGTCTAGTTGGTACCAACAACAGTTGATGATCAACCACACGATATCTAAAAAGAGTGTTGTTGCTTTCTATTAATTATTTAGAGAGGAGATTTTGTTTTATTTTTATTAATTTTTTTTAAATTTTTTTTTTTTTGGTTTTTTTTTTTTCAACAGCAAAAATTAATTTGAATGGGACGACGTCGACGTTCCACATCATCCGACGGGAGTTCTGAAAGCAGCTGCTACTCAACAAGTGAGTCATCGTTATCATCATCGAATACCTGCTCCTCATCACAATCAAGACGTGAGAGGGATAACAGAGTTTCTTTAAAAGTTAAATGTTCTGTTCCGACAACGGATTGAAAAAAAAAAAAAAAAAATCAATTCCTACCCTTGAGGAGTATTGAGGGGGGATATTGTTTTATTTTATTAATGTCGGACATGTCCCTATTGAACCACGTCCGATCTGAATAGACAGGTGGCAGTCTCGATCCCTCCCGTATAAAGTTTGAGAGGCCCCCCCTCCAGCCATTTTTTGATTTTGTAATAACCGCTCGTTGTGTAGAAAACGCTGGTTTTGCCCCTTTTATTGATTTTTTTGTTTTTTTTCAACAGCAAAAATTAATTTGAATGGGACGACGTCGACGTTCCGCATCATCCGACGGGAGTTCTGAAAGCAGCTGCTACTCAACAAGTGAGTCATCGTTATCATCATCGAATACCTGCTCCTCATCACAATCAAGACGTGAGAGGGATAACAGAGTTTCTTTAAAAGTTAAATGTTCTGTTCCGACGACCAATTCACAAAAACGAACAAAACCAACGAGTAGTATCCTTGAAGAGTATTTATCAAAACAAAAAAACGGAACAATCACCTCTGATGAAATGAATTTATTGTCTAAAATGGTTAGACAACAAAAATGGTTTGAACCTCCAACTGAGTTGTTCATGTCTATCACTGGACTTAAGTTAGAAGTAAAAAAAGGTGAAGAAGTCCTGGGTGAACTTCTTATAGACGGTTCTCCTTATTATTTAATTGGAAAAGACGCAACGATAGTTGAAATACCGACTGATCATCCAACAGTTTCAAGGGTTCATTGCGCAATTTATTTCGAATCAAACGATAAAATATTCATCGTTGATCTCGGAAGTACTTCTGGAACTGTTTTAGACGGAAAGGAACTCATTCCCCGACAGCCCGCTGAACTCCTCAAAGACTCTGTGTTTCAACTTGCAATGTCAACAAGAGAGTACTACGTCAGATTTCCTGAAGCTGCTGTACCAACACCAATCCCAACTGATGAAAAAAAAATTGAAAATCGACGAAAAAAAAAAAAAAAAGCTGCCAAGGAAGCGTTGGAATCCATATTCTCGGAATCGGAGAAAAATCGTCGGGAAAACAATGTTGAGGAATTTGGTTTGGTTTCGAGTTCGAAAAATGTTGAAAAAAGTCAACGGCGGATCTCATCATTGAAAGTTAAATCAACCAGCTCAAGGAAAACACCTGACAACATAACAGAATCGTTGCTAACTGCAGCTACTGCAGTAGATGTCGATAATCTGAGAGAAAGCAAACGAAAAATGGAAATAGTCAGCAGCAAGCCTCCGAATAATTCCTCATTAGCGACTGAAACGGTTATCAAATCGGAAGAGGAGGAGGTGGTTGAAAAGATTACTGTTGAAGATGACATCATTCAACCTATGGAGGAAATCAGGATAACAAAAAGAATTACTGACCTCATTAGGAATAAAGGATGGGTTTCAGTTGACGAAATCAAGAAATCTGATACTTCATTGTCAAACATTACGATCAATCACATAAAAAGATTTTGTGATTTGGAACAAACACTAAAACTCCGCAAAGACGATGAACACGACTATTCGTTATTCATATCTGATAACTGTCATTCTACACCTTCAAATAATAACTTAATCAACATCCATATCGACGAGGGAACTGAGTTGACGTTTAGCTGTACTCCACAAGAGTGGAAGATTCATAAAAAGAAAGGATTCATTCCTGTGATTGACTTCTTGCAACTCTGTTCTGAAGACTCGATTGTGATTAACAGAAGTCAACTCATCGTTTATATAAACGCTGGGAAGGCATCACGTGATGGTATTCAATTCTTGTCGAATCCTTCTAACTCAGAAATGATCTTCACAAAAGGTAAAGACAACCGGATCAGAACTCGTTATGTTCTGCAAGTAGTAAATCCGGGGACTCGTGAAACTGTTTTTTGCAGGTAGGCAAAACACACGCTGCTGACTTTTTTTTTTTTTTGTTTCCAAAAATTATGTTTTTTTTTTTTCTTCAAAAAACAGTTTCGTCAAAAATGGAAAGAAATCAGCATTGGCTGAGATTCTCTGCTTTTTTTCAGAAGAGAAATGTCATTTTTTTTTTTTTGTTTTGTTTCCAAATTATATTTTTTAATTCAAAAACAGTTTTTTCTATTCCAAAAAAAAAAAAAAAAGAAAAAACAACATGACTTCAGATTAAAAATACCGACTCTCCGAAATGTCAGATCTTCGCACTGAAATAATCAGAACCGCAATAGTAGGAGGGAATCCTGTCTTGATTGCGAGTGACAAATATTCATCAAAAGAATATTGTTTTGATTCTAGAACGGGACAGAGATTACCGATACCCGTACCGTCAAATGGAAAGAAATCAGCATTGGCTGAGATTCTCTGTTTTTCAGAAGAAAAGAGTCGTATAGAAGATCGTATCCGCTCGACAGAAGATCAAATAATAAAACTTTGCTCTGAAGCAACCAAACTAATAAACGACATAGTTACAATACACCCGGACTCAGCATGGAATGGTGAGATTTCAGAGTTGTCTGTTAGAACTCAGATTGCTAATTTAAGACAACCGAGTCTTCCAGAAAAGGGAAAATCATCATACGTCTCAATGTTTGATTTCGCTTTCCATGAGAAGAGGACTGCTCGGGTATTATGTGAGAATAACATAAAGAGAAAGAAACAGGTTGATAAGTTGATTGGAATACTTTTAAATATGAAAGAAGAGGCTTTGTTTTGTGTTGGATTGGAGAGTACAGAATCTGATGACCCGACTGATGAGGAACAATCTGAGGACGATGAGACTGACGAGGAACAATCTGAGGACGATGAGACTGATGCTGACATCGACCTCGTTGAAGCAGACTCGCAAACCGAAGAAGCAATTGAAGATTTTGAGGAATCGACAAAAGGAGATGAAGAAGATGAGGAAGAAGAAGAACAACAACCCACTGATGATGATGACGATGATGATGAACTCTTCGACGATGATGAAATAGCTGAGGAAGATGCTTTAGTTCAATTCCTCATCACCCCGACACCTCCACCTGATTTTAGTGATCTAGACTACTAATCTTTTTTTTTTTTTTTTTTTTTTTTTGTTATGTTACTTTAGAATTGTTATTTTCGTATTAATTATAAAGACGTTTTTTTTTTTTTTTGTGTTCACCTTTTTTTTTTTTTTTTTTTTTCCAGTTTTAAATTATTTCCATGTCGGAGGTTAAAAAAAACCATTTTTTTTGTGTGTTGTAGAAAAAAATGAATTTTATAAATTTATTTTTTTTTTCCCCCTCCAGGACTTGTATTGTTTTCGAACTCTTCCTCTCATTCATCAAAAAAATAAATCGGTGAGCCTCACTGCAAGCATCGACGAAGAAGGAAATACATAGAGAAAAAAAAAAAAAAAAAAACCCCGTTATTTTCTCTTTATAGTGTCATCAGAAAAAAAAGGACCTGACAGCAACAAGAGACGACTACGACGATCACGACACGTATACACACAAATAAAGAAGTATAAAAAAAAAAATAATAATAATTAACAAACGTTTACAATGACTGAATTAGTAAGAAAGAATCCCACTGCGGGCGCTACAGCGCCCATGGCAATCCCGCAAAGCAAGCCTTCTGAGAGAGCTGCGGGCTCTCAAGGAGCGGGTCATATGGACGTGTCATCATGGAGAAGCGGAGGAGCAGAAAGTCTCACGAATTACAGTTTTTCAAAACGAACCCCGACAGGGACTCCACCGATTGACAGCTGGATGAAGAAACGAACTCCAGTTCAGAGACCTCTCGACCATTCACATTCACACTCTCACTCTCACTCACATCATAAAAAGCCTATTGAGGATAAGCAGCCTGGTGTAATAACCCATTTCACTGTCCCATCAGGTTTAAACATAACCGAGGCTGCTGTAACTGGTCCTGTAATTCGCGTTCTGTCGGAGGTATGTGAAAAGACTCTAGTTTTGTAGATGTATTGAAAATAATACAAAAAAAAAAAAAAAACAACAGCGTAAGGCCGACATCGATCGGAGTTTTTGGATTCCAGCCCACCAACCTCCATCAAAAAACTTTGATGGTGAGTACGTAAGTGCTACGACTCTGTATGTTGTCTTGTTGTTGTCATTATGTCTGTCAGTCTGATTGAATCAAAAAACACTTTAATAAATAAATATACAATCAGTAACCCTGAGGAACTTAGAGTAACTGTTGTGGTTCACACAGGAAGTTGGGCAAGTGCTGAACAAGGACTTGAAGGACTGAAAGGAGCGACTTTCGATTTTCAACACCACTCTCAGTTGCTTGAGTCTCCAAAAGAAATCCGTCACAGTACTTTAGTTCTTAAAAACCTTCCCTTTCAATTAAAGCACGATACAATGATGGATGTATTGGTATGTTTTTTTTTTTTTTTTTTTTTCAAAAAAAAAAACCAAAAAAACCAAAAAAACCAAAAAATCAAAATCAACAAAAACCCCATCCAGAGTCGATTAGAATGCCGACCAATGTACATTCGCTACTACCACGATGATAAAGGTACTTTTAAAGGTATCGCATTTATAAAGTACGACACTAGAGATCAAGCAGAGAGAGGAAGGTTTCAAATAAATCAGTTGGATATGCATGGTAGAAAGGTATTGTTTTTTTTTTTTTTTTTTTTTCCTCTCCCCAGAAAAAAAAAAAAAAAAAAAAAAACAACAAAAACCAGATACGAGTAGAGTTCAAACACAAGCAAAAGGGTGAGCAATCCACCAGAGGTGTTTCACTTGAAGCGTTGTCAGTTCCACAACCTGATCGCAGTCCGATGGTGAGCCCCAGCATACAACCAACCCTGTCTCCACCTCCGACAGAAGTTTTTGAGGAATTTCCTTGTGAAGAAGAAGACAAAGCTTTGTATGCCTTAGTGAAGGCGTATCTGTTTACAGAGGATCGAGAAATTCAAGTTCCGAGGAACCATGCGGGTCACGGAAGTATACCAAAGTTAACGAAGTTCTACCACCTTCGTTATGATTCACAGAAGGACTACACTACAATAAAGAAATCTTCAAAGACTCCCAGGTTTGTTAATGTTAACGGTGAGACCAGTCCAGCAGTTGCACCAAACAGAACACCTGTTATGAAACCTCTTCAACGCTCATCTGACATTATTCATCACTGTAGGGGACCTATAGAGACGGGAGGACCAGGTTTCTCTGTTGGTAGAGGCAAACCCATGTTTCCACCCTCTCCGAAACCTTCTCCTATGATGCACCCTACTCCAGAAGAGTGATTTCGTGCGTGTGATAAAATAAATAATTTTTTTTTTTTTTTTTTGATTCAACGGAGATAACCAAGACGTGTTCGCAGCCCACGCAATTGCCAAGTTTTTTTTTTTTTTTTTTTTTTTTGTTTTTCCCCCCGTGGCATACACACGCAGAAATGGTTAATAATCATCATTTCGATTAGTCGGGTGTGTTTGATAAGAAAGGAGGGTTTGTACACTACAGTCTTCTGTTTCCTTTTTTTTCCTTTTTTTTTTTGTACCTACAAACCTATTGTTCGGTAGAAAGAGAATCATGTCGAAACGTAACTTAACCTATTCATATTCATCTTTGTTGAGATATTCGCATTGGTTGCCGCACAACACAAATATTTTTATTGGTTGGCGTTTATCACACAGGACACGACTTCTCTTTTTTTTTTTTTTTCATTCTTTATTTTTTGTTTAGTATCGATGTTCTTGGTCCATACGCATGCTTTTTCTGTACTAAAAAAAAAAAAAAAAAACATAACATAGCTTTTATGTTTTTAGGAAAACAGTTTCTTTTTTTTTTTTTTAAAAAAAAAATTTGCGAGAAGAAAAAAAAAAAAAATAAAAAAAAAGGAGAGAGATCCTTTAGAATCCCACATATGGGTGTACCATACATGCTTTCACATAAAGCATTTTTTTCATTTTTTATTTTTGTCTTTCTGCAGCGCGGTAAACGGTCTCTCCCTGCTGTGGTTACGGGTTCTCACCTGCTACTTGGGGTGTAGTTACGATCACTCTCTTAAGCCTAGCAGCTTAAGAGAGTTTTTTTTTTCTTTTTCAAAACTGTTTCTTTAACGAATTCTTTTCTTCTCGCCCAAGTGGACGAAGTCCTTATTGCTCAAGGAAAAAACGGCAAACAGAAAGTGTTTTTTTTTCTTCTCTTCTTCTTCAATTGTCAGTTTTGCGAAGTTTTTTTTTTCTTTTTTTTATTGAGCTGCTTGATCTCCGATGATATCCTCTTTTTTGAGGAATTTAAAAAAAAAAAAAAAATAAGTAGTGTGTTTTTTTTTTTTTTTTTTTTTGGCATCTTTTTGCAAAGCGTTGTTCGTCATTCCGTGGCAACGTGAGTGTTTAGGTCCCCGCCTGTTTTTTTTTTTTTTTTTTTTTTTGTATTTTTTTATTATTAAAAATGAGAGAAGGGTAGGGGAAAAAAAAAAAAAAACAAAAAGATCCTCATCCCTGTTCACATTTTTGACGGTCTTTTTTCTGACCAGACTTTTTCTTGTGTTATATTTTAAAAAAGTAAGTTTTTTCTGAAAAAAAGGAGGCGAGGGAAAACAAAAAAAAGCAAAAAAAAAAAAAAAAATTTATAAAAAAACAAAAAAAAAAAAAAACAAAAAAAACTCTAAAAAAAAAAAAAAAAAAAAAAAGAGAGTCAATGAAAGAGCCGTTTTCTGCTGCTTTCAACGGTTTGGATCTCTCATTTTATCTGTGCAGAGTCAGAGTGCTTTTCACGTTATTTTTGTTCCACAACATCGACGTGGAAAATACGTCTAAATTTTTACAATTATTATTGTATAGGAGGTGACTTCAGTTCAGTTGGTCTTTCACAAGAGAGAAGCCTGTCGTGGGTGTTGGATTCTGAAGGGGAAAAAAAAAAAAAAAAAAAAAAAATTCTGAGTGATTTTCATCTGGGGGGGGGAAAACACACCCCCCTTCTTGTTTTGTTGTTGTTACTGTTTACAACCTGTTAGGCCTCCTGGTCAAGGTCATTTATCTATCTAAGTAGTTCCCTCATTCGGTTACCGACAAGCGAGCGCTGTGGAGAGTGAGAACTCGTAATTCGTCGAAGAGAGAGAGAGGGGAAGGGAAAAAAAAAAAAAAAAAAAAAGAGAGAGAAATAAAAAAAACCCTGATGGGTGGCAACATGATTTTCGTGTTGTTGATTTTTTTTTACAAAAAAAAAAAAAAAAAGCCCTTCCTCGACCACGAATGACCACTCTCTAGTCTCATGGCTATTCGCAATGACCTGTTAATTTAAGAAAACGAACTACCACCGAAATGATAGCTAAACTATACTTCCATTTTTTTCCAGACACCATATCACATCTATAATCTCTTACTCTGAAAACAATAATTTATGTTATTATGTTACAATTTTTTCATTTTTTTTTTTTTTTTTCAGGTTGACCGGGGTGTGGGGTCACTTAACAACATGTCAACCAGACGACTTCCCCCACCTGCACCAGAAGCACCGTCAGCGAGAAGGTTACCTGAAAATGAAGGTGATTACGTCACAGCGGAATATATGGATGAAATAAACATACTACGAAAACAGGTCAGTGATTTAGAACAGGGGAAGATGGCTTATGTGTTAGAAAGAACCAATCGGGTGATAGAGAGAGAAGAAGCAGTGGCTGCCAGAGAGCGTGTCCTTGCTGAACGAGAAAATGAACTAAAAAAAGCAGAACAGAACCTGGCGAGTGAACGTATTGATGTGGAGCGAAAATGGATTCAGTCGATGACGAGGAATCAAAAACCTGAGAGTCGGGAAATCTCAACTCAGACTGCCAGGAAATCACCTTCACCACCAGCGTCACTGTTGGTTAACGGATCTCTACCGAGTGTTTCAAATCAAGTTATGTCGAATACGTTTGTGTACTCAGATAGGACTTTGGAACCTGTTTTTAATTCTGCTGTCACACCTTCGTATAATATATCTTATAAGAATACTGTTCATCGACATATTCATAGTCCACCACCACCACCACTACCTGTTACGGAACATTCGGAAGCAAAAGAAAAATTTGAATCTGAAAATGATGTCAAACATCATCATCACCACCACCATCATTACATGCCATCGGATGAGAGCGCAGCGTATGACACTCCTTCTGATGTCTCTGATGAGGAATTTCTTCAAAAACTTACTCAAGAGGAACGTAAAAAACTATCATTGCACTACGACATATCGAAGTTTCTTGATATCTTTCGGAAGGTGTTCGAATCGGTTGACAAGACTGAGACGGGTGCGGCTTCTCGAAGTGACCTTCGACGAGCAATTAGAACGACGTCGCAGCTGAGAAGAGAATTCTCAAAATTTGGTGAGCTACTGAGAGTGTTGAATTACGGTACAAACAAAGTCACGATGTTGGAATTGAACACACTCGCTACTAAATTAATGCTTGGCGAACCAATACGAAAAACTCCTCCTCAGTAGGAGTAGGGGGGGGGAGTTTTTTTTTTTTTTTTTTTTTTCATTTATTGATATCCGAGACTTGTATTGTAACTATTAGCTAGCCCTTTTGGAGTGGACTCTTTTTTTTGAGACAAAATAAAATGTCGTCTCAGTTTTTTTTAGATCAAATGTTGAGTTTGATAACCAACAGAGGCATCCTTAGCCGTTTCTGTTGAGAGGGTTCAAAAAAATACTTTTTTTTTTAAAAGTTGTATTTAACAAGTATTGTAAGAACGAAAAAAAAAAGGAATGTTGGGGGGGGGGGCAGCAGATGTAAACCTCCTTTAGCTTTATCAGTTTTTAAGTAGATTCACGGAGTTTTCGTGACACAAACAAAAACCATTACAGTTGTTATGTAACTATTTTCTGTGTAGTTATAATATAAAGCCAATCATGTTTCTCTCATTACCTGTTCTTCGTGTCGATAACTATTCCAACAAGTGAATTATTCACTGGCGAGAAATTATTTTTATTTTATTTTATTTTGAAAATTTGTACAACTTTACTTTCAGTGGAGATTTATTGACATCCGAGACTTGTATTGTAACTATTAGTTAGCCTTTTTGGAGTGGACTCTTTTTTTTGAGACAAAATAAAATATCGTCTCAGTTTTTTTTAGATCAAATGTTGAGTTTGATAACCAACGGAGGCATCCTTAGCCATTTCTGTTGGGAAGGTTCAAAAAATACTTTTTTTTTTCTATTTTTTTTCTCATTACTTGTGTTTCTTGTCTACGACTTTCCACAACAAAAAAACTCACTTAGTGAGAAAAATATATAAAATCTTTTTTTCCGTAAATTGTAACTTTGTTTTTGTATGGTTTATTTGATTTTTTTTAAAATAATTTTAAAAAAAAATCAAAAATGTTTTTATTTTACATCATTATCTTCACAGGTGAGTAGAATGTGTCGTAGCGAGCGATGTCTTTTTTTTGTTGATACTTTTCAAAGTGTTGTAGTGATTGTGATTTATTATTATTATTATTATTATTATTATTATTATTATTATTATTATTATTATTATTATTATTATTATTATTATTATTATTATTATTATTATTATTATTATTATTATTATTATTATTATTATTATTATTATTATTATTATTATTATTATTATTATTATTATTATTATTTTTTCAACCGCAGTCAGTCCTCCCCCCTTTCACCTCCTCTTCTTATTATCTCATAACAACAATCGAAAAACTTTTGAAAAATATAAGTTTTTCTTTTTGAAAAAAAAAAAAAAAAAAAAAATTTAAAAAAAATGCCCACTGTAGAAGTACCCAATCCACTCTATGAAGAAACAGAACCAGCTGCCAAAGAACCTCCATCAGGATCAAGTGAGCTTCTAGCTAAAGTACAAGCAGAAGGTAGTTTTGAGTGTGTTATTTGTCTTGAAGCGCTGTGTGATAACGATAGCGGTCCAGTATGTGTTCTGACAAAATCAAAAAGTGGGAACAGAGTGTGTCGGCATTTTTTTCACATGCACTGTGCTCAACGCATCAAATCAGTGGACGGAAAAGGCTATGGCGAAAGAGTCCAAACCTACTTCACTGACTCGGTTGTTAAAAGTTGTCCTAACTGTAGAAGTGAGTTTGATGGAGTGAAAGAAGTCCCAGATCCAAAAATGAAACCTTTAGAGTGGTATCAAGTTGTTGAATTTAGTAAAGGAGGGTTATCAAAAGATGAGATAATTGACTGTGTCTGTGCGACATTAAACATCGATTTATCGATTTTAGTTTCTGTTTTGGAAGAGAAATGGAATGAGTGGGATCCCAACGGTGAAGGACTATCAAAGGACACGATAGAGCTTGCCCTTCGAACAATTAGAAAAAGAATGCCTCGATCAGACGAACCACCATTTCTACCTGAAGATCCAATCGGTTGGTTTGACTACTGGGATATCGAATGCGAAGGAAAATTAACAAAAGCTCAAGTAGCTAAGGCTGTGGCATACACGTTGTCATCGAGTGAGAAAGAAGCTGATGAGTTGTTGGAAAATATTTGGTGTTTGTTCGAAATGGATAATCCAAACGCGATAAGTAGAAAGCAATTTTTAGAACCGAGGGGACTCTCAGATACGCTTTCGGCATCACTTGCGGAGGATCCGAGATTTAAGGCACGTGTTGAAACAGCACTTGCTTCTCCAAAGTCACGTCGACATGAATCTCACTCACCCAAATCACAACTTGAAGTAGGAATGCGGGTTCGAATTCTAACTGAAATAGGAACCCCTCGTTACAAATGGGGACGGGTAAGACCAGGTGACATCGGGACCTTAAAATCCATCGACAAGGAGCTCTGTACTTGTAGGGTAGACTTTCCTCGACAGCGATCTTGGAGAGGATACCTCCCAGAATTGGAAAAAGTACCTGCCTACCTCGACACTTACAAACCTTGGCAGATCGGTGACGAAGTTCAAATCATCAAAGACTTAGCAAGAGCTAAAAAACAACAAGATGAACGAAGTAATTGGGTCTCTTCAATGGATGCTACCTGCGGTAAGCTCGGAAAAATCCTTCTCGTCCTCTCAGCTGAGAGGAAGATAAAAGTTCAATTAGCCCGTGGAACATTCGTGTACGTGATGGAGAACTGCGTCAGACCTGGAATGTCAGATCCACAAAAGTTTATTGTCGGTATGAAGGTAAGAGTGAAACCTGAAGTTCACACACCAAAATACCAATGGGGAAATGTATCTCCAGGTGATGTTGGTGCTGTGACGGCAGCTCATAATGTTGCTTTAACATGTCAAGTTTCATTTCCGAAGCATCATAATTGGAAAGGTTATCAACCAGATATGGAGATTGTTGAGGATGCTTCACCACCAGCATCACCACAAAACTTCTCCCCACCGGGTTCGCCTCGTATTCGTGTCGGGGCTTATATTCGAGTCAAACCTAGTGTGACAACACCGAAGTTTGCTTGGGGTAGAATTCATCCAGGTGATATTGGTACGGTAACGGCAGTTGAACGATCAAAAGAGTTAGTAACGGTTGATTTCCCAAGACAAAAAAATTGGGTGGGATATATCAATGAGATGGAAGTGGTAAGGGTTCGGCCTCCAACTACCTCATGGTCGTGTGCTGCTTGTACTTATTTGAATGAACCTGCTTCAGCTACATGTGATATATGCGACAGTCCTCCACCGCAGATAACAGATTCAGACCTGTAGAATGTGAGCAGCGAGTTGGTTTTTTTTTTTTTTTTTTTTTTTTTTTTTTGTTCCCTTCTCCCCTCCCTTATTTATTTTTCAACGATAACTACACAAAAAAACGCTAGTGTTGCAAACTGTTTTTATTTTTTCTTTTTTGTAAACAATTATCGAAAAGGGATTTTTACGCATTTTTTTTTTTTTTTTTTTTTTTTTGTTGTCTCTTGCTGTTGTTTTATAGGTGAGTGGTTTTTTCCGCCACATAGTTGATTAATTGATATATATATACTTTAATGTTTTGTTTCAGTTCCTGTTATTACGTTTCCTCCCCACATCTCCACATCTCCACCCTCCGCCCTCTTGGTACATAAACCATATTTATTACTGTGTCGTTGTTGTTGTCGTTCTCTCTCTTTTTTTTTTTTTTTTTGAAGGAAGAAGAAATAGAAAAAAAAAAAAAAAAAAGAAAAAAAAGCCCCCAAGAAAAGGAAGACTTTGAAAATTTCGTTTTTTTTTTGTTTTTATTTTTTATTTTTTTTTGAAGGAAGAAGGAATAGTACAGACCTGCGGAAACGAACAATCAAAAAAAAAAAAAATGTGTGTAGTATTTTTTTTTTTCTTTTCCCTATTCTCTCCCTACCTACCATTTTTTTCAAAGAGTGGTTGATTTTAAGCAAGTAATTTGTAGGTGAAACCTACACTCTGCCGTATTACATTATACCCTGGTTTTGGTTTCCCAGGGCTCACGATTAATTCAAAATTGAATAACTCGATTCCGTACTGCACTGAATGACAACACGGAAAAAAGAGATGTGTATGCAGCTAAGTTAGAAACATTTATTATAATGTAAAGTATTTACGTCAATCAGCAGAGAATAGGGCGGGAAAAAAAAAAAAAAAAAGGAAAAATAATAGAAATGAACATAAAAAAGGTTTTCGTCTATCTTAATAGTTTTTACGTAAAATTCACAACTTTTTCTTACTTGTGTGAAAAATGATATTTTTTAAAAAAGAAAATAAAAAAAAAAATCGCGCTATTGACAGACAAAAAGAGCCGCCCCCCCTCTTCCTTTTTTTTTATAGTTTTTTTATATTTTAATAAAAGAAACAAAAGTAACTACACTCCAGTCCTGCAAACTGGAGTGCCTCAGTCTAAATAATTGATTGACTTACTTCTACACCATACTGATGATGAGAGAATAGAGGTAAGAGGTATATGGATTACTCTCGAAACCTAAATAGTTACTTTAAAAGGCTAAGTTAAGCATCACCATAGTCACTGTATCCTTAACAGATGTTAAACCATCGCTATGTTACGCGATACAAAACAGTTGTATTTTACAAATTCAAACATTCAACCCCCCTCTTCCTAGTGTTCGTCTTTTTCTGTGATTAAGTTTTCAAGACAATATAATTATTAATTATGTACTCATGCGTATGGCAAGGTGGCTCTCAACTATGTTCACGTGTCTGCCGCTGACAAGTCAAGTTATCGTGATGAACACACAGTTTCAAATTACCCCTTTCTGGAATGACTCAGTCACAATAGCTGACTGACTGACTGACTGACAATATAATTATTAATTATGTACTCATACGGGTTTTTTTATAAAAAAAAACTGTTAACGGTAACATATGGCAAGGTGGCGCTCAACTATGTTCGTGGCCTCCAGTGGTCACTTACTACTACTAATTATGTACTCATACGTATGGCAAGGTGGCTCTCAACTATGTTCGTGGCCTCCAGTGGTCACTTACTACTACTAATTATGTACTCATACATATGGCAAGGTGGCGCTCAACTATGTTCGTGGCCTCCAGTGGTCACTTACTACTACTAATTATGTACTCATACATATGGCAAGGTGGCGCTCAACTATGTTCGTGGCCTCCAGTGGTCACTTACTACTACTAATTATGTACTCATACATATGGCAAGGTGGCGCTCAACTATGTTCGTGGCCTCCAGTGGTCACTTACTACTACTAATTATGTACTCATACATATGGCAAGGTGGCGCTCAACTATGTTCGTGGCCTCCAGTGGTCACTTACTACTACTAATTATGTACTCATACATATGGCAAGGTGGCGCTCAACTATGTTCGTGGCCTCCAGTGGTCACTTACTACTACTAATTATGTACTCATACATATGGCAAGGTGGCGCTCAACTATGTTCGTGGCCTCCAGTGGTCACTTACTACTACTAATTATGTACTCATACATATGGCAAGGTGGCGCTCAACTATGTTCGTGGCCTCCAGTGGTCACTTACTACTACTAATTATGTACTCATACGTATGGCAAGGTGGCTCTCAACTATGTTCGTGGCCTCCAGTGGTCACTTACTACTACTAATTATGTACTCATACGTATGGCAAGGTGGCTCTCAACTATGTTCGTGGCCTCCAGTGGTCACTTACTACTACTAATTATGTACTCATACATATGGCAAGGTGGCGCTCAACTATGTTCGTGGCCTCCAGTGGTCACTTACTACTACTAATTATGTACTCATACGTATGGCAAGGTGGCGCTCAACTATGTTCGTGGCCTCCAGTGGTCACTTACTACTACTAATTATGTACTCATACGTATGGCAAGGTGGCGCTCAACTATGTTCGTGGCCTCCAGTGGTCACTTACTACTACTAATTATGTACTCATACGTATGGCAAGGTGGCGCTCAACTATGTTCGTGGCCTCCAGTGGTCACTTACTACTACTAATTATGTACTCATACATATGGCAAGGTGGCGCTCAACTATGTTCGTGGCCTCCAGTGGTCACTTACTACTACTAATTATGTACTCATACGTATGGCAAGGTGGCGCTCAACTATGTTCGTGGCCTCCAGTGGTCACTTACTACTACTAATTATGTACTCATACGTATGGCAAGGTGGCGCTCAACTATGTTCGTGGCCTCCAGTGGTCACTTACTACTACTAATTATGTACTCATACATATGGCAAGGTGGCTCTCAACTATGTTCGTGGCCTCCAGTGGTCACTTACTACTACTAATTATGTACTCATACGTATGGCAAGGTGGCGCTCAACTATGTTCGTGGCCTCCAGTGGTCACTTACTACTACTAATTATGTACTCATACATATGGCAAGGTGGCTCTCAACTATGTTCGTGGCCTCCAGTGGTCACTTACTACTACTAATTATGTACTCATACGTATGGCAAGGTGGCGCTCAACTATGTTCGTGGCCTCCAGTGGTCACTTACTACTACTAATTATGTACTCATACGTATGGCAAGGTGGCGCTCAACTATGTTCGTGGCCTCCAGTGGTCACTTACTACTACTAATTATGTACTCATACGTATGGCAAGGTGGCGCTCAACTATGTTCGTGGCCTCCAGTGGTCACTTACTACTACTAATTATGTACTCATACGTATGGCAAGGTGGCGCTCAACTATGTTCGTGGCCTCCAGTGGTCACTTACTACTACTAATTATGTACTCATACATATGGCAAGGTGGCGCTCAACTATGTTCGTGGCCTCCAGTGGTCACTTACTACTACTAATTATGTACTCATACGTATGGCAAGGTGGCGCTCAACTATGTTCGTGGCCTCCAGTGGTCACTTACTACTACTAATTATGTACTCATACATATGGCAAGGTGGCTCTCAACTATGTTCGTGGCCTCCAGTGGTCACTTACTACTACTAATTATGTACTCATACGTATGGCAAGGTGGCGCTCAACTATGTTCGTGGCCTCCAGTGGTCACTTACTACTACTAATTATGTACTCATACGTATGGCAAGGTGGCGCTCAACTATGTTCGTGGCCTCCAGTGGTCACTTACTACTACTAATTATGTACTCATACGTATGGCAAGGTGGCGCTCAACTATGTTCGTGGCCTCCAGTGGTCACTTACTACTACTAATTATGTACTCATACGTATGGCAAGGTGGCGCTCAACTATGTTCGTGGCCTCCAGTGGTCACTTACTACTACTAATTATGTACTCATACGTATGGCAAGGTGGCGCTCAACTATGTTCGTGGCCTCCAGTGGTCACTTACTACTACTGCCGCTGACGGATACAATTGTTGGAGAAATTGTTGTTCCTTTTTGAGCTTAAGGATGCATGCAGTATCAAATTACTACCCCCCCTTTTCTTCCCCAATTTCTTCCCCAACTACCATTTCACAGATTCGAAAGCAGAAGGGAAAAAAAAAAAAAGAAAAGGAAAACGAATACATCTTAAATCTTAAACTTTTACAATTCACAACTTTTTCTTACTATGTGTGAAAATAATATTTTTTAAAAAAAAAAAATTAAAAAAAAAAAATCGGCGCTGTCTCTTTATTTCTTATGTGTAGATCTGATTTGTGAAAAAGTAACTTGCGACTGACATGATACCCTGTCGCAGTACTAGAAACACATCTTCTGACCTCTTGCGAACTATTTATTGCAAGATGAACTTTATTAATAAAAAAGAATCAAAAAAAAAAAAAAATAAGTGCGAGACCATCCCCCAATAGCAGCAAAACCAGGATTATCTGAAAGTATCAATTAACGTGAAGCTCTCTTTTTGGTTGGCTACATCGCTGGGTTTAGGGGAAAAATAAAGAAAAAAAAAAGAATAAAAAAAAAGGGATGGATAATTTTGTATTTGTTGTTGTTGTTGCACCGACGAAGTCGGAGAAAAAAAAGAAACTATTCAGATTAAGAGCCCTCGTTTGTTTATTTATGATCACAATATAATGTTATTTTATTTATTCTTTTTTATTCCCTTTGTGCTGTTCTGTCGGTAATATTGTCTGCGATCAACAAAATTATATATAAATAAGGGCTTATCTGAAAAAGTTTTTTTTTTTTCCTCCCCTCTTCTTATCATTTGTTTCAAGCAACGTAGAAAAATAATAGAAGGCAATGAGGGTGAATCAGGATTCGTGTAATTTTTTTTTTTTTTTTTTTTTTTTTGTGGGGAAAAAAAAAAAAAAAAAAAAAAAAAAAAAAGAACAACAGAATCCGCTCCTAGAGTTATTAATTATTCACTTCGAGTCTCATTTTTTTTTTTGTGTTAATTTTTTAATTTTTTTTTTTGTTTTGTTTTTTTAAAAATACGAAAAAAAAAAAAAATAAATACATTTCTTGACTTCGAAAGAAGAATCTTTATTCCAGTTCACACCAACCACGTCAGGTTTTTTTTCTGTACAAAAAAAAAAAAAAAAAAAAAAAAACTAAATTTTTTATTTTCCCTCACATCTACTGAACAATACTGACGACGAGGGAATAACTTCAAGAGAGACTTACAGGTGAAGAACTCTTAGTGATATGAATTTTTTTAAAATTTTTTTTTTACAAAGATTACGAGTAAAGTGAGATCCCATGCTTTGATGTAATACAGATGTTTATATTCGTATAAATCCTAATCAAAAAGGGGTTTTAATCACTCGTTCTGACTTTGACATTATTTCCTTTTCTTTTGGTAGTTTATTTGAAACATGTGATTTTATGTAGACGGAATCCAGTTTATGATGATTAAAGTCTAATCTTTGTTGCGTGTTGACCCCTTAATTTATTTATCCAAAAAAAAAAAAAAAAAATCGTATCAAAATTTCCCTCGTTGTCTCAAAAAAAAAAGTTCAGTTATCCTTAACTGATTTGTTAAATTATTATCGTAAAAAAAATGTTAATATGACACAATGCGTGTTGTGTTGTGTTGTGTTGTGTTGTGTTTTTTTTTTTTTTTTTTTTCCCAAAAATTTCGAACATTCAACCACGCTTTCGTTGTCTTAAAAAGTAATATTAATTTACCCTTTGTGTGTCTTTTTTTTTTTTTTTTTTTTTCACTCCTTTAAAAAAAAAAAAAAAAAAAAAAAAAAAAAAAAAAAAAAGTGAAATCATTTTTTCGCCTTGCTTTCTGAAGTTAGTGAGGTGATATTTTGTTTCTTCTTTCTGACTTCCCGTTTGGGTCGGTGAAAAAAAACTTTAAAAAAAAAAAATTAATTTTGCTTTTTTTTTTTTTCCTGATATCCAAATTTTTTTTTCATTTTTTCCTGTCCTCTTCGATCGTGGTGTTTTTTTTTTTTTCTTTTTTTTTTTTTTTTTTTTTCCTTTGTGGGTTCCTAACGTCGTTCAACAACAAACAGCTTTTTTTTTTTTTTCACCCTTTTTTGTTTAATTGTATCTCCACGAAAATACTAATTTTCCAGTCTACCAATCCAAGGGAGATCGAAAAAAGTACGAAAAATATCTCAGCGTTGTAATCAGTGTGTTGTAATTTGCGACGGGTATTTTTTTTTTTTTTTTTTTTTTCCCCATCTTTTTTTTTTTGTTACTTAAACAACGGAAAAGTCGCAAAAAAACAAAGAGAAAAAAAAATAAAAAAAATTATACATTCGACCACCTGCTGTTGTGCTTCTTCTTGTTGGGAGGAACTTTATTGTGCTGAGACGTCGTTGGCTGGGGGGAATAAAAATAATACATTTTTTTCACCCTCTCTGTGAGTTGTCACTGTAGTTTTATTTGATCGAGTTATTTTTTATTATTATAATCGAAATATATGGTTGGTATATATATTTTTACTTAATAAATAACACGAACAAAGTAACTACATCCTAGTCTTGCTAATTGGAATGACTCAGTCACAATAGCTGACTGACTGACTTCCACACCATAACTGATGAATGAGAGAATAGAGGTAAAGAGGGGTATATGGATTACTCTCGAAACCTAAATAGTTACTTTAAAAGGCTAAGTTGCGCATCACACCTAGTCAACTGCATCTCAGAACTAATGTTAAATTATCGTTTATGTTGTTTTTTATGATACAGTACATTTGTATTTTACGTACAAAATCAAACAGTTAACTCTCCCCTTCTTTTTTTTTTTTTTTTTTTTTTCACCCTCTCTGTGAGTGTCACTTTTGTATCCTCAACAGATTGTTTAATCGAGTTTTTTTTTTTTTTTTTAATATGTTATAATCGAAATATGTAGTTGGTATATATTTTTTACTTAATAAATAACACGTCGTCTCTCTTGTGAAACGTGACCTCTGAACTCCAATTAGACAGCGCGTATGAGATTTCACAACTGTTTTTGTGTTTTTTTGTTTTTCACATGGCAATCAGTTTTTTTAGCCTTAATCTTGTTTTAGTTTTTTTTTTTTTTAAAAAAAGTTGGCCGAATCAAATTTATTCTTTTTTTTCCCTCTCTTTCTTAAATTTTTAAAGAAGAGAAGAAGAATGGGGGAAAAAAGAAAAAACAAAAAAAAAGAATCGGCAAACTTTCACTTTTTTACTCAACACTTTTGTTTTTGTTTGTACCACACAAACCAGGTACGAAATCCTAATAAAGGGAATAGGTTAGTTACGTTGACACGATTCTCTTTTTATTAAACAATAGGTTTTTGTGGATACAAAAAAAAAAAAAAAAAAAAAAAAAACGGATTTGAACTTTACTATTGCATCGAGCAGTTCTTTAAAAATACAGGGTCAGGTACTTCGTCTGTTATGCTAGACGTTGGGTGACTCTCCCTCTTCAAATCAACTACCACCCTGTTGTTGTTATTTGTGCGTTTTTTTTTTTTTTTTTTTTTTTTTTTTTTTTTTTTTTTTGTTGTTTTTTTTTCATATCATAGTCAAATAGTGAAATCTTCGGAGAAAAAAAAAAAAAAAAAAATTCCTTTTCAGGTTGCATTTTTTTTTTTTTTGTAAGGTAAATAATAATAAATATTCGGTAACTTAACGAAAAGGAATACAAAAAAATGATATACATATATATACCACGAATGAAAAGAGAAACGCAATGTGCGTCCGTGGGGGGTTTTTTTTCCGCAGAGGTGCCTCCCTCCTATATTCTAGATTACTACACGAATAAAAAGGTTTACTTAATACTAATAAAGAAACCGGAAATATAAAAAAAACACAAAAAAAAAAAAAAATTTTTTTTTTTCCCCCTGTCCCCCTGTCCCAAATTTTGTCTGTTTTTTTTTTCCTTTATCATTTTATTTTTTTCCCTTCCCTGCTTTGTGATTGGTGCTTTCTTATATATAACCACCGCGGGTATTTTAATATTTTTTTCTTCCTTTTTTTTTTTTTTTCTTTTCTTTTTTTTTTTTACTAGCACCATATTGTCAGAATAATAAAAACTTTTTTTTAAAAAAAAAAAAAAAAAAATAACAAACATAATTGTGAAAAAAAAAAAAAAAAAAAAAAAAAGAAAAATGAATTAAAATTAACTGAACAGATGTTAGCCATTCTTTTTGGATTTTGCAGTCCATTCCGTCTTCCGGTTTTTTCGTGTACAAACAAATAGTTTTTTTATTTTATTTTTATTCTTTCTTCTTCTTCTTCTTCTTCTTTTTTTTTATTCCTTTTTTCCCTGTTAATTGGAGAAACATGAATTAAAACACAAATCGCAAATCCATTATTCAAAATAAAAAAAAACTATTTTTTTTTTTACATACAGGTCATGATAATGTGCTTCTGTGATGTTTTATTTAAACTTAACCCGTCGTCACTTATAGCCGAAAAAGAGTAGTAGAAGGTTGCGTACCAGGCAAAATTACTGAGCTATTTTTTTTTTCCAAAGATCTCAAAATCTCGTCGGTGAGAGGGGGGGGGTTGTTCGGATGTTGTTTAATTTCTTGATTGAAACAAACCTCTAATTCCGCACAAAAGTTTTTCAAAATTCCTGATTTCAACACAAAAGTATGAGAAAACCACCAAGCTCCACACACGAAGTTTAGCATCAAAAACACGAAACTTTCAAAAAAAAAAAAAAAAAAAAAAAATGTCCGACGTTACTGATGCATTTTTTTCTTTGCAAGTGTTCTGCAGTTTCACTTCTGCCACTAACTGTGTGTTCAAAGAAGCTCGTCAAACCTCGATTTTGCGGATTCTAAGATTAATATGAATGTGAATCGCTGATACATTCGCAAAGCGACGATGTACCCAGGTGAAGAAGGAGTTGCACCGCTTCCAAAAGGTGAAAGATGCTATTGAGTTGTGTGAGTAACTAATGGATTGATTGAAAGCTAAGAATGTGATGACTTGGGAAATGATAAGAGTAATCTTCTTTCTGGAACTTCTGCTCAGTACATGCAATTGTGTCTTGTTGACACGCGGGAACCCTTCGGGCAGTACTGCGCTCTTGATTCAAAGTAGCCTTAAAAAAGCTCTCATGCTTGCATGAGTTAGATACCCTGATAACCCGGTCAGAAACAGGAGTGTCGCGACCAGGCTGTCTGTAACTCGCAGGTGTCTTGGCCTTGAAATTCGGGTGGTACGACGTGTAAGAGGACAACAGTTCTCTGTAAGGTGACCCAGCCCTGCACACATACCGTTCTTTGCATGCACTCAGTAAAATTTCCGTAGGGTGAGAACACTCACTTTTTTTTCAAAATTTTGGAAGCTGGTTGAAAATATGATTTTTGTGTGGAGCTTGGCGGTTTTTTGAAAACTTTGTGCGGAATTAGGGGTTTTCCCTTATAAATTTTTATTAATAATGAGCAGGCAGAGTCCATTCCAGAGTAGGTACATTAGTTGGTATTGTTATTTTGGCTTTCACCCGCCATGATGGATCCTAACAACAACCTCTCCCACCTTTGCAATGAGGCAAAGCAGACAGTTTGACGTGAATTCTCTCTTCGTTTCAACTGGTCGAGTTACCTTCATCAGACTCAACACCGCCAACTGCGACACAGGTGGGAAGACTCCCCAAGTATGGTCACTTAGTAGTTTGAAATGAATTCTCTATTCTCGGAGGTATTTACTTTTATTTGATGAGTTGATTATTCTTATTTTTTCACACAGTTTCTTATTATATAAAAAAATGGATCCTCGATACTCCGCGGGTAACTCACCTGCTCCATTGTTAGGAACGATGGGATCTCCTCCAGGGTTACGCAGCCCAGAGAGGACTGAATCGATTACCTGGAGGAAACTGTTTCTTTGGTATCGACCTCTTCACAGTGGTATTGTATTGGGGATTGGAATATTGTTGTTCGTGCTGGTTCAGTTTGCGGAATTCTCGGTTATTGGGATAGCAGCTCAGTTATTTATTATGAATTTAATACTTTCGCTTGTGTTTAGAATGTACCTCGAGAATAGGACACCTCGAGTTCAATTCCCTATGTGGGATTGGAATTTGGAGTTAAACAGGTTCTTTGAACTGATACTTCCGAACGTTAACTCTGCTGTAATTGCTGTTAACCACGTCATCTGTTGGACAGATTGGAAAGTTTCGGTTACGGTATTGGCGTTCACTTTTATGATTAGCGTTTTTAGCGTCGCAGTTGATACCCTGACAATGTTGTTTGGAATTTGGATTTGTTCGTTTTCGATTCCAGTTTTTTGGGAACCAAGACCGAAACATGATTCTGTGAAATCACCACCGAGAAGACCTAATTCACCTCTTCTCAGACATCAGTCACCTGAAATAGTACCCACTCCTGTTATGGTTCAGACATCACCAATAGTTGGAACACGAGTAGTGAATGTCGGGTCAGTTGGTACCTTCAGATCAGCGTCGCCTTCTTTCGTTGAATCAAACATTGTGAAACCATCAAGTCCTCCACATCATATAAATCAATCAACACAAGCAGCGACTCACAGTCAAATTACTGCTCTTCCTTTTGGTGAAGGAAGCTGTCCACTCACAGGCCTACCATATGTCGCAGGAGCTGTTGATGATTTTCAAATTCTAACACCGTCACACATGGTGTTGCACGCGGATGTAGTCCTACAATTGGGATTATCGTGGTCAACAAAGGTGTTAAACGTAAAGTATGGAAAAACTTTTTTATTTGATGTGAGTAATCCAGGACCACCAACTTCAATTGAAAATCAACTAATCTCATCGATCCGAAGAGAAGTTGGGAAGGGATCGGATGACACAGTTAGGATAGTTGTCAGTGGTGCGACTCAAGAATATGTTTTAAAAGTACCTCCTGAAAACATAGACAGGTTGCTAGGTATCTACGACATGATTCTGAGAGTTAGTGGTCGTGGACGTCAGGAACTCCCTCCACCACCTTCACAACTACCTCCTCCACATGCACCTCCTCCTTCAAGAGACGTTTTCAGTTCATTGGCTGTTGCAAATGCTCGCCTTGAGTCTTTGAGCTCCCGATCACCTATCTATCCAGCTGCTTATTAAGAGAAGGTGTGTTTAAGTCTAAACAAACGAGCTACTTATGATGAAAAATCGAGACGGGATGAAAGTAGAGCAATGCGCCTAACGAGGGCTCATAATCAGCCCTTTTTTTTTTTTTTTTTTTTTTTTGTTGTTGCTGCACCGATGCAGTCGGTGAAGAAAATTCTATTCAGATTAAGAGCCCTGCTTGTGTATCTATTTTTCCGTTTGTGCTGTCAGTAATACTCTCTGCTTATTAAAAAAAAAAAATTCTTTTTTTTTTTCAGTCAGAAAATTACTTTGCACAGGCAGTGAGAAATGGGTGTTTTTTTTTTTTTTTTTTTTTCTTTTTTTTTCTCTCAATTTCAACCCTATATAGTTGGGTTAAAGTTACTTTTTTGTTACGTACTGTACTGTATCATTATATTTGTTTGTGTGTGTGTGCTGTTGTTTTTTTTTTTTTCCTGATTAGATTTTAATCCCTCCCTCCCTCCCCGAATGATTTATTAACTTCTTTTGTTACATTAGTCTGACTGATACGTTTATTAGTGTTTGTTGCGTTTTCTGATTTTTTTTTTGTATCACCCCCCCAGGACTTTTTATAAATAAAATGTGTGTTGTTGTTGTTGTGGTAAAGAGTTTTCTGTTGACTAAACCTCTGGCTGCTGATATTCTTATAATTTTTTTTTTTTTTTCTTTTTTCCCCCCTCTCACTTTTACTTAATAGAAATTACACATCCTTCTTTTGGTTATTAAAAAAAAAAAAAAAAAAAAAAGGATGTTCGTAGCTACCAGAAGCCACGAAGAGAACTCTCGTTGGGTTATTCCGTTATTGTTGTTCTCTTCGGGAATTATGTTTGAAGATACTGGTGTTTGGTTTAGTACCTTCGGATGTTGTTTTGTATTGATGTGGATTGGTGTGGTTGGGATGTGCTTGTTGACTATCGCTGTCGGTGAATTCGGAAACATGGAAAAATGTCAACCAAATAAAACAAATCAATTTCAAATGATGGGAATTGAGATTTGGGAAATGACGACGGCGGTGTTTGTCGCTTCTGCTTTGAGCACGTGGCCGATATCGAGATACCGTTTGGGACAAGAGTTGGCATGCACGAGTGATTTCACTGTGGCTTCACATGGTTATGCCGATGGAGTAGGTCTGGTGATCATTTCGTTTAAAATGATCGCAGTCATTCTCGCCTCTGATGCGTATCTCTATTGGAAACACCGAATACTACACAGCAGATCTTTTTACATATTTCACAAATCTCATCATCAATTTTACAATCCAACACCCTTTGCTGGATTTGCAGTTGCTCCTATGGAAGCAGTCATCACCTTCGGACCAATTCTCGCTTTTTGCTTTCCAAAATTCTCGTTTTACACACCTGTTCATATGCCTGGAATCTGTTGTTTTGTTTTTTTAAACTTTTATCTTCATGCCGGTTTTAAGATTCCGATTCTGGAGAAATTACTTCCGATTTTTTTCATCAACACGAGTGGGTTTCATAATATGCATCATGAAAAGACACATACTCACTTTGGAGAGATGTTGGTGTTGTGGGATTATTTTCTTGGTACCGACACTGGTGTTTTGGATATGAAAACAGGTTGGAAAGTAATTCAACCACCTATCCCTTGAAGTCTGCAAATAATTTTTTTTTTTTTTTTTTTTTTTTTTTTTTTTTTTTTTTTTTCTGATAAAATTTTGGAGTCTCTCCCTTTTTTTTCTTTTTTTTTTTTCTTCCGTATTTTAAAAGAGTGAACCGACGTAAACTTTTTCTTTTTTTGCACCGACAAATTGGGAGAAAAAACTATTCAGATTAAGAGCCCCTCAGTTTATTTATTATTGTCATGTTATCTATTTCCCTGTGCCATCAGTAAAACTAGCTGCGATCAACAAAGGATAAGGCTTATCTGAACGGTTTTTTTTTTTTTTTTTTTTTAAATACATACGGTTTCAGTGACAAGAAGCAAAAAAAAAAAAAAAAAAAAATCGCTGAAATTTATAAATTCATTTTTCTTTTTTTTTTCTAAAATGTGCGGTGTTTTTCTCTCCCTCTCTTTATATTGTCAAGACATGTTCTTCATTTTTTTTTTCTTGTTTGTTAAAATACCAACAGTTTCAGTGACAGAAGCAAAAAAAACTCGCTAATTTTATAAATTTGTCGTGCAGTGTCTGTCTCTCTCTCTCTCTTTATATTGTCAAGATATCTCGTTCTTCTTTTGAGGCTCGGAGTTTTTTTTTTAAAAATTTTATTTTTATTTTAGAATAATTCTGGATAATTAATAAAAAAAAAAAAAAAAAAAACTATTCGCGGCCGTGTGAAATTTTTTTCATTACCTTCTCCCTCTCAATTCACTCCCTCTTTTCTCACATTATCAGTGGTCGATAAATTTGCTAATTTGATCCTCTTTGATAGCGAGTTTTTGATTCTGCTGTTTTTTTTTTTTTTTTTTTTTTTTTTAAATTTTATTTGTTCTCCGACTTTTGGTATGTTAGGTTTATGAGATGTCGCTTGTGTGCGAATAAGTAAAAAAAAAAAAATGTACCTCGATTTTGCTGGCCAACAAAAAAAAAAAAAAAAAAAATTGTGTAAACACTATTTCTGGATACCTGCTTGAGTATTGGTAAACAGTTCAGTGCTTTGATTTTTTTTTATTTATTTTAATTTTTGATTAAGAGAAGATTTTTTACTTATATTTCTATTTTTTTCTCTCATCAAAACTAGAAAAAAAAAAAAAAACATGAAAAAAGAGGAGCAGGTCTATATTTTAGAGGAAAAAAAAAAAAAAAAAAAAAAAAAAAACAACAACGTATTAATCACATTCTAAACACAAAACCAGGGGGGAGGGGAGAGTGCGAATTTCCACAACCATGCACGCCATCAGCTACAACAATGTAAAGCATTATAACTTAACAAATGGAGCTTCGTTACCCCAATGGCTTTCAGATAAGAAGCAAAGAGAGTTATCGAAAGTTAATGAAAGACGGAGGGTTGAGTTAGTGCAACACATGGAGTTTGTGAATGGATCCCCTACTTGTATCAAAATGACCAACGATAGAAATTATATGTGGATAGCTGGAGAATATCCTGCTCAGCTTCGGTGTTATGATTTGAGTGAGGTAACGATGAAATTTTCACGACATGTGGAAAGTCAAATCGTTGATATGTGCTGCCTCTCTGACGACTACAAAAAAATAGTCATGTTGGAACGCAATCGTTTCATTGAATTTCATAACCAAGGTGGTCGACATGCGAGGATCAGAGCCCCTAAAGAAGGACGTGCCATAGACTACGACTCCAGAACTGCATCGGTAATCGTTCCGACATCATGTGCAAGCGTTTATTTATTTGATTGTGATGCGGGGTGTTTTAAAGAACCGATCGTAACTCAAGCAGAAGCAAATAATTGTATTGCTGTGTGTCCATCACATCCCCTGTTGGCGATTGGAGGTGAGAACGGAAAAATTGAATGCGCTGATTTGAGGACTTCTGAGAGGGTAGCGTCGCTAAACGCGGCGGCGGGGATTGATTTTCATAATTATAATAGTGAGGAGGATGTGGGAATCACGTCACTCTCATTTGATGAGGGTGGAATGAGGATGTTCGCAGGTACATCAACAGGTGTAGTTGGTATCTATGATATCCGTAAGAACACTCCACTGCTACTTAAAGACCATAACAACTCATTACCAATTAGAAGAATTCAAACTCATACTTGTTTCGATAAGAAATACATCGCCTCAGCTGATGAAAAGGGAATCAAAATATGGGATGTAAACACCGGGAATACCTTCACTACAATCGACGCATCTCACGAACTTTACGATTTTGTAATCCCACGAGCAGCATCAGACAGAGATTCTGGTGTTATTCTTGCCGCATGTGACACAGCTCATGTAAACGCTTTCTTTGTACCTCAATTAGGACCAGCTCCAGCTTGGTGCAGCTATCTAGAATCCATCACTGAAGAACTTGAAGAAACAACAGCAGGAGAACACAATCAATACGATGATTTTAAATATGTGACTAGAGAAGAGTTGGAGGAGCTTCACCTTACTCATTTATTGGAGTCTAGACCAGATCAAATATTCCCGTACATGCATGGATTCTACGTCGATTTACAATTATATAGAACATCAAAATCAGTAATGGATCCATCAGAGTATAAGGATTGGAAAAGACAGAAACTACTTGAAAAGAAGGAAGCAGAAGATCGTATTTCTGTTGTTAAGAAGAAGAAAAACCTTCTCAAGCCTGTGAAGGAAACGGTTGTAGATGATCGTTTCAGTGGAAAACTCGCTGAAAGCAAATTTAACGTCGATCCTAAGAGTGAGGCATTTCTAAAATATCACCACAATCTCAGGGGAGGTGATGCTTTTAAACAGGCTGAACAAGATGATGACGATGAGAGCGAAGGAGGCAGCAGCGGTCTCAGCGACGCCGAACCAGCTTACCGTCCTCGTGGATACGAAAACCGTGAGCGTAAGAACCTTGAAATGTTCGAACTAAAAGAAGGAAGAAACATCCTCGAAACTAAAAAAGAATCTCACAGAGGTAGAAAACGTGAAAAACAAGAAAAGCTGACCATCGGTGAGCTACTTGCCAAACAGAAATTGGAAGGAAAAACATCAACGAAATCAAAGGTAACAACTCAGGAGGGAGGTACCATTAAACAAATGTCATTCACGATGACTGATCGTACAAAGACTCGCCGTTCCAACAGCGCCGTCGATGATGACGGTGATGAAAGAAGGAAACGTCCAAAGGTATGAATTCTATCTATTTTTCTTCCCTCACCCCCCCACAAACTTCACTTCACATTAAAACCAACAGGGGGGAGGCAAAGGAAAGGGAGGAGGTAAGGGTAAGGGAGGAGGAGGCAAGGGCAAAGGAGGAGGAAAAGGCGGCAAAGGAGGGAAGGGAAAAGGGAAGGGTAGGAAATAAATAAATAAAAAAAAAAAACAACAACCAAACCTTCCCTTCCGTGTCGCGAGAGTATTTTGTTTATTATCAGCATCAGAAGTTAGTCAGTTTGCTCTCCGTCATTTACGTAACAAATATTTTATCAAATCCGGTCAGCACTTTTTTTTTTTGTGATTTGAAGGAACCAAATTTATTATTAACTTTATTATTTGTTTTACTCAGGAGAGGGAAGGTAACTTGATAAACCTTTTGATTAAATATAAAGCAACTTGAAACTGGATAAAACGAATCCAGATTTCGGCCAAACCTGGTTGCAGTTTCATCACCATGTACATCTTATTTATATTCACTCTTTTCAAAAAAAGGTGTATTTTTTTTTTTTAAAAAAAAAAATATAACAAAGATGACCACCACAAGTGAATTCATTAATAATTTAGAACGATTGGGAAAACTTTACCAAAGTAAATTATTATCTGATAATGAATACGTCAGATGTAAGACAGCAATGATTGAAAAATTTGAAACTCCCATCCCGTCAGACGATAAAGAATTAACTGCTTCTGTAGAACAACCAAAACAACTTCTGGCTGAAGCATCGTCTCAACAAGATGATGAAAATGAAAATGAAAATTTAAATAATAATATTATGTCGGCTTTGTCTGACTTGGGCGATGGATCTTCTGGAACGGATATCTTCAAAGCTATTCAAGAAGCCAATCAGGTTCACAGTCTAATCATCAAGGGAACTGCTTCAAACATAGATAACGGTGAGATGCGTAATCTGCTTCAGAAACACGCTGCTTTAACAGAACGAAGATCGCTGACTCCTCCGATGTGATTGGAGATGCATGGTTGAAAGCAAAAAAATTACTTTTTTTTTTTTTTTTATTGTTGTAGCTAACCTTTTTTTCCTTTATTAGGATTTTTGTACTCTGGTTTTAGTGGAAACTTTTCCGTTACTGAGTAGCTGACTGTCTTCTGCAAAAAAGTGAGTAGCCTGAGGGAAAGTCTCCAGTTGTTACACGAACACAAAAAAGAAAAAAAAAAGTGTGAGTTAAAAAAAAAGTTTGCGAAAAAAAAAAAAAAGCATTCATTTCGCTAATTGGACATTTCTTTTATGAATTGAAAAATAGTATTACATTAAAGCCTTTTTTTTAATCTTTAATTTCAAAGTAAACTCCTTGAAAGGGGGGAGGGGAGCCAACTTGATTCCATGATTAAATGTGAAGCAACTTGAAAACTTGGCTAAAACGAATATAGAGGTTTTCAGTCAAAATCTGGTTGCGATGAAATAACCCCCCTATTCCCCTGTAGCTTAAAAACCTAGTATTTCTTTACACACTTTTCGAAATCAAATTAAAATTAAAAGAAAAACTAGGGAGGGGAGGTAAAGTTATATAATGTTAAAGAATATTTTTTTAGAGAAAAAAAAAAAGAGTTTTTTAAAAAAAAAAAAAAAAAAAAAAACTGTTTTTTTTTTCTTGACTAATCAATATACTAATCTTTAACCTTGAAATTTTTTTTTTTTTTGTGTTTTTTTTTTCTCTCTTTTTTTTCCACTTTTCTTAACTTAAAAACCAACTCTTTTTATAAAAAGAAAAGTTATTTCACAACATGGAAATTAAAGTATTTTCGATCTTAGCGATGGCGTGTCTCACTGCTGGTATGAGTGATGAAAGAAATATTTGTGGAAAAGCAGGTCAGCAGGCCATCAGATTCGCTATGAATAATAAAGGATACCTTTGCGATGACGCTGAGAGGAGCTACGAAATGATGAACACGACTGTGACGATGCCGAAATTTCAAAATATAAGTCACATGGTGACTTGCTACATGATTTCGAAAGACATAGCTCAGAAAGGTCAAGTTTCGACTTGGCCAAAAGTCTTAATTTCTCTTGGATCAAACTACTCAATAGTGTTCTCAGCATCTGATACATACCCGCACTATATGGATCCACAAATGGACGTTCACTACTCAAAAATTGATCCTGAGGAAAGAAGGGAAAACGCTAAAGAACTCAATGCTGTTGTCAGCTATCGTCAACTTGCGAATTCTTGGAACGTCTTGGGAAGGAGATCGAAACTAATCACACCAATGAGTAGGAAAGAATGGTCAAAATGGTCGTTAAAATTGACACTTCGATTGGAACAACTGCTCCCAATCACATCATGCGATTCCATCGTTGATAACAAACAGTTATCGAACGCAATCACTTCGTTGTATTCGGTGTTTTGGGAAGAATGGAGGGATCTCTATTCGTTTATCGGATTTCATCAACAAAGTACTCAAATGTGTTTTTCAAAGAGTTATTCAAAGTCTCTCAATCCTCCTTCGTTCGAAGCTCCTACTTCCTATGTTAAAAATTTTCCGAAATTAAATTCAGAATATAGCGATCCGAAAAAATACTTTCTGCCGATTGGTGTGATGAAATCCCTCGACGACATTACTTTTGGAAAAAAACCGAAAATTGAAAAAAACAGCGAGACAGAAAAATCAAATGACATCTCAAATGACGAATTGTAGATGTTTTTTTTTTTTTTTGAATAATGTAATCGGCTGCTGTTTTTTTGGTATAGCCGCTGACAGAATGAAAAAAAAATGATAATTATCATTTTTAAGAAAAAGAAATACGTTTTGTATTAAACTTTTCCACCACGATCAGAGTAGCAGGACTGCTACTCGCGTTATCGATTTACTTTTAAAAAAAAAAAAAAAAAAGAATTAAAAAAAAAAAAACTGTAGTGTTTTTTCACGACCGTGCTGTTCATTTCAAATTTCAATCAAAACGTTTTGTTAAGAAAAAAATAATGGACAAAAACTTCACTTTTTTTTTTTTTTTTTGTTTTTTTTTTTTTTTTTTTGACTCAAAACTTTTGTTTTTGTTTGTACCACACAAACCAGGTACGAAATCCTAATAAAGGAAATAGGTTAGTTACGCTGACACGATTCTCTTTTCTACCTAAAACAATGAGTTTTTTTTTTTTTGTGTGGATACAAAAAAAAAAAAAAAGAAAACAGCAACAACATAACAGCAGTTGACGTGGATGGTTTATTGACTTCAATTCTCAATTTTTTTTTAAAAAAAAATTTTTTTTTTCCAGATTAAGAAAAATAAATAAAATAAAATGGAGGTAGTCACCAACACTAACTTGGATTTCATAATATCGGAACACTCTCTCCACCAAGAGTCTTCAAAAGTATACCTTCCGTTGTTGTACGGTAATAGCGAAGAGCTGACGTGTCTCGATTTGGAAAACTGCCACATGACTGACGTCGCAGTCGGATCTCTTTGTGATGCTTTGAGAACCAACACAAAAGTACACACGATCAACGCGAGTGGAAATCTGATTGGAACTGAGGGATGTCACGCTCTTGCTTCTCTGTTAGAGAATAACAACACAATTAGATCGTTGTTGCTGTCTAATAATCCTCTCACTGACGTTGGATGTAAATCATTGTTGGAAGCTCTGGTTGTGAATACTTCGCTTATTCGCATTGATATCGACTATTCTAATAAACTGACTTCAAGTCTGGTGGATGCCATTAGGATCATGGTGAGGTTGAACACGGTTCCTGGATTTCTGAAAGAAAATATCTTATCAATTCAGAACAACACGATTCGGTTAATCGACCTCAGTTTCGACTCTGAAGAATTTCGAGTCACAGAAAAAAAATCTGAAAAACTCGACTGCTGGGCTGCCGAAAGAATTTCTGATGCTTTAATAAATAATCGAACGGTTGAAGTCCTCCGACTTTGCAATCAGCAAGTCGGAGACAACGGTGCTCGTGCTTTATCAAAAATGCTTCACCAAAATGAACGACTTGATAAAATTGATTTGTTTGGCAATGTTGTTACGGCAACTGGTGCTGAAGCGTTTATCAAAAGCATTGATACGAACAACACTATTCAGTTTATCAACTTGAAATCTAATTGCGTATCAGATGAAATACTTTTTGAAGTTGAGAAGAAACTCTCTCTAAACAGTCAACCTCTCTACTTAAAGAAATATTTACCATTGATAGCAGATAACGATCCGACTGTTTGCGATCTCGTCCTCGATGAACATGAAAGTTTCAGATACTACAATGACGTGTCTGTTCGTTTATTGTCAGAAGCGATTGTCGGGAATGACAATTTAACGTCTCTGAACCTCTCTAACAACCAAATTACTGATGTTGGAGTAAGCTTCCTATCAGAAGCATTAAAAACAAACAACAGCATTAAATCACTCAACCTGAACAACAACAAACTCGGAAGCAACGGAGCGAAACATCTAGCAGAAGCATTGAAATTAAACAAGTCATTGTTGATACTTCGATTAATGAACACCCAGTTGGACGACGTCGGTGGGGAAGCATTGGCATCTGCAGCAATGACTAATAGCACGTTAACGCAGTTAGACTTGTCGTTTAATCCGAATATTAGGGAGTCGGGATCTCATTTTGTTAAAGCCGTTCAGCACACGAATCAATTAAAAGATTTAGTTTTGAGAGGAACAGCTGTGTCGGGTGTTACGTTGAAAGCGCTTAGGGATTGCAAAGCAGTTGCGTCAGAACCACCGATACTGCGAATCACAGCAAGCAGATTACATCGCGGTGATGAAACTCTCACGAAGGTTGACTTAAGTGGGAAGGCAGGTGAATTCGTATTGACGGATTCGTCGGCTTTCGTACTCGGACCAATTTTAAAAGAAAATTACATCCTTACTGACATCAACCTAAGCAACAATGAGATTACGAATAATGGAGTCGCAGAACTGTGTGAAGGACTTCTTCACAATAAATATACGTTAAAAAGGCTTGACCTTTCATCAAACAGAGAACTCGACTACGAAACATCAAAATTATTATGTGGTGTTTTACGCCAACACAGAGCATTGAAATGCGTGAACTTGGCAAATAATACGTTGCTTGACGGAGGTGGAAAAGTTTTTTTTGATTTTATTGTTAGTCACTCGTGTAATAATGTGTTGGTTGAACTTAATGTTTCGCATAACAGAATGGAACAGGAACTCGAGACGTCGCTCGCAGCGTTGGTCGAGTCTCACAGATGCCTACCTGGTTTAAAACCAAAAATCATAAAAATTCTTGAAAAAAAAATTCCTAAAGGTATACTGTATTTAGATAACATCGAATCGATCACAGATCCAGACACTCCCGACAGCACTCACAACCATGCAGCGTTTGTTGTTTCTTTGGCAATTGAAAAATCAGAAATTTTTACTGGATTGTCATTCAAAGGAAACCGAATTGGAGACAGTGGCGTTGCGCATCTCTGTTCACTTTTTAGAAGTAATGTTAAATTAGTTACGTTGGATTTGTCAAATAATAAGGTCAGCAATGCTGGAGTTCAGTTATTAGTTGATATGATAGGTGATAAGTCTGCAGTAAAGTCAATCGAACTTTCAGGAAATAAAAACATATCCGAGGAATATGTTTCTAAAGTACACTATACGCTTCAATTCAATAGCCAACCCGATGAACTTAAAATTCTAATGCATCAAATTTTAAAAAATGAACCTGACTATACCGTTGTCGATTGCACTGATATTCAAGGAAGGTTTCACATCTCTGATTTGCAGTTGATCTTCATCTGTCAGAGTTTAGTGGCTAACAGTTTCATAACGACGGTTAAATTAGGACACAACTACATCAGTCTGTCTGGGGGTATCCACTTGATCGACACTTTAAAGAAATGTCCGAACATCACGAGCGTCTCTTTGAGAAACAATGTTTTCGATGGATACGAAATTGTTGAGGAATTCTCAAAATTTTTGACATCTCCAGAAGGTTCTTCTTTGACACACATCGACCTCGCTCACAATGCTCTAAACGAGAGTTGTGCTCCTTTTATCATTGAGACTCTGCGTCAAAATGATACTCTTTTGGAGTTGAATTTAAAAGGAACGAACATCCCAGACGATCTCCTCGAAGAAATGGAAAGGACCGTCCAATTAAATAGAGAATTAGAAGTAAAGAGATTGATACCCAGATTAATAGCTAGCGATCTAACAGTGACTTTGATTGATTTGAGTAGTAAGAATATAGATAACATAGCAATATACAGCACTTGTGCTGCTTTACAAGGAAATGTTAGCGTTACCAGTTTGGATTTTTCGTTTAACAAGTTGGTTTCTGACGTTTCAGCGATTTCGTACTTGGCGCCTCTGCTGAAATCGAACACCACACCTATAAAAATACTCTCACTGTCGAACACTGGAGTGACCAGTAGAGGTGTGATCACTTTATTAAAAACACTTCAGGTCAACACGACATTAGAAAAGTTTGATGTAAGTAGTTGTGATCTGTCACCTGGTAGACAAGTTGTAGCGGCAGCGGAAGAATGTTTTTCATTGAACTCGACGTTGTTGGAGATTTGTTTAGATCAGACTGGGTTGTCACCGCATGAATTAAATAGAATCGTTGCTGTTAATTTAAATGGTCAACCTCTGCTGAGATGGGCACTACCACGTCTTGTGAGCAATGATAAAACCGTCACTGATCTTAATTTCACTGAAGGTGGTAAAAAGACTCACGATGATTCAACTTGTGTATTGTTGTCGGAGTCTTTATTGCATAATAGTCATTTGAGATCGCTGAATTTATCCGGTGGTAACATTTCTGATGAGGGAATGTCAGCTTTGAGTAACGCTCTTAACCAAAACAACACTTTGACGGAATTGAGTTTAAAATCGTGTAGGATAACAGATGTGGGAGCGAATAGCTTAGCTCAGGCTCTCTGTGTTAACAATTCTTTGGTTAGGATTGATGTTTCTAACAATCTAATCACGTCATTGGGTTGCAAGTCGTTGACTCGGTCACTCAGTTTAGATGGGTTTAGCAATAGCAAAGTTAAATACATTCATATCGATCACAATACTGGAATTAAAGAAAATCGTTTGGTCGAACTCGGTTTGGAGCTGTCACTGAACAGAGGACCGTTGGCCTTGAAATATGATTTGCCGAAGATTAGAGAAAACGAAGTCAGTATTTTAAATTATTGCGACACTTCTTTCGACGAATACGTTTCTGTATTAGTGTCCGCGTTGAAAAATAATAAATCAGTAAAGACGCTAGAGTTGAGCAATTGCGATATAAAATTGAAAAGCATCGAGCAACTATCTCAATATTTGAGAGAAACTTCATCGTTGACGAAGCTAAATATTTCTAAGAATGATATTGGAAATGAAATTTCAGTTTTAATCAGGGCAATGACTCGAAATCAAAGTATAATCTCACTCAACATAGACGACACCAACACGGACGAATACCACACGGGAAGGCTTCGTGAAATGGTCAAACTGAATTGGTATACTCCGAATTTTAAAAAAACGATACTAAGATCGATGGAACGAGACCCAACCTTGATAGCAATCACCATCTCAGGAGATCTCTCAAACACTGAAACTGTCCAACCAATCGACGACGACGGCGTCGAAGTTCTCTGCGAACATCTACGCATTGATTCCTCAGTCAAAGAAATAAACCTCCCACACAATGCTATCACTTGCAAAGGAACTCAATTCATATCAACGATGCTTCGTATAAACGATTCAATCACAGTAATTAATTTGTCTCGTAATAAAATTTCAGATGACGGTATTCAATATTTATCAGATACTTGTTGCAATCACAAATCGCTTACTCACATTGACGTTAGTTATAACAATATTACAGATGAAGGTGCTCGAACGATCATGAAATTATTGCATGCAAATTGGGGAATAAAAAAACTTTTGGTTGAGGGAAACGAATTGATTTCGACGGATTTGAGAAAGAAAATAAAACTACTGGGACTACTAAACGGGAAATCAAAACAGCTTAGCAAATTATTTGGTAAAGTAACATCAGGTAACCCAGTTGAGTCGATTAAAATGGAAGGTTGGCTTGGTCAAGGATTCTATGATGGTAATTCAATGCATTTGATTTCTGAAGCAATTAGTCAAAACCAATCAGTCAAGAGCCTCAACATCTCATTTTGCGATGTCACCGATTCTCAAGTTGTTACACTAGCTCAGCTAGTTTCATCATCATCGTTGACTTCGTTGACTTTATCAAATAATTTACTTTGTTCAAATCTATCTCCGTTATTAAACGCGTTGATTGATACTCAAAGGATTCGAACTCTCGATCTTCGAGATAATAAAATTGGTCTTCAAGGAGCAAAACAATTGGCTGACTTCATCAGAAGAGATGACTACTTAACAGAAATTGATATTTCAGGGAATAAACTTGGTGAGATTGGGATTAAAATTATAACAGAAGCGATTAAAATGAACGATTCTCTGCAGGAGGTTTGGGCGGAAGCTACCGACGTGTCTAAAGAAGCTCTGTTGGCACTAACTCTTTCAGTCGACGTGTCGTATCGATCACAGCAAACACCTCAAGAGACGTAGTCTTCTTTGATCTTTTCATTGGTAATTTGAGTTGTCACTTATTTATATCAAAACGTAATATCGTAAAGAGGAGTGGGGGTTTTTGCAGACCTTTTTTCCAAAAACCCTTCAAGTTTGACGTGTCGTATCACTCGCAAGAGACCCCTCAAGAGACGTAGTGATGTGAACCCTTCTCTTGATCCTTTCATTGGTAATTTGGGTTCTCACTTATTTATGTGATCGAATTTGCAAACGTTTTCCAAAACCCCTTCAAGTTTGACGTGTCGTATCACTCGCAAGAGACCCCTCAAGAGACGTAGTGATGTGTACCCTTCTCTTGATCCTTTCATTGGTAATTTGGGTTGTCACTTATTTATGTGATCGAATTTGCAAACGTTTTCCAAAACCCCTTCGAGTTTGACGAGTCGTATCGCTCTTAACAAAAGTACTCAAAACCCTTTTTTTTTTTTTTTAAAAAAATTATTTTTATAAATTATTATTACAAAAAGTAGTAGTGGTCATCTTTGCAGTTGACCGTTTTTTTTTTTTTTTTTTTTTTTTTTTTTTTTGTTTAGTTTCGTCACTTACACCCTTATTTACCCTTTATTTTATATATAAATTGTGTTTTTCTAATTTTCTCTCTTTTTTTTTTTTTTTTTTCTCCTTTTTCGATCTCAGAATAGTCGAAAAAATGAATGTTCTAACGAATGGAAGGAAAGGAAGAGTTACTAAATTAAAAAAAAAAAAAAAAAAAAAATTGTAGTCATCTTTTTTTTTTTTTTCAGAACCTTCCAGGAGGGGAAGGTTTTTTAATAAAAAATTAATAAAATAAATGAAGAGACCAAAGCCAACGGTTAGCACTTCGTATGATACATTTTCGGCACCGAAGCAGCATTCGAGTGTATCCCCATCAGTCACTCCGTCAGCGTTGAGTGAATGCTCGAATGAAGAAGAGTCTCATTTACTGTCCGGGTGTAGGAGTCCCAGATTTCCTCGAGTTCAACGAGGCAAATTAAAACCTCATAAATACCAATCAGCTAGAAAATCAAGTCCTGAATATTTAACGACCCCTTCTGGTCCAAGTTCAGGGGTTCACGCGCCAATGATCGACACAAGCAATTATGAATATACCATCATAGTGACGGGATCGAACTGGGCGTTAACTGCTTTGTCAGTTCCTTATCATTTTTTAATGACTTTGAGATGGTGGAAGTTGATGTTGATATCATTTTTTCTTTATATCGTAATAAATGTTTCGTTTGCGCTGTTGTATCTGTTGCCTTGTTTGTTTGGGAATGCTACTTCGCTATTGACTGTTCACGCTACTGCTACTCACAAGTGTCAGTTTTGGTATGCCTTTGAGTTTTCTGTCGAGACCCTGAGTACGATTGGGTACGGAGAGCTGAGTCCAAAAGGTTCTTGGAATTACGCTATTGTCATGGTTGAGAGTTACATATCTATGTTGATGTTGCCTATCATCGCCGCGATCGTTTTTCAAAAAATCTTGACTGTGAAAAAACTTCGTCACACGATTGTGTTTTCCCAATCTGCTACTGTCAACGACGCCACCGTCGTATGGGATGATTCTCGAACTCAATACCGCCCGAGACCTGCAGTAGCTTTTAGAATAGCGTCATTGCAGCATCATGCTCCTTCTGAAGTAGATGTTTCCCTTTATTTATTTCAGGATATCGGGACGACGGAGTATCCAGATATTTCTATTGAAGAATTGTCTTGGGTTCCTTCTTATGAAAAAAGAAATTGCAAAAAGGGAACTGCGGCTCTGCCTGCTCCGTATCTGAGTTTTCCCGCAACTATCGTTCACGTTTTGGATGAGGATTCCCCCATCACGGGTTTTGCGTATGAAGATTTTGTGAATACGCGATCGGAAATACTCTGCGTTGTGAAGGCTGTCGATGATTCGTCGCATCAAACAATACAAGTGAAGCAGTCATACAACGCCTCTAATATTGTTTTTAATGGCGAGTTTGATAGGACAATGATTTCATCCAACCCCACAACTGGAAGGTATCAGGTTGATCTCACCAAGTTCGATTCCGTCATGAATCTTATTTGGGATCCAACTCTCCAGGGAAGTGCGAAATTCATATGATTTTTGTCAATGATTTTTTTTTTTTTTAATTTTTTTTTTTTTTTTAGAATTTCACGTAGAGTGAGCCTGTTTGCTTTTTTTCGTAATTGCATTAAAAAAAGGTTATGTACCTCACTTCCGATTTTATTTATTTATTTATTTTTATATATTTTTTGTACAAATTATGAGTCAGTGAGGGATTGTATTTTTTGTGATTATTATATTGATTTTTATTTTTGTTTTATTAATTTTTTTTTTTTTCTTCAACACAGATCTGTGTGTGTTGTGTTGTGTTGGGGGGGAAGGGAACACATGTTTCACCTACTGTACGGTTTGTGGAAAATATTATTTAAAAAAGATGAATACAGAGTGATGTTAATAGGGGTAGACAATGCTGGAAAGTCAACAGTTTTGGAACGGATTAAGGCGATGCATGGGATCCCAGCTCTGCCGCCAAGCAAGATATGCCCAACCGTGGGACTAAACATAGGAAGACTCGACTTACAATCGTGTAAGCTGTTGTTGTGGGATTTGGGCGGTCAGAAATCACTCAGAGCAATTTGGGATAGATTTTCTACTCAGGCACATGCAGTGGTTTTTATTGTAGACGCAGCTGTACCAAAAGACGATCCGAAGTGGGATGAGGTTCGAGAATCGATGTCTCACATACTGTCAACCCCTCACCTCTCTGATAAACCAATATTAATATTTAATAATAAAATTGATCAACACTCTGCTTTGTCAACTTCTGAGATCGTTGGTATCATCGCAGGGTCTGATCCAGAAAACGGATTCTCACTAAATTCATATTTTAAACAAAGCAAACGATACCGAATGACCCCATGCTGTGCTCTCAATGGGGAAAACATCATCGAAGGACTTAATTGGTTGGTTAACTTTTTACAAGTTGCTGACACATCGCCAATGTGAACATCTGATCAGCAGCATGGGAAGACTCGACTTGCAATCGTGTAAGCTGTTGTTGTGGGATTTTTGGGTGGTCAGAAATCATTGAACTCAGGCACATGCGGTGGTTTTTATTGTAGACGCGGCTGTACCAAAAGTGGGATGATCGATGTCTCACATACTGTCAACCCCCTCACCTCTCTGATAAACCAATATTAATATTTAATAATAAAATTGGTTTGGTTTAACTTTTTTAAAAGTTGCTGACACATCACCTGATGTAAAAATATATGATCGATCTCTTTGTGTTGATGACAATTATCCTTCTATAAAAAAACGGAAACTGCTGTTTTTTTTTTTTTTTTTTTTTTTTTTTATCGGTCGGTGTATCGGTGATTGGGGAGATTAGTTGATTCAGCAAACATATGAGTTTTGTTGTCATTTTCTCACGATCAATTCATTTATATAATTTATATAATGATAAAAAAAAGGTCTTTGTCTGTTGCGTTGTTATTGTAACATTGTGTGGGGGATACTCTTCCCTTAAGTAATGAAAAAAAAGGTATACTCAAAAAACTAGCTTGCAAGCTGTGGAGTTCTGGGTTCAGAATATCTCGTTGGTGTTTGATAAATGAACTGAAATAATTGTTTTATGTTCATTCTTTTTTTTTTTTTTTTTTTTTTCTTCCAACCGACGGGAGTCAGAGAACAATAAAAAAACTCTGAGAAAGAAATGTTAGTTTTCCTGACTGCAATTAACGTGTTATAAAACTCACCCAAAAAAAAAAAATCGATTTTTTTTTTTTTTTTTTTTTTGTTATAAAATGTTGTTTGCGGAAATCGATTTTTTTTTTCATGCGAAATGTTCGTGTTTTGGAACCCCTATGCTTGGTTTTTGTTTTTTCTTTGTTTTTTTTTTTTTAAAAAAAGTTTCTTTGTTTCCCGTGTTGCCCCCCTCGCCCAATATTCTATTCTGGTGTTTCGTTAAGTAACAATCGAAATGTTGTATTATGGTAGTTATTTAACTTTTCTATTTTTATTAGAAAAAGAGTTGTTTCCTCCTCCCTTCTGTCTCTCTCTCTCTCTCTCTCACTCCCCTTAACACCATTGTGAGAGTATGATTAAAGATGGTGAGAAGCTCAATCGAGAGCTTTGCAGACCTGGATCAAAAGTCTACTACTGGGAACCAGAACACGCTTGGTCAATAGGAGAGGTTGAGGATGATGATGGAAAAGTATTTACGGTAAAAGGAGTTGACTACAGCGCATCAAAAAAAGGAAAATTGGAAACTATTGAAAAACTTGGAGAAGATAAAGTGTGGCCAGTCCGTGAAGATGTCGTTGATGAGGACGTTGATGATTTACTGAACCTAACAATCCTCCACGACGCAACAATCCAACGGTGTTTATATGTTCGATATATGAGAGACGTCGTTTACACAAACATCGGAGCCATAGTAGTAGCACTCAACCCTTGGAATTTTAAAATTCCCTGGTACGTTGATGACAACATGCCAAAATACCTTTCTGAAGGGGAGACAATAAAAGACAACCTTCCTCATTCTTGGGCACAAGCTCACAATACTTGGCATGACCTTCGTCGAGACAATGAAAGTCAAACAATTCTAATTTCGGGTGAGTCGGGAGCAGGTAAAACAGAAGCAGCAAAGATCGTAATGAAATACCTTGGATGCCTTTCGTGTATTCACGGGTCAAGTGAAGACAAGGAAAACGCTAGAAAAGTTGCTTTTAACATTAATCAAGCCAGTCCGGTCTTGGAAGGTTTTGGAAATGCGAAAACCGTGAGAAACGACAACAGCAGTCGTTTTGGAAAATTCATGAAAGTTCAATTCTGCTCATCGGGGAACTTGATAGGGGCATATACCATTAAGTATTTGTTGGAAAAGAGTCGAATCGTTACGTCTTCGAAGAACGAACGAGTGTACCACGCATTCTACTTATTAAGCAAAGGAAGAGATGCAGGGAAATACAACATCAGTGATATTGAAAACAGCCACATCAATTCTGGACAGGCGATGAACATCGAAGGAGTTGACGACTCAGAAGACTACGATCTCTGTCTAACTGCGATGAGAGATTGCGGGTTCTCAGATGAAGATGTTGATGGAGTTTGGAGGGTTGTGTCGGGTGTACTTCATTGTCTGAGAACAACCTTCGATGCGATCGACGACGACAGCTGCGAAGTCTCTCCGAGTGGAATGCAATACTTAACATCAGCAACTGATCAGTGGGGAGTAGGTCCTGATAATCTCTCCTTTGAATTCACAACCCTAACCCTTGAAACCCGTGAAGGACCAGTCATGGCAAAACTAAACTCCGTAAAAGCAATTGACGCCCGTGACGCTGTTTGTAAAGCCTTATATGATCAGGTCTTTGGTTGGGAAGTTGAAAAAATCAACAGAAACACTGACAGTGGCACTGGTGAGAACTACATCGGTCTGCTCGACATCTTTGGATTTGAAGATTTCGAATACAACTCTTTTGAACAAATTTGTATCAATCTCGCTAACGAAACACTTCAAAATCATTATAATAATTTCATCTTCAACAAAGACATGGACGACTGCAGAGCCGAAGGAATCGACGTCACTGAAGTCACTTGTCCAGACAACGGTCCTTGCCTTCGGCTAATGACCGATAAAATTGGTATTTTTGGTCTACTGGACGATGAGTGTGCGATGGGAAAGGGTTCTGATGCCGGATTCATGCAAAAAGTTGAAGAAAACTGCTCCTCGAACCCGTTCTTTGCTCTGAAAAAACTGTCAAAATCAGCATTCATTGTACACCACTACGCCGCGTCAGTGACGTACACTGTTGAGGGATGGCTTGATAAGAATAGAGATACGTTGAAACCAACTATGAAATCGTTGATGAGATCGTCAAGCATTCCACTCATAGCATCGCTCATACCTCCTCACGATGAGAATGCTAAGAAGGTAACTGTTGGTGGATTCTTCAGAGAGCAACTATCGCTTTTGATGGCTTTAATTAACAGCACGAATCCTCACTGGATCAGATGTGTGAAACCACATCCAGCGAAGAAACCTCTCCTCGTTGATGGTATAACGATGATGACGCAGTTGGAATCGTCTGGTGTATTGGGGACAGTGAAAATCAGAAAAGCTGGATACCCAGTCCGCCCAACGTTTCCCCGTTTCCTCAGTCGGTATAAAGTAATCGTGTCGGGTCCATATCCTGCTATGGATTCACCAACGAAAGTCTTGGCTGATTTCAGTGCTAAGATTCTCAAAGAAGCTGGTTTTGATAAATTAAAAGCTCAAATTGGAAAGACTCGGGTTTTTTTAAAAAATGATGCGAATCAACAGTTGGAAGCCCTCCGAGTGAAGGCTCTACGTAATCACATTATTTGTATAAAACAATTTTCATGGACTACGATAAGTGAACAAATGACGAGAAGGAAGAATTGGTCTGCCTCCTGTCGCACAATTCAAGAAGAAGTCAGAGATTGGATTTCGCGAACGGCATCAACGAGGGCAGAGCTACGACGAGTTCGATTGGAACAAAACAAGATATTCTCATCTCAACAAAAAGAGATCCTCGACGACGAAGAAACCAACCGGTACAACATCGAGAGTGAAATGTCTTCAGAGTTCTCAGATCTCAGAACTGATTTATTAGAAAATTCTCGCATCCTACGAGTAAAACTAGAAGCAAGCAACAACGACCGTGAGGACATTCTACTGTCATGCAAACAGGATAAGGAACTTGCGTATAGCGCTTCTCTTCCGTTCTTTGCTGAATTAAAATTACAATTAATCGACAGACTTTTATTCGCAATTCAAGAAACTGAAGAAATAAAGAGAAGACAAATACAACCTGAACAAGAAAAGACATTTCACTACATCGCTGAGCTGTTTGGTTATGAAATTGGATTCGTGCAGCTGACGACGATGTTGAAGAGTGAAATGTCTCAGAGGCAGCTTCTCATTCAACTTGAATCTGTTCAGAGAACTGAATCAACAGAAAGAAGAGGAATGTTAGATATATTTATGAACTCACTAGATGACAATGCTTATCCTTGGATCGAATCGTTGGGTGCTGTAAAATTCTGGTCAGACCACATCAGCAAACGAAAGCGTAGAATCGAAGACACTCGAATCCACCTCAAAGAAATCAGACTGTACGACGAGCAACAGAGTTCAACTGTTGGTTTTATCTGTCACAGAGAACCACCAGAGAGGACTGAAAGAGAACATGTTTGGAAAGGATGTACGGGTGTCCCTGACATTGAGCAGATGAAGAAATCTCATAACCGACCTCCTCTGAGTAAACCTCAAAAGATACTCGCGACTCGTACGAGTCTCGATGGGAATTCTGGACATCCGTCTAGAGATGCGTCTCCACTTCGAAACAATCGAGTTCCTTCTCACAATGTGAGTTCACCCCCGAGAACTGGTGGAACAGGAAAATATCTCATCGCAAAGTCACCGATCCTTCCGGATCACGTTGGTCATCAACAACATCGAAAGTATGTAAATTTCTTTTTTCCCATTGTAAGAACGAAAAAAAAGAATGTCTGAACAGCACACGTAAACCTCGTTTGCCGCCAGCTGCTGCGTCACCAATTGGTGCGCCAGTTTGTCCCTTCAGCTCTCGGTGAGCCATTCCTCCCACACAAGCTAAACCCTCGAAGTTTGGATTCATCTCCGAAACCAGTTCTGTAAACACAGGCGGTGACACCTATTCTGTAATGGCCACCTGACAGTCCTCCAGGTCTGCTAGCAGCTCCGCTTTCTTCTCCAGCTGCGCCACCTTCCTGTTGTACTCCTGACAGTGTTCCTCCGTCCCGAACGGTGCCCCCCAGGAAGTCCCCATTGTACAGTTGGGATGGGGTCTCATCCCCTTCAAACCCCATCCCAAGGGCAGGGTGTTCTGGGCTGTGTCGAGCACATGTCTGGCACTTGTCCGGCCTCAGCCATCATGTTGACAAGCGAGCTCTTTCCTCCCGTCATCGACGATGGCACGGAGGGAGTCCCCCATCATCTCGATCGATTTCATCCTCTTGACTGGGATTTTTTTAAGTAACAACAAAAAAAAAGTATACTTTCTAATGAAACAAAAAACACACAAAAACAGCGAACTGAAAGGATTGGCTCCAAAACTTGGAAATATCGGAACGTACACAGTCCAACAGTTTCTAGTAATGAGACAGAAGATTGTAGAAATGTTTCTAAAGCTGAAGGAAGCAGGTCAATACCCCTACAACGGAGTCTACGCCTGCGAGACTAACATCTCTTGTATCAAAGATTTGAGATTGTCGCAAGACGCATTGCATGATTTGAGAGCAACTCTTTGCTCTGAATTATCAAAACAATTAATATCTAAAATGGCCTTTGCGAAACGGAATAGAGTGCTGGAACAGAATCCTGTTACTGGTCAATGGAAGCCAATTCGAAGTCCGGAATGGTCTGATGCAGCATTTCAAGACAATCCTGGTCTTTGGGAAGATCTAAAAATTGAAAAGGAACGGATCATCAAATCAATCGCTGGAAACAAAGCAGAAATGGTTTCAATTTTAAAGGCAGTCGTTGAACTTGGTCACACAGTACTGAGTCACGTTACTACAGATACTCCCTTTACGGAAGTTAAAAGCGTTTTTAACTACTGGGTGCGATCACACGCTAAAGACATCCCTGGTAGGGAAGAAGAAGTCTTCAGCATCTTGTCGAGGCGTTATGGAGGGGGACCTGAGGTTCCTATACCCGCAGTCTCCCCTCGTCCAGCTTCGGGAAGAAGAGCACCAAAAACACCGAAAGCTCACATCGGATCGTGTTCTCCTTCACCTAAGAAATATTAGGAGGGGAGGCCTGTTTTTTTTTTCTCTTCTCTCTTTTTTTAAGTCTGTATCGTTCGTTATATGTCTTTGTGTGTCCCTCCCCTCCTTCCCTTTGTTCTAAGTTAAGGCATCACCCCATTAGTCAACTTATGAACTAATGTTTAAATTATCGTTATGCAATTATATTTTGTGTTTTTTTTTTTTTCACGTACAAAAAAAAAAAATTAAAACAGTTGGCTCCCTTTTCAATTGTTTTGAATTTTAAATAATCTTGTTTTTTTTTTTTTCTTGTATACCTTTTTTTTCCCTTCTTCTTTTGTATAATAGCCTATTAAAAAAAAAGTATTATCTGTTTTCCCTTGTTCTTGTAGTTTGTAGTGCCCTTTATGTGGCATTCTTTTGTACTGTCTGTAGGTGTATTGCTTTTTTGCTCTTTTGCTCTTTTTTTTTTTTTTTTTCCATTCATTCTGCTCCAATGGGTCGATGAAACCGTTTTTTTTGTTTAAAAAAAAACAAAAAAACTAAATTCTTGTTTTTTTTTTTTTTTTTTTTTTTTTATAAATAAAAGAACGGTAACCTCGTTGGGCTGCGCAGATTTCGACTCGTGTTTGTATTGTGGAGGATTGTTTTGTCTTTTTCGACTAAAAAAAAATTATTATTATAATTTTTTTTTTTTATTTCACAGTCCCCTAATAGAAGTGATGCTAACGGACCGTAAGCGTCAGCAGCTTCACGATGATATGCTTCAGTATTTTGAAACAGTTGGGTTTGATACCGTCGCCTCTGTGTTTAAAGAAGCAATGCAAAACGGACCTGTAAAACAAGCTCTAGACACTCCAGCTCTTGAACGAAAATACGCGAATATCCTCAGACAAGCGAAATTGTTGACAGCGGCTGAGGCGATGAATAAACAACTCTCACAACAAATTGAAGAACTTCAGGATCCCTCAACTGTCAAGAGAACGGTTGCGAAAGATTTTCTACCATCTAGGTTGCTTCATACCCTCGAAGGTCATGGTAATAAAAAAGAAATTACATCTCTCTGTTTTCATCCTGCTCAGCCTCTCTGCTTCAGTGCTGCCGAAGATGGAAAAATAAAAACATGGGACTACGAGTCTGGTGAAGGAATCGGCACCCTACTCGGACATGAAGGTGCAGTGAAATGTATTTCAGTCGATAATGCCGGTGAGAGATTGGCGAGTTCATCTGAGTGTGTTTATTATCTTTTTGTTTTTGGACGTGTGTGTCGTCGTTATAACGAAATAACAAAACAAACAAACAGCGATACTGATATTCGTGTATTCGATATCTCAAGTGAAACCTGTATAAGAAGACTTCAAGGACACGAACACACCGTCTCTCACGTTGAGTGGGTTCGACCTGATTGTCATCTTCTCGTCTCCGCATCTCGTGATGGAAGTGCTCGTCTCTGGGACGTAGCGAACAGCTGTGTAACAAAAATATTTCGGGCGGCTGAAGGAGATTGGCTGAGATGTGCTCGTGTCGACAAGGGAATAGTAATTGTTGCTGGTGATGATAAAATTATAAGATCGTGGGACGTGAGCGGTGGGTATGTAATCAATTTTTTTTTTAAATATTATTTTTTTTTTTTTGGGATGAAAAATTGAAAAAACTCATCATAATCAAACAAACAAAACAGTAATGAAAAACTAATTGGCTACCACGATCACGTAATAGAAAAGATTGCAGTAGCGAACGAGGGTGCAACAGAACTACTTCGCCAAGCGACGTTCGCTTCGAACGATGAAAACGGAAGAAGTAGCAGCCCTGAGAATGGAATTAGAGATAACGACAGTCAGTTCATAGCCTCAGCTGGAAGAGATAAAATGATATTCGTCTGGAATTCTAAGAATTGCAGTAAAATAATGACCCTCGGGGGGCACAAAGATTGGGTTCGCGATCTAGTCTTTCATCCAACTGGCAAATACTTAATAAGCGGCAGTGATGACGGAACGGTGAAGCTTTGGTCTTTAATAGATGCTCGTTTACTACGAACTATTTCAGTTCAAGAGAGTACGTTCGTATCTTCTGTTTCTTATCATCCTGCTGGGAGATATTTCATTTCTGGTTCATCAGACAATCAGCTGACGGTATGTCGTTTTTTTTTTCTTTCTGTAATCGGGACTTTTTTTTTTTTAAAGTATTTTTATTGAAGAAAAAAAAAAAAAAAAAAAAAAAAAATTCCCCAAAAAAAAACAGGTTTACAAGTGTGAATAGTCATCTGCCTGATTACTTTATGTTTTAGGCTACTTTCACATGGTTGCAGCCGTGAGGATAGTATCTTCACTTCACAGCAACTTTTTTTTTTTTTTTTTTTTTTGTTTGTTGTTGTTGTTGGTGCTCTCTCCCAACAGCCAAATATGACTACCATGGTACTGGGAGTGCACGGAATTTTTTTGGCTGATGGGACGTATCCAGAGCACAGCGCACAACACACACAGATTATAAAAAAAAAAACCCAACTGAGTGCAAAAAAAAAAAAAAAAAAAAAAAAAAAAAAATGTTATTATAAACCTGATGAATAATAATGTCCTAATTTAGTATTCTTCTTTTGTTTGTTTTTATCCAATTCCGTAGATTATTGACTCTCCCTTCTCAAATCCCCCTCTTCTTTCGTCTTTTTCTGTGATTAAGTTTTCAAGACAATATAATTATTAATTATGTACTCATACGTATGGCAAGGTGGCTCTCAACTATGTTCACGTGTCTGCCGCTGACAAGTCAAGTTATCGTGATGAACACACAGTTTCAAATTACCCCTTTCTGGAATGACTCAGTCACAATAATTGACTGACTGACTTCCACACCATAACTGATGAATGAGAGAATAGAGGTAAAGAGGGGTATATGGATTACTCTCGAAACCTAAATAGTTACTTTATTATGCTGAGTTAAAAACTAATGTTGAATTATCGTTTGTGTTTTTTATGATACAACACTGGTTGTAATTTTTACAAAATCCCCTCATGCTAATTACAATAATATAATCAAAAAGGTGGGTTGACTCAAGTCACACAATAGCTGGCCTTGACTTATTTTCTACAACATAACTGATGAATGAGAGAATAGAGCTAAAGAGGGGGGGGTGTGCTACGAACTACCTGGTATAAGAACAGCTATTTTTCTCGGTTAAGTGTGAGTTGTAACGGACTGACTACAGGGCATGGGGTTACTTCACACCGGGGTGTATGGATTACTCTCAAAAACTTAAAATAGCTACCCGTAGTGTGCTACGAACTAATTAGAATGAGAACAGCTATTTTTCTTTTAACTTCGGTTAAGTGTTAAGTTGTAACAGACTACAGGGCATGGGGTTACTTCACACCATTAGTCAACAGAGTCTATGAACTATTTATGGTGTTTTTTTGTGATACAAAAAAAATCAAACAGTTGAACCCCCCCTTCAATGTTCTCCTCCTTTTTTTTGATGTAAAAGTCACCACCCAAGTGATACTGTTAAAGTTTGAAACAGTTTGAGTGGCTTTGAATTCAGAAAGATGACACTCCTCACCTTTTTTTTTTTTTTTTTTGCAGCATTGCAAAAGTAATAAACTATTAAAGATGATTAAAAATATTAATGACCCTCAGAAGAGCCACCCGGTACTCTTTGAGTGTCTACCTTAGGTGGTCTGATGGACTTGATAACTAACTAATGATGATTAAAAAAAAAAAAAAAAAAATCGAAAAAAACGAAAACTTAAAACTAAATAACTCTTCTGAATAAAAGAACAAAAAACTTTAAAAAAAAAAAAAAAATTGTATAATACTAACAAGAGGCGCCAATCAGAGGCGCGCGTGTGTGAGTGATGCGTGTGTCTACTACCGTCAGTATCGGTAGTTTTTTTTTCTTTTTTTTTTTCTTCAGTTGTTGTTTTTTTTCATCTCCGCGAAAACTCGATTACTTCTGCGAGTCTGTGAGTTCTTCCTAATTTTTGGAAAGAAAATTTTAAAAAAAAAAAAAAAAAAAGCTGCGCAATAGAACTACCTCTTCTTCGCGTGTGAAGAGTGAAAAAAAAAATTAAAAAAAATTATTCATCGTCTGTGAGAATCTCACTGGTTGGCTGGTAACAATCTAACTGTTATCCCTGTTGTAGAGCTCTTCCTGACGTGAATAAAATAAATAATACAATGTGATAACCAAAGTAACAGTGGAGAGCAGCGAGTCTATCTGTTCCACATAATCTATAGTCGAATTGTGTGAATGAGATATTTGTCTGCGATAGCTCAAATACACAGATCTCTCTCTCTCTCTCTGGTAAAATTATTTTATTTATCGGAGCGATGATTTTATTTGACCGCGAAAAAAAAAAGAAGAAAAAAATAAAAAAATAAATAAATAATTTTCAGTCCTCAAAATCTCCTTCCCTACCTTATTAGTCTCCTGTTAGTGATGAAACACAATGAAATTCTCTCATGGTGATGGAATTTTAATTTTTTTAATTTTAAATTTTTTTTTTTTTTTCCAGGATGAAGAGATGACCCAGGACCTTTAGTTTGTTGTATCAGATACACAGTACGCAATGTATTGGACTTCCTTATCTATCTACCTATCTTCCTTTGGCTGAGAAGGGTAAACGCGATGAGTAGGACAGGCCTGACACCGCAGTGTCCCCCTTGCTTTCTTCGCTGAAGAGGGCTTGGGTAAGGGGAATGGTCCGAAGAAAGGTTGTTTTTAATCTTAGCCCGAAACCAACTTGTTTGTTGTCCTACGAATTTTTTTGCTTTTTTTTTTTTTTTTTTGATTGACTTGATAATTATTAATACTAACTGTAACTGTATTCTAGGACTTGTTTGAATCCGATTTTTTTTTGGTCTTATTTCAATTAGTTTTATATTACTCCCCAACACAGCCTGTTTTTTTTCAACAACACAAAAAAAAAAACTACTAAAACTATGAAAGTATCCAACGTACCCGACATTAAAGAAGCACTCACCAACGAGGAAATTATATTTTATGATTTTTTAGAAGACTTAAAGACCTACAGTGAGGAGGAATTCACACCAATTCAGGTATCGTTATTTTGGTTTTTTTTAGTATCAAAGCGATTATGGGGGGAAGAAAAAAAAAAATCAAAAAAACAGATCACGTACTGTGTTCCATACGCTGGAGGTGTCAGGGAGTTGTCTCCTGGAGGTAAGAACATACTCGTTCAGTATTGTGATTTGCCGAAGTATCTCGAATTGGCTGAGAGAATCAGAGCAGAGTAGTAGTTTGGATTTATTCTCGAACCCCCCTTCTTTTTTTTTTTTTTTTTTTTTTTTTTTTTTTTTGGTGATCCTATTTTTGAAAAAAAAAAAAAAAAAAAAAAAAAAAAAAAAAAAATCATACCCCCAGCACGATCATTGCCGAAAAGGTATTTTGAAGCCGTGTTTTTATTATTTTTTTTGAGCCGAGTGTTCTTTGGTTACTAACTTAATTAGCCAACAAACTTTTTAACGGTCCGAAGAAAGATTGTTTTTAATTTTATCCCCGAAAAACCTAACCATTATTTGTTTGTTGTCTCCTACGAAATTTTGAATTTTCGATTGAATTTTCCCGCCCTCTCTCCTTCTTTTGACTGATAACAATTAATACTAACTAACTTTATTTCTTTTTTTTGGTAAGGGGAATGGTCCGAAGAAAGGAAAGATTGTTTTTAATCTTAGCCCGAAACCAACTTGTTTGTTGTCCTACGAAATTTTTTGCTTTTTTTTGATTGACTTGATAACAATTAATACTAATTAACTTTAATTTTTTTTTCTATTCATCATCAATGACTCATACCACTCATTAGTTTGTATCCGTAGGACAGACCTGACACCGCAGTGTCCCCCCCTTACTTTCTTTCACTGAAGAGAGGTGGGTAAGGGGAATGGGTCCGAAAAGAAAGATTTTTTTAATCATGTTTCAACATTTTTTTAATTTATTATTATTTGTTGGTTGACAACCATATGAATAATAAGTCATTGAAGTGGTTCATTCTAAAACTCCCAATAATTTTTTTTTTTAGTTTTTTTATTAATTTCTTAGAAAAAACTGATTGGGGATACAGTTCATTGTTTCACTTTCACTGTGAGGTGCTGCACCCTTTTTCAATTTTTTATTTTTTTTCCTGTATTTCTTTACTACCTGTCATGGCTTTTTTTTTTGTTTTTTGTGTTCTTTCTTTCTTTTTTTCTTTTTTTCGAAAGACGGTTTTTCTTAAACCCCCAGCCATGCGAGCGCTCTCTTGTTCTGCTGAATTAGTTGCTGTCGTTCATAATTATGTGTTTTTTTTTTTTTTTTTTTTTCAAAATCTGTTTTTAATTTTATTTTCTGTGTGTTTGAATTTTAAACTTTTTTTTTTTGTGTAGAAGACGAGTCTCGTTTTTTTTTTTTTTTTTTTTTTATAATTCGTCACCAGAAATACGATTGGAAATACTAATGTAGAATTACATAAATTTAGCGATTATACTTTTTTTTTTTTTTTTTTTTTTTTTTTTTTTTGAGAAGCTCTCATTTGTCCCACACAGGTTAAAACAATCCTAATAAGATTGGGTCTAATTACGTTGCTGTTGCCTCGTAGCTCTAGGGAGTTAACCCGATGCTCCCTAGTTTGCTGTATCAGCGATGCACAGTACGCAATGTATTGGACTTCCTTATCTATCTACCTATCTATAGAAAAGGATACAATTAACCATACGGGCTCTACAAGCCATTCCTTGGATAAACGATTTCCACCATCCCTACATCAAACATCAGGAGAAGGTCTTCTCGGTGGAGAATGCGGATGGGCAGCGCTCAACTTCATTGCAGATCATTTATATATCGATAGAATTAACTTCAGTTTTCTGCAAAACTACCAACAGCGATTTTATGAAGAATCTCTTAAAGTAGAACCGAACAACTCAGAGCATAAACCATCACCAGATGGTTGGTTCTCGCTACAAGTGCTTAACATGGCTTGCATGACTAAATTCAACAGGAGAATTGAGTACTTCGTTAACCCTGCAGATTTCGATTATCCTGAAGCAGCCGCAGCACTTATTCTGCATAAAGCGAAAACAAGGATGACTCACTTTATTGTTGCGCTAGTCTCATTTGAGTCCATGATCATCCGAGACATTCTTAAAGGCACAAAAGATTTAAGACTCCCTTTCGACCATTTTGACAAGATGTACCAAACTACAGAATATAGTTTCCATATGATACCATTAAAAGCTCAGACTGATATGGATGTTACAATGACACCTGCGAATATAGGACCTTTGATGGTATGCGAGGATAAAGTAAAACGGAAATTGGATGACGACTCATCCGTTAACTCGACTGTAATAGTGAAACGACCAGACGTCAAAAATTCAAATTGAGCAAAAGCAAATAAACATTGCTAGCCCTATCCTGGCGAGCTCCGATGGATTTTTATCTTTGAACGATAACAACTTCAACATAGAATGAAGTCCCTTAGAACTTACTGATGAAGGCCTAAAAAGGGACAAGTAGTATAAGATTAAGGCCTGAAACTACATATTCTATTACCCTTTGATGTTAGGAAACTGCAGAAATGAATACTTTTCTTTTATTGATCTCTACTTTTCTTATTCTCACTTTTCTGTTCTAAAATTAATGATACTATCTATCTATCAGGTTTGTATTGTTGTCGAGTAACTTCATTTTTAGTAAACTCAAAGGGAAGATTACTTTTTTTTTCAAGGATACAATTTGCACCTTTTTGCCCACGGGAATAGAGCTTTGCCCCCTATTATTTAGAAAAAAAAACAAAAAAAAAAAACAGGTATATAATCGAGCTCTGAATTTAGACATTTCTAAAATTAGTAACTCAATCGTAAGGAACAAAAAAAAAAAAAAGCAACAAAAAAAAATTTATTCTTTTATTAGAATTCTGAGCCTGAGATGGCTTCCTTAAAATTTGTTTTTTTTTATATAACTTGTTAGTCAAAAAAAAGACCAACGTTCACGGAATAGCTATGTGAGGAAAAATAATAAAAAAATAAAAAAAGAGAGAAAACACTGCGGACCATCGTCCTTTTTTTTCTCCCTTTTTTTTTTCTAATATATTTGTGAGGTGCGTATACTGACCATCTAACAAACTATTTTGTCCTCTGCGAGTATTTTTCTTTTTGCAATTAATTTGATCTGATTTAATTTAAATTTTCTTTTTTTCCTCTTTAAATTGACTAACAAATCATCAATACTAACTTATATTACGATGGTTAAACTTAGTACGTTTGTCTTTTTTTTTTTCTCTTTTTTTCTCTTTATCATCCGAGGTTTGTTGTGTTAGCCTTCTGCTGCTGTTGTTTGCAAACTTTTTTTTTTTTTTTTTGAATAAAAATAAAATGAAACAACAGACCTCACCTGATCTCATCTTACTTTTTCTCTCAACTATTATTTGTTTTGTTGTCTTACACGAGTTTTTCTTTTTTTTGCATTTAAGTTATTTTTTTTCCTTTTTTGATTGACTAATAAACCTAATTAATCAAATAATCTCCCTCGGGATTAGGTTTCTTCCTTCTACCGCAGTATTGGAGACTCTTAAAGAGGATCTCAACCTGAACTGATACTCGGTGGTCTGAAGGACTTGCTGACTAATCAAATAGTCATCCTCCATATATTTCCTGACAAGATGGAAAGCTGACAATAGGCATATTGTGTTCATTATGCCCCCCGTCAGCTGAAGCTTTACATAACGATTGGGTCTAATTACGTTGCTGTTGCCTCGTAGCTAACCCGATGCTCTCTTTAGTTTGTTGTATCAGATACACAGTACGCAATGTATTGGACTTCTTTATCTGAATATTCTCCCTCGGCCTTCTACCGCAGTATTGGAGCCTCAGAAGAGCGTCGCAACCTACCTAAACCGATGCTCGGCGGGTCTGAAGGAAAACTAACTTAATACTAACTTATAATACGATGGTGAATCTGAGTACGTTTGTCTTTATTTATTTTTTTCGTCTCATACAATTTGAAGCGTTATTTCATTTTATTATTTCTTTTCGTTCTCTTACCACCCGAGGTCTGGTATGTTAGCCTTCTGTTGCTGTTTGAGTTTACCCCCCTCTTGGCAACATTTTTTTTTTTTTTTTTTGAATAAAATAAAAATAACAGACCTCACTTACTTTTCTCTCAACTATTATCTGTTTGTTGTCTTACGAGTTTTTCTTTTATACATTTAATTTTTTTTTTTTTTTTTTTTTTCATTTGACTGATAAACCTATTAATACTAACTAACTTTCTCTTCACGGATAAGGTTTATCTAATAAGCCAACTGCAGTTTTTTTTTTTTTTTTTTTTTTTTTCATTCAATAAGAAAAAAAAAAAAAAAAGCAGTTGACATGATAAATGTGTTGTGTAATAAGAAACTGAAGATCGGAATAGTTGCTGGTAGCGATACCCCTATTGAGCTTTTCCTGAACTTTTTTTTTTGGCTCCGTAAATAAATAAATAGTGTCGGGTTGTTGTTGAGATAAATCTCAATAACAACCCGACTCAAATCTCTTTTTTTATTTTTTTTTTATATAAAAAAAATTTGATTTTTTGTTTAAGTAACTAACCTGCCAATCAGTTTGAAAGGCTGCATTTGCTATTTCACAACAGTTTTTCCCCAATTTTTTTTTTTTTTTTTTTTTAAAATTAGGATCACCAAAATACTCTGCATATTTCACATGTCTTTTCCCTCTTTTCCAATCGTACAGTGTTCTCGGTAAGTCTTGGAGGGGAGGGTACGTTTACCTTGAAGTGACGTGTCCGTATGTTGAGAGTGGGTCGTCACTTGTTTGGTATCATTTTCGAGAATTCCACAGAAGGTAGGATACACCTGTGTTCTTTTTTTAAAAAAAAAAAAAAAAAAAAACACGTTAGGATTTTATTGGTTACACGATGCATTCTTTCCTCAAGTTTCATACTCCCCGCAAAGGGGAATTTTTCTCTGATGTCCGTAAAAAAAAAAAAAGCCAAAAAAAAAAAGCAACGGGTAATTTCCTCTTTTTTTTTTGATCGGAGAAGGCAGGTCTGAAATTCATAAAAAAAAAAAAGAAAAGAAAAGAAAAGAAACTCGCACACCTCTCTGATAGCCTGCATTTTGAGAACCTTTTTTTGTGATTGTTTATATCGCGAATTAGACTTCATGTTGTCATTTACACACAATCTACACTGGAAAAGCGCTAAAAAAAACTTTCTTTTTTCCATAAAAAATGGGCGACTCAGACAAGACACTTCCTCTCTCCTTTTTTTTAAAGTCTCATGATTTTATATTTTGAGAAAAAAAAAGAAAAAAAAAAAAAAAAAAAACCTTCGTGTGATTTTTTTTTTTTTGCCTTTTTTTTCCCCTGATTAGCTAGCTGTTTTATCCACAACAACAACAACAACCAAAAAAAAAAAAAAAAAAAAAAAAAAAAACACATTTACAACACAATGACGTAAGAGTACTGACTTGATGGAGATGGCTGCTTTTGTAACTTCGAATTTTCGATAGAGAGAAGGAAAGGAGACGTTGTTATATAGCTTAATGCCCTTCATTGGTATTCTTTTAGGAGGAGAACCCCCTTCTCTCCTCCTTACCTTATTAAATATTTACACCAGATATCTCACTCTCCTTGGTTATTATTTTTCTTCTTTTTTTTGCTATACTTTTGTTTTTACTGACAATTTTCTTTTTACAGAACACAATCGAGGATGCTCAGACTGGTATTTGTGAAGATGACTTTTTTTTTTTTTTTTTTTTTTTAATATTTATTTTTTTTTTTAAAAAAAGAAATCAAAAAAAAAATAAGTATGAAGACCGCTACCGCAATGAGAGCTTCCGTGAGATCCCTCGCGTCTCAGTCTCGCAGGAACTCAGAGTTAGCTGAATTTAGTGTTGTATACAGCGATAGAGCTCTTAATCACATGTCTCCAACCTTTATGGAGGTCATGGGCACCATTGACGGAACCCTTAAGAATGTTTACAACGCTGATCACACCGCAGTCATTCCCGGTTCTGGAACATTCGGAATGGAAGCAGTGGCGAGACTCGCTCAGGGTAAGAAGGTCACTGTTATGAGAAATGGTTTTTTCAGTTTCAGGTGGTCTCAAATTTTTGAGATGGGTCAAATTACAAACGACGTTACAGTCTTGGAAGCAGTTCGTGCTGACAACGACAGTGAGACCCCGTCATTTACCCATCATCCTATTGATGATGTAGTGGCTTCAATTAAGAAGGAGAAGCCTGCCTTCGTCATCGCACCGCACGTTGAGACTTCTGCTGGTCTCGTAATTTCCAACGAAACCATCAAAAAGATGGCTGACGCTGCCCACAGTGTTGGTGGAATGTTCGTTCTTGACTGCATTGCTAGTGGAGCGTGTTGGGTTGATATGAAGGAATTGGGTGTTGATTTCCTTCTTTCTGCTCCACAAAAAGGATGGACGGCACCACCATGTGCAGGTCTTGTGATGATGGGTGACAATGCCAGACAGCTAGTTGAGAACACACCGTCGACTTCATTTTCAATCGATTTGAAGAAATGGACGTCAGTTATGGACGCCTATGTTAAAGGAGGTCACATGTACCACGCTACTATGCCAACTGAGGCTCTTCGTACATTCGCTGGAGTCCTCTCTGAGACTGAGAAGTTCGGATTTGATAAAGCAGCGGATGCTCAGAGATCCCTTGGAGTGAACATGAGAAACATGCTCAAAGACGCCGGCTACAAATCGATTGCCGCTGATGACGTCGCTGCTCCGACAGTTGCTGTCAGTTATGGAGGAGCAGAGATCGTCGGAAAGATGAAGGCTCAGGGAATTCAGATTGCTGGAGGTGTTCCACTCATGGTGGCCAGTCAACCAGACCCATTCAACACCTGGAGACTTGGATTCTTCGGACTTGATAAGCTAAGCGCTCCTGATCAGTACGTTGAGAAGCTTGCTGCTGCTGTCAAATCGATGTGAGTACAGTAGTCACGATTTTGTTTTAATAAAAAGTGATTTGTTGAAAGTTCACTTTTTTCAGTATTGTTATATCAGCAGATGTCCTACTTTTGTGTGGGACGGACAGTTTGTTTTCTTTTTTTTTTTTCCCTCTTTTTTTTATTGTTTCAAATATCCACTTCTCGTGAAATTTTTTTTTAAATTTTTTTTTTTTTAATTTTATACAACAAAAAAAATGCGAGTGTTGCGTTTTAAAAGGAAGATTTGCAAAGACTTTGCAGAACTTCTTTATTTATTTATTTATTTATTTTTTTTTTCCCATCTTGTGTTTTTGGGGGAAAAAAAGGCTAATGGTCACTCTGTTGTTGCAAGCGTGTTGCTTGCATTACTTTTATTTATTTTTTTGTGGAGGAAAAAAAAAAAAAAAAAAAAAAAGGGAAAAGAAAAAGAAAATGCGATTGCTCACACTATTAACGTACAGCGATTGGCTTCTTGTCTTTTTGTAAGTTTTTTTTTTCCCCCCCCCTTTTTTTTTCCCTGGAGATTTTTCTTAGAGAAATTCTTTCAGGTGATTACTTCAAAAGTAAAACAATTATTTTCTCCCCTAATTTACTTTTTTTTTTTTTTTTTTTTTTCCCCTTTGCATGACTACATACCCTGTGGTCTCTGCATTTCGCTGCTGGGATTTAAATGAAAGTAATCTCCTCAGTACTCTTCTTGGGAGAGTGTTTTTCACCTTTCAAGTGGCTGAGGTTGACGAACGATGTCCTCAAAAAAAAAAAAAAAAAAAAAAAAAATGAGGCTTATCGAAAATAATATTATGATTATATTGCAGACGCCCCTTTCGTCGCAAAAGCAAGGCTAACCAAAGTTGCTTGGTTGTCGTTTTTTTTTTTTCTACTTTAACTGTCTTTGAGCCAGCCGAGTTATTTTACATCAATTTTCCCCTTAGTCAAAAAAAAAAAAAAAAAAAAAAAAAAAACCCCGACAAAATGAGTGGACAGATAAACGCCAGGAAAAAGGATGAGAAGGAAGAAGGAGTTGTATTTATGAGAATGAAGAGAGCTGGAAAGCGATTCGAGATCGCAGTCTACAAAGATTTGATTCCAACGAAGAGAAACGATGAAAGCGTCACATCAAAATTAGACTTATCAAAAGTCATGCAAGTAGAAAAAATATTTAGCAACGCTGCCAAGGGAGACATTCACAAGAAAGATGACCTTGTAAAAGCATTCAGTGACGTATCAGGTAGGGAACTTAAAACAGAACAAGACATAATAAGGTATATCATACAGACTGGTGATCTCCAAGTCGATGATGCCAGTAGAAAAGAAACTGCCAAAGCGAGTACTGGTGCTCTCAAGGAATTAGCAATCCTCGTTAATGCTAAAGTTTTCAAACCGGAAACTGCTACTGAGGATAAGAAAAAAAAGAAATCGGGTTCACAGGGAGCTGTAACGAAATGGACTGATGATGACATTGAGAGGGAGTTGAAAAACGTTAGGTTCCATGCGAGTGATAAAGACATGTCGAAGAACGTCGTCAACGCGATTAAAGCGATCGCAACCGGAGGAACAATCCCAATTGAGAGAAAGCAATCCAGATGTAAATTCAACGCTGATGACGACACAATGGACGCTCTCGAAGAGTTCTGCACAACAAACGAAGGATTCGCATTCGTTGCAAAGGAATCCGACGACACGATGGACATCGTGTTCGATCCTGTAGAGCCTTGGGTACTTGAGGGGCTTACTAAAATATGTGACTCGTACGAAACAATCAAACACCACGACAAAACTGACGGAGACTTAACTGAAAAAGGAACAAAAATAGTGGCAGAAGCGAAAAAAGAAAAAGGAGGAGGCAAGAAGAAGGGAAAAGAAGAAAAGAAAAAAGGAAAAGGAAGAGCTGCTGACGACGACGACGATGAACCTGAAGAGGAAATCACGAGTACTACGGCAAAGCCAAAGAAGGGAAAAGGAAAGGGGAAATCAGCACCTTCTGGAGGAGGAGGAGGAGGAGGAAACAATGACGACGACGGCAAGGATCTAAAAGCAATGCTCGCATCACTTGGAATGGATGACGGTATGTATTGTATCTTAGCTGTTTGTAAACCCCTTGAAGGAGGAGGATCCAAAAAACAAAACAAAACAGACGATGGTGATGACGGTAAGGCTGCCAAGGGTAAGGGCAAGAAGAAGAAGGGAAAACGTTAAGTCCACCTCACAAATTCAACTGAGGCAACAATTGACTTGATATTTAAGTGTTCATTTTGGTGTGATTGTTACGGGAAACATTAAAAAAAAAAAAACATCATAATTTATTTTGTGTTTCTCATTCTTAGTATCTGGTTATTGTTTCTTTTCAAAAGAAAACAAATAAACCAACTGATGGTTATGCTCGTTTCCTTTTTTTTTTTTTTTTTTTTTTTTTTTTCCTTCTTCTTTCTTCTTTTTTTCTTTTCCTTCATTGACATGTAGTTTAAAAAAAAAAACAGGCAAACTATTTTAAAAAAACAACAACAACAACAGGAGGACCAGTTATGCGATAAACTTAGGAGGGTTGGTTTTTCTCTTTTTTTCTCTCTCTCCTCAGCATTGAAAAAAAAAATTGTTTTTTATTCTAATTCAACTACAGGAAAGAACCCATCCCCCCCCGGAAATCGCTTCTCTTCATCCTCGTATCATCAAAACTAGCTTAATAAAAATGGCAAGAGAGTCAACGGAGGTGGCCAGAGGGCCAACACCTGGAAACGCAAAGAAACCTTTACAGAAGTCTGGAGGAGTTAACAAGGCAACCACCGGAAATGCCGGAAAGAGAGCCCCGCCAAAGAAGGAAGAAAAACCAAAGGCACCTGAAGGACCAAGCATCACCGTGAACAAGAACTTCAAGCCAGCAGCAGTCATGCAGGGAGTGTCATGGGCTGATAAGGTTGGTGGAAAGAACAAGAAGCCGGAAATGCCAAAGCAGCAGGCAGCCCCAACTCCAGTAAAGCAGCCAGCTCAGCCAAAGCCAGCTGCAGTTGAAGCAACACCAGCTCCTGCTCCTGTAGCTGAATCAACTCCTGCTCCAGTCGCAGCTCCAAAGGCTGACAAGAAGAAGAAGAACAACAAGTCAAAGAAGCAGCCAGAGCCAAAGAAGGCGCCAAAGTCTGCCTTTGAACTGGCTGACAACGCGACTGTTAAGAAGGGTGACTACCACGCGATCAGCGCAAAGTTGAGTACCGCGGCTCCTTCGACTAACGAATCTGCGGAAGCTTTCCAGAAATTCAGCTCCCAATCCGTTGATGTTGTTCTCCCAGAAGGTGCTTCTACTGGACGTGCTGCTTTCAGCTTCAGTGGTGTTGCTACTCCTGTTCAGAAACCAGTTCAACCGGATGCGTTTACCACCGGATCCTGGGCTGAGAGCATTGAAGGATCTCCAATTTCTGAGCATCAAACTGCAACACCTCAGCGTGCAGTTCAGCAAAACGTCATTCAACCACCTTCTGCCACTACAACTGCCCCAGTTAAGACATCACCAGCCGCATCACTTCTTCAACGTGGTCAGATGCCATCTGCTACTGTCGCTCAACCGACTACTACCAGCATGCCAGCCGCTACTCTGCAATCAACAACTCCTTCAACTACGGCAATGCCTTCTATGCCACTTGGGTCTAGTTATGATAGATCTAATTGGGGAACCCCTGGAGGTATGTCGTTATTTTGTATCAGTAGGGAGTACTTGTTTGGGTATTCTGGTGGTTTAAATCAAAAAAACAAATCCAAAAAAAAAAAAAAAAACAGTGGGCAAAGAAGTTTCAAAGCCACCAGCAGTTCAGCAGCAGCAGCAGCAACAACAGCAGCAGCAGCAGCAACAACAACAGCAGCAGCAGCAGCAGCAGCAGCCACCAGTTCAGGTCCCATCGGCGATTGCCTCATCGTTGGTTAACAGAAACGCGTTTGGAACAGCTGCGTATGTGATTGCTTGTTTTTGTTTTAAATCTTAACTTTGCAAGATGACTCAAATAACTAAAACAACAGCCAAGGCGGACCTGTACACGACGGTACTAACTCTCCACTATTTATGAGACCAAACGGATACATTGGTGGAGGGGGCAGTGGTGGAGGTGGAAAGAAGCACGGAGGATCCAGCCCACAGGGAAGAAGCAATGAAGGTAAAGGAAGAAGCCAGTACCAACAGGTGTGTACTTTGGCATACTTTTCTGTCTCTCACGGTTCTCTCGAAGAATTACGAAAATAATTAAAAAAAAAAAACAGCAAAAGCCAAACCAGCAGAACAAGCCAGCCGCTCCAGGTGTGGCCGCCCCTGCTGGACAGCCAACTACTAACAGACCTGCTGCTGCTCAGATGGGACAGGCAGGTTACCCACAGTACAGTCAGTTTATGAGCCCATACGCAGGAAGCTACCCTGGATGGCCACCACAGGCATACATGTGGGGAGGAAGAGGAGCTGGTGCTGCTGCTTACCAGTACCCGTCCTACCCATACTACTCATACCCGCAGTTCATGTACGCAGGAGGAGCAGGTGGTTACGGAGCTGGTGCTGGTGCTGGAGCCGGTGGTGCCGAAGAATATTACAACAACAGACAGTGGGGTAACTCTCAGAGCCAGCAACCAGGTGCCCAGCCAGGACAGGCCCCAGGCGCCACTCCGGGTGTTGCTGCCGGTACCGCGTCTACTCAGGCGACTTCAGGACTTCCGCTTTCATCGTATGTGTTGTTTGTTACTGAGAAGTGAAGTGTCACGGCTGTCGTTGAGCATTTGTTTTACGTAATTAACAAAACAGGTACTCTAACTATGCATACGCAAACCCAGCTGCTCACCAGGCCCAACAGGCTCAAGCCCAGCAGGCAGGTCGTGGTGCTCAGAAGAGTTAAAATGGCTAAAAACAAAAACAAAAAAAATGAAAAAATAAAATAAAATAAAATAAACAATCAGAAAACCAATAATTTTTTTAATTTTTTTCCCCTTTTATTTATTTTTTTTTTTTTCACTCCCAAAAAAAAACATTTTTCCCCCCTTTTCTTTTTTTTTTGCTTTCTATCATCACAAAGTGTGTCGGCTCCAGGAACGAAAACTTTTTAAGAAAAAGAAAAAAAAGAACGAAAAAAAAAAAAAAAGAATAGAATAAAATAAATAAAATTATTGCTTTTAAAATACAAATAAAAGGAACTGCAGATGAATATTTTTATTGGACAGCTGTGGCCTGGAGGATGCTCTTCATTCAGTTGGTGCCTCCAGTGATGGGAAAAAAAAAAAGAAAAAAAAGAAGTGCGACGAAACTGAGGTTTCTTTTCTTTTTTTTTTTTTTTTTTTTTCAAAAATTTTTCTTACTTGTTAAAATGCTATCCATATTTTTTTTTGTTGTTGTTGTCGTTGTTGTCGGTCTTTTCAAAAAAAAAAACAAAAAAAAAAAAAAAAAAAAACAATATTAATAATAAAAAGGGAAGAAAGATTAAGTTTTGTTACCCAAAAGTGACTGCTCCCCTACCTCTCCTCCGGATTCTTTTTTTCTTCCTTTTTTTTTTTTTTTTTTTTTTTTTTCTGATCGAAGTTGTTCTGGTGGACTGAGTGCGGTAACTACAGCGTCAGGAACGTATCTGTTTGGTATCCACAAAGAGAAGAAAAAAAGAATACTGAAAAAAAAAAAAAAAATAAAAAAAAAAAAAATCTGGAAAGGGGAATAATATTAAAGAATGTTGATATGAGTATTCTAGCCAAAGCCGTGAAGTTCTGGGAGGTTGAAAAAAAAAAAAAAAAAAATGAAACGGAGAGGTGTGAAATAACCATTTTTTTTTTTTTTTTTTTTTTTTTTTTTTTTTTTTTTTTTTTTTTTTTTCCTATGCCGACCCTCTCCCCCAGCCCCGCCTTTGTACGTCGGGTGTGTCTTGAAATTGGTATCATTTTTCGATTCCTGAAGACAAGACCCCCCCAGTTAGGTGTTCAGGATGGTTACGAGCCTTAGGAAGTAGGGAATGACCAAAAGCAACATTTGTACTAAAAAAAACAAACAAAAAAAAAAAAAAAAAAAAAAAAACCCCTCGCATCTGCGCTACTCCAAGGAGAAGGAAAGAAAATATAAATTTATAGCATCACCGTCGTGACAGGTCAACGCAAAGTTTTTTTTGGTTTTTTTTTTTTTTTTTTGCGACCGGTCCAGAAATTATCCTTTCACAGGATACTTTCAAACGAAAAAAAAAAAAAAAAAAAACCCAGCGCTCAATACACATACTTCCGCGCTTGTTATTCAGCTGTTCGTTTTTTTGGGAAGGGAGGGAGGAGGTGAAAAAATAAAAAAATGTGCGCTGTGGATGTATCACGTGAAGGGAGAGGTCAGCAAACCCCCCACCCAAGTGCAAAAAAAAAAAAAAAAAAAGAGAGAAAAATGCTTCCCTTTGTCGACTCCCACATATTTAGCTTATTGTTATCTTGGTTTGTTTGTTTTTTTAGTTAGTTTTTTTTTTTTCGGATGGTTTTTTGAATGGGGTGAAATAAGCACGTTTTGCATGATTATGAGGTAATCTGCTTGTGTGTGCTTCGCATTTCCGCCACAAAGTAAGTCTCTGTTAGCTGTGTTGCTCTCTTGCCTTTTTTTTTTTTTTTTTTTGGAAAAAAAAAAAAAAAAACAAAAAAAGCGGCGGAAATCTTTCGCGAATCGAATATAACGGACAGGAGAACAAAGAGAAAAAAAAAAAAAAAGTACAAAAAAAAAAAAAAGAAAAAATTAAGATAGTGCAAAAGCGAAAAAACAAAAACACAAATATTTTGAAATCCAACGCATTTCAAGACAGAGCGATAGGGAAAGAAGGGCATGCTGATTACTTTTTCCTTTTTTTTTTAAATTTTTTTTTTTTTTAAATTTACTTACTGTTTCCCGACTCCCCACCTCTTCAGTTTTTGCTTTACATCAATTCCTCTCCTTTCGATTTTCTGATTTTTTCTTATTGATTTTCTAAATTTTTTTTTTCGCTTTATTTTTTTTTTATTCTTTTATTCTTTTCCCCCTATTTATTTTTATTAAAAATTCCCCCCCTGCCGAGTGAACAGAACAGATTAACAATTACAACTATTATTTTCAGTCAAGTACTTTATATTAATTTTGTGTTTTTTAATACCTTAAAAGTTGTTACTGTTTTTACATTGTCAAAGTTTCACCCCCCTGCCGAGTGAACGGAATTGTGTTTTGAACCCCCCCACCCAGAAGAGACGGAGTGCGCGTGGAAAAAAAAAAAAAAAAAAAAAAAATTATAAAAAAAAAAAAAAAAGGGGGCACTTTTTATAGTTGTGGACGGTTGTGACGTTCCCTGTTTAGATCATCATGTGCTACTTCCCCTTTTCTGATGAAGTTTGATATTTCCCCTGAAACCCTCCCCCTGGTCACTTTTTTTTTTTTTCCCCTCCCACCATACTTCCCAAAAAAAAAAAAAAAAAGAATTCCCTCTTTATTTGCAAAACAGTGATATTTGTGTATGTTTTTAATTTATTGCTAATTTATTATTTAGACAGGTTGGGTGATTCACAGGAAAATGCAAGAAGGAGATGTTTTGTTGTTTATAGAGATGACGTATCCAACCCGAGTGATTGCGGCGACCTAGTTAAGCTCTTTTAGTCAATTGTGTGTTGTGTTGTGTTGTTGATGTTGCTTGTTTTTAATCCTTCTCTCCCTCGCAGTGATCTCATCTAAAAGAAACCCATCCCTTCACACCAAACAAATGTCCATCAAGGTTGTGTACTTTCCATTACCAGGACGTGCTGAGCCAACAAGGCTGGCGCTGACCTTGGGAGGGATCAAGTTCGAAGACCAGCGACTGGGTGGTGAAGAATGGGGAAAGATGAAGGCCGAAGTGGCGCCGAAGCAGCTTCCGCTTTTGCACGTCGGGGGCAGGGTGTTCGGACAGAGCGTGTCGCAGTTGAGGTACGCGTGTAAAATCTCGAAGTTCGGGGGACGGGCTCTGTACCCGGAGGACGCGCTGTTGGCCCTGGAAGTTGATGAGTTCGTTGACATGCTGGGGGACATGTTCGCACCGATCTCTGCTTCGTTCAAGATGGCGGAGGGGGCCGAAAGGGATGCGGTCCGCTCGAAGGCGGTCTCCGAGGGAGGTGATACACACAAGTGGCTGAAGGTGATCGATGAACAACTGGCGAAGTCGAAGAGCGGATACGCGGTGGGTGATCACCTGACGATGGCTGACGTCGCGGCCTTTGCGCTTGTGCAGCCCTTGAGATCTGGGTTCGTGGAGGGAGTGCCGTTGACCTGTCTCGACTGTTTCAAGAACATCATGGCACACAGGGAGAGGGTTGCTAACATCCCAGCCGTGAAGGCCTACTACACTGAAGTGAAGATGCCGCTGTACAAAATCTACCAGTAAATATTAATTAGTTTTGGGTAGTCGTGGATGATAAGGTAGACAAGTAATGGGGAGGACTTGGATTAATGCTTCTTCCGATTACTGTTTTGTTTGAATTCCTCTTCATCGATTCTTTCTACGTTGTTGACCCCCTTCTGAACTTGTGTGATCCAAAAACAAGGAATGCACAACTTTTTTTTGGGACTGCGGTGTTTTCAGATGAGATGATGAGCTCTGTATTTCTTGTTGGAAATTCGTTTCTTTATTTTTGTTATTAATTTCTTTTTGAGCTTTTCTTATTTCTTTAGCTCCTTCTTCTTTAAGTCCTCCATCGGAACAGCGAGCAGGGGTTGGGATGACTCCTCTCTCCCTCCTCGTCGAGCTCTTTTCATCCGGCGAACGATTTTTTAGTTCGACGATTTTCCTCTCCTCTCGTTGTGACTAGCCAGCCAGGCAGCCCTGTCTTTGCGTGGTGTTTTGGTCTAGTATGCAAAAGAGAGAAAAAAAAGAAAAAAGAAAACAGTAAGTAAACTGTTCCCCTTGCTCTGGTTTGCGCCGCAAACTAAATTTTGCTTTCGCTATTCTTGTTTTTGGATGAAATTATGATTTGAGTTCATCTGACACTACTGGAATTTGGTTTTTTTTAAATTTTTTAATGTAGTGAAATAATTTATTAATTTTTTGTCCCTTTTCTACAGGATCCCACCCAACTTACAAATTCCTTACAGGTGGGGAGGGTAACTAATAATCAAGTGGTAGTTTGGCATCCACGACGGAATAATAATGTGATTTTATAGAGATGACGTATCCAACCCGAGTGATTGCGGCGACCTAGTTAAGCTCTTTTAGTCAATTGTGTGTTGTGTTGTTGATGTTGATGTTGATGTTGATGTTGATGTTGATGTTGCTTGTTTTTAATCCTTCTCTCCCTCGCAGTGATCTCATCTAAAAGAAACCCATCCCTTCACACCAAACAAATGTCCATCAAGGTTGTGTACTTTCCATTACCAGGACGTGCTGAGCCAACAAGGCTGGCGCTGACCTTGGGAGGGATCAAGTTCGAAGACCAGCGACTGGGTGGTGAGGAATGGGGAAAGATGAAGGCCGAAGTGGCGCCGAAGCAGCTTCCGCTTTTGCACGTCGGGGGCAGGGTGTTCGGACAGAGCGTGTCGCAGTTGAGGTACGCGTGTAAAATCTCGAAGTTCGGGGGACGGGCTCTGTACCCGGAGGACGCGCTGTTGGCCCTGGAAGTTGATGAGTTCGTTGACATGCTGGGGGACATGTTCGCACCGATCTCTGCTTCGTTCAAGATGGCGGAGGGGGCCGAAAGGGATGCGGTCCGCTCGAAGGCGGTCTCCGAGGGAGGTGATACACACAAGTGGCTGAAGGTGATCGATGAACAACTGGCGAAGTCGAAGAGCGGATACGCGGTGGGTGATCACCTGACGATGGCTGACGTCGCGGCCTTTGCGCTTGTGCAGCCCTTGAGATCTGGGTTCGTGGAGGGAGTGCCGTTGACCTGTCTCGACTGTTTCAAGAACATCATGGCACACAGGGAGAGGGTTGCTAACATCCCAGCCGTGAAGGCCTACTACGCTGAAGTGAAGATGCCGCTGTACAAAATCTACCAGTAAATATTAATTAGTTTTGGGTAGTCGTGGATGATAAGGTAGACAAGTAATGGGGAGGACTTGGATTAATGCTTCTTCCGATTACTGTTTTGTTTGAATTCCTCTTCATCGATTCTTTCTACGTTGTTGACCCCCTTCTGAACTTGTGTGATCCAAAAACAAGGAATGCACAACTTTTTTTTGGGACTGCGGTGTTTTCAGATGAGATGATGAGCTCTGTATTTCTTGTTGGAAATTCGTTTCTTTATTTTTGTTATTAATTTCTTTTTGAGCTTTTCTTATTTCTTTAGCTCCTTCTTCTTTAAGTCCTCCATCGGAACAGCGAGCAGGGGTTGGGATGACTCCTCTCTCCCTCCTCGCTGAGTTCTTTTCATCCGGCGGACGGTTTTCTAGTTCGACGATTTTCCTCTCCTCTCGTTGTGACTAGCCAGCCAGGCAGCCCTGTCTTTGCGTGGTGTTTTGGTCTAGTATGCAAAAGAGAAAAAACAAAAAGAAAAAGAAAACAGTAAGTAAACTGTTCCCCTTGCTCTGGTTTGCGCCGCAAACTAAATTTTGCTTTCGCTATTCTTGTTTTTGGATGAAATTATGATTTGAGTTCATCTGACACTACTGGAATTTGGTTTTTTTTAAATTTTTTAATGTAGTGAAATAATTTATTAATTTTTTGTCCCTTTTCTACAGGATCCCACCCAACTTACAAATTCCTTACAGGTGGGGAGGGTAACTAATAATCAAGTGGTAGTTTGGCATCCACGACGGAATAATAATGTGATTTTATAGAGATGACGTATCCAACCCGAGTGATTGCGGCGACCTAGTTAAGCTCTTTTAGTCAATTGTGTGTTGTGTTGTTGATGTTGATGTTGCTTGTTTTTAATCCTTCTCTCCTTCGCAGTGATCTCATCTAAAAGAAACCCATCCCTTCACACCAAACAAATGTCCATCAAGGTTGTGTACTTTCCATTACCAGGACGTGCTGAGCCAACAAGGCTGGCGCTGACCTTGGGAGGGATCAAGTTCGAAGACCAGCGACTGGGTGGTGAGGAATGGGGAAAGATGAAGGCCGAAGTGGCGCCGAAGCAGCTTCCGCTTTTGCACGTCGGGGGCAGGGTGTTCGGACAGAGCGTGTCGCAGTTGAGGTACGCGTGTAAAATCTCGAAGTTCGGGGGACGGGCTCTGTACCCGGAGGACGCGCTGTTGGCCCTGGAAGTTGATGAGTTCGTTGACATGCTGGGGGACATGTTCGCACCGATCTCTGCTTCGTTCAAGATGGCGGAGGGGGCCGAAAGGGATGCGGTCCGCTCGAAGGCGGTCTCCGAGGGAGGTGATACACACAAGTGGCTGAAGGTGATCGATGAACAACTGGCGAAGTCGAAGAGCGGATACGCGGTGGGTGATCACCTGACGATGGCTGACGTCGCGGCCTTTGCGCTTGTGCAGCCCTTGAGATCTGGGTTCGTGGAGGGAGTGCCGTTGACCTGTCTCGACTGTTTCAAGAACATCATGGCACACAGGGAGAGGGTTGCTAACATCCCAGCCGTGAAGGCCTACTACACTGAAGTGAAGATGCCGCTGTACAAAATCTACCAGTAAATATTAATTAGTTTTGGGTAGTCGTGGATGATAAGGTAGACAAGTAATGGGGAGGACTTGGATTAATGCTTCTTCCGATTACTGTTTTGTTTGAATTCCTCTTCATCGATTCTTTCTACGTTGTTGACCCCCCTTCTGAACTTGTGTGATCCAAAAACAAGGAATGCACAACTTTTTTTTGGGACTGCGGTGTTTTCAGATGAGATGATGAGCTCTGTATTTCTTGTTGGAAATTCGTTTCTTTATTTTTGTTATTAATTTCTTTTTGAGCTTTTCTTATTTCTTTAGCTCCTTCTTCTTTAAGTCCTCCATCGGAACAGCGAGCAGGGGTTGGGATGACTCCTCTCTCCCTCCTCGCTGAGTTCTTTTCATCCGGCGGACGGTTTTCTAGTTCGACGATTTTCCTCTCCTCTCGTTGTGACTAGCCAGCCAGGCAGCCCTGTCTTTGCGTGGTGTTTTGGTCTAGTATGCAAAAGAGAGAAAAAAAAGAAAAAAGAAAACAGTAAGTAAACTGTTCCCCTTGCTCTGGTTTGCGCCGCAAACTAAATTTTGCTTTCGCTATTCTTGTTTTTGGATGACATGATGATTTGAGTTCATCTGACACTACTGGAATTTGGTTTTTTTTAAATTTTTTAATGTAGTGAAATAATTTATTAATTTTTTGTCCCTTTTCTACAGGATCCCACCCAACTTACAAATTCCTTACAGGTGGGGAGGGTAATTAATAATCAAGTGGTAGTTTGGCATCCACGACGGAATAATAATGTGATTTTATAGAGATGACGCATCCAACCCGAGTGATTGCGGCGACCTAGTTAAGCTCTTTTAGTCAATTGTGTGTTGTGTTGTTGATGTTGATGTTGATGTTGCTTGTTTTTAATCCTTCTCTCCCTCGCAGTGATCTCATCTAAAAGAAACCCATCCCTTCACACCAAACAAATGTCCATCAAGGTTGTGTACTTTCCATTACCAGGACGTGCTGAGCCAACAAGGCTGGCGCTGACCTTGGGAGGGATCAAGTTCGAAGACCAGCGACTGGGTGGTGAGGAATGGGGAAAGATGAAGGCCGAAGTGGCGCCGAAGCAGCTTCCGCTTTTGCACGTCGGGGGCAGGGTGTTCGGACAGAGCGTGTCGCAGTTGAGGTACGCGTGTAAAATCTCGAAGTTCGGGGGACGGGCTCTGTACCCGGAGGACGCGCTGTTGGCCCTGGAAGTTGATGAGTTCGTTGACATGCTGGGGGACATGTTCGCACCGATCTCTGCTTCGTTCAAGATGGCGGAGGGGGCCGAAAGGGATGCGGTCCGCTCGAAGGCGGTCTCCGAGGGAGGTGATACACACAAGTGGCTGAAGGTGATCGATGAACAACTGGCGAAGTCGAAGAGCGGATACGCGGTGGGTGATCACCTGACGATGGCTGACGTCGCGGCCTTTGCGCTTGTGCAGCCCTTGAGATCTGGGTTCGTGGAGGGAGTGCCGTTGACCTGTCTCGACTGTTTCAAGAACATCATGGCACACAGGGAGAGGGTTGCTAACATCCCAGCCGTGAAGGCCTACTACGCTGAAGTGAAGATGCCGCTGTACAAAATCTACCAGTAAATATTAATTAGTTTTGGGTAGTCGTGGATGATAAGGTAGACAAGTAATGGGGAGGACTTGGATTAATGCTTCTTCCGATTACTGTTTTGTTTGAATTCCTCTTCATCGATTCTTTCTACGTTGTTGATCCCCTTCTGAACTTGTGTGATCCAAAAACAAGGAATGCACAACTTTTTTTTGGGACTGCGGTGTTTTCAGATGAGATGATGAGCTCTGTATTTCTTGTTGGAAATTCGTTTCTTTATTTTTGTTATTAATTTCTTTTTGAGCTTTTCTTATTTCTTTAGCTCCTTCTTCTTTAAGTCCTCCATCGGAACAGCGAGCAGGGGTTGGGATGACTCCTCTCTCCCTCCTCGCTGAGTTCTTTTCATCCGGCGGACGGTTTTCTAGTTCGACGATTTTCCTCTCCTCTCGTTGTGACTAGCCAGCCAGGCAGCCCTGTCTTTGCGTGGTGTTTTGGTCTAGTATGCAAAAGAGAAAAAACAAAAAGAAAAAGAAAACAGTAAGTAAACTGTTCCCCTTGCTCTGGTTTGCGCCGCAAACTTAATTTTGCTTTCGCTATTCTTGTTTTTGGATGAAATTATGATTTGAGTTCATCTGACACTACTGGAATTTGGTTTTTTTTAAATTTTTTAATGTAGTGAAATAATTTATTAATTTTTTGTCCCTTTTCTACAGGATCCCACCCAACTTACAAATTCCTTACAGGTGGGGAGGGTAACTAATAATCAAGTGGTAGTTTGGCATCCACGACGGAACCCCAGGTCCCGTCCGCATTATTATGTCCACTCAACCCAACAAATTATGCTGAAAGTGCCGTTGACTTCGGATGATGTGTACTTTAAAAAAAAAACTGTCCCTTTCCCTGATCAAGAAACCACGTAACCCGTGTTCCTTTTTATTGTCACTTTTCTGAGGCTTGCCTTTTAGGTAGTCAATTCCCCGTTTAACCGCAACCGGGGTAAGGTCGTCGTGTCACTATTGAAGGTCGATAATAGTGTTGTTGTTGTTGTTGTTGTTGTTGTTGTTGTTGATATTATTTTTAAAGGTCTGCTGCTTTTCGAGTCATAAAAAGAGATGTCGATTTCTTCAACTGTCGCTCACAAACATTCTGAGATGACGAAACAAGACGCCCTTCGTCGATTTAATGAAAGCTTAACCAGCGCCAAGGAAGACATCGCCACCCTTCGAAGTAAAATTACACGAGAGGAAGACGGCATCGCAGGATTGAAGCGAGGAATTGAAAAAGAAAAAAAAGAATTGGAAAACAGAAAAGAGAGAATGCTCTCGGGGTTCAGTGAGTTGGAGAAACTTGAAAGACAGAATGGTCAGCAGGTGACTGAGAGGAGGGCCCTTCAGAAATGTTACGATGAGTTGACCATAACCAAAACAACACAAGCATCATCTCTAATCGAAACAAAGAAACAATATTTTGATCTTCTCGAGTCTGTCGTTATAACTGCTTCGAAGTCGAATGAAGCGAGACTGACCGCCCTCCTCTCAGATCCAGTGGGAACAGTTCAAAAGCAACTTATCTCCGTTCGTTGCATGTCACCTGACGATCTGTCGACGAGTTGTTAATTATTACTTTTTTCCACCCTTCTCTGTCGAATCTAATTCAAGTAGTAGTTTGCCTTCTTTCTTTCCCTTTCCCTTTCCCTTTTTTTTTTTTTTTTTTTGATGACATTTTCGTATTGGAATTGTCGTCTCACCATCTTCTTCTTTTTTGAATTATCTGATTAAAGTAGTAGTTTTGCGCTACTTCAAATAATACAATTCCTTACCTTCTATACTCTAACTACATTCGACTCTTGTCGATCAATCTCTCATTCGTCTTTTTCAATAATTTTTTGGGGGGAAAAAAAAAATTTAGTTTTATTCAAAAAGCAAAACAGTTTTTCTTTTTTGTTTTATAAAAAAACAATGCTGCGAGTTGTCGATGTCGTGGGACAGGAAGTAGCGAAGTTGTTTCCTTTTGAGATGTTTAATAAAGTTCAAAGTGAATGCGCTGCGAAGATACTTCAAACTGATGAGAGTATGGTCATCAGTGCTCCAACAGGAAGTGGTAAAACAGACTTAATGGTGATGGCGATGCTTCGAATGTTTGGAGTTGACAGAAACGCTAAAGTCACACGACCAACAGCAAAAGTTGTTTACATCGCTCCAATCAAAGCGTTGGCAAGTGAAAAGGCGACTCAATGGGATAAGCTGTTCAAAGACATGGGGATAAAAGTATGTGCTGTTACGGGTGACACTGTTGGAGACTACGAAATGCACATTCAAACGATAACAAGAAGTAACATCATCGTTACGACACCTGAAAAGTTTGACAGCGTGACCAGAAGATGGAGAGATGAGATTGTCGGGAGTTGCGTTCACAAAATAGGACTGCTGCTGATTGACGAAGTCCATTTGTTGAATGAGGAGAGAGGAGCTGTTTTAGAAGCTTTGGTCTCGAGAATGAAAACGATCAGAAAATCATCAGAAAAGAACGTTCTTTCCGCATCACTTCGTTTTATGGCAGTTTCTGCCACCATGAGCAACTCCTCTGACATAGGTAAATGGGTCAATGCTTCTGAAGGTTGTGTGTTAGTGTTTGGTAACGAAGATCGTCCTGTCCCACTCTCAATATCAGTGAAAGGATACTACTGTAAAACAAACCCGTTCTTGTTTGAAAGGTTCCTGACTTACAAACTGCCAGCCATCATAAATGAATTCGGAGAAGGAAAACCAGTTTTGATTTTCTGCCAAACGAGGAAATCAGCTTCTCTAACTGCGACACACCTTTCAAAGGAAAGTAGTCAACGAAACTGTTCTCCGGCTGTTCTTTCAGTTTCAAAGCAATTATCAAAACAGCTGTTGGAATGTGTTCAAAGTGGTGTCGCATTTCATCATGCTGGCATGCCTCCACATGAACGTGAAATCGTCGAAAAACTTTACTTTTCAAGGGAAATAACGGTTCTCTGTACCACCACAACCCTCGCAATGGGTGTTAACCTACCAGCTCACTTGGTTGTAATAAAAGGAACGACTCAGTACCACGGAGGTAAGAATGAAGAACTGACCAAAGGACTGGTAATGCAAATGGCTGGCAGAGCTGGACGTGCTGGAATGGATGATCGAGGAACAGCAATCATAATGACATCATATGAAAGTGTTCGGAGATACGACGATCTGTCGGTAGCGAATGTAATCGAGTCGAGGTTGCATGAAAATATCATTGAACACATCAATGCTGAAGTTTGTCTTGGGACTCTCAGCGATAAAAATATTGCCATTGAATGGTTGAAAACTACCTTCTACTGGATTAGAGCTCACGACAACCCTTCACACTATGGATTCAAATCTCAAAACCCTTCAGAACTACAACTTGAAATGATCAACGTCTGTGATGAAATGTTGAATAAATTAGTAAAAGGATGTTGCATTAAATTAATAGGAAACAAGTTGCAAGATACTGCGATCGGAAGGTCGATGGCGAGATACTACTTGGCTTTCAGCAGTATAGAAACGATACATAAATTAATGCAAACTGACATGACGATGGAAATGATGTTGCAAATGCTTGCGAAATGCGGTGATTTCGAAGACGTCCGTATCCGAATGGGTGAAAAGAAAATACTGAATTCTTTCCTTCCAACAATTAGATATTTACTTAAGTCTGCTGACACCGGGAAACCAATAAAAGCAATCTCTGAGAATTGGCAGAAACGATACATTCTCATGCAGCTTTTGTTCGTTAGAGAGAAACAAGTTGAAGACTGGACTTTGAAAAATGATCAAACGAGAATACAAAGTATTCTTCCAAGGCTACTACTCCACTGTATAGAATACGCTACTGAGTACAGCATTGGTCCTGTTGTACTGATGGGGTACAATCTTTTAAGAAGTGTAGAAAGGAGACTGTGGGGTGATATAGGAGATCATTTAAAACAGTTTGATGGAGTTGGTGACGTCAGCTGTCAGACTCTCGAGAGAGTTGGGATTCGTACCCTCGACAACCTCCTGGCGGTGGAGGCTCCTCGACTCGATTCGATACTTAATAGATCAGCACCCTACGGGTTTAATTTAAAAACACGTTGCGCTGAACTCCCTCGATATTCCATTTCAGTAACTGTTTCTAAAGAACAGCAAACTACAACTGGTCATCTTCTTCGTGTACACTTGTCAAAAAGTATTCAAAGTAAATCTTTATTTCCCTGTCATCTCGTAGCCTACACTGACAGTAGTATTTTAGTCTGTAACAGAAAGATACCATCTTCAGTCACTGAATACGATGCTGAGATTGCAGCTCCGATGGAGACAGGAATCGTTAAAGTATTTGTTGTAAACGATCGTTGGTTTGGAATTGATTCTGATTATGAAGTTCGTATTCAGGAACCGAAACATATTCAGAAAAGAGTAATTCCGGTTACACCACCGAAACAAATAACATCTCCTGACGCCAACGAACCCGGAACCATACCAGCTTCAGAACGCGGAGACAAGACCAATTCACATGACCCGTTTAAGAAATTCGAATTTAAACCAACCAAAGGAAACACCATTCCAGTTCAACGGGAAAGTAAAAAACCCAACTCGGATCATTTAAACGGAGCAGAAAATCATTTAAAGGTCCTCAAAGAGTTAGTTACGGTTACCGGACACGATGTTTATTCAAACAACAATCAGTTGCTGTACGGCGCACGCGACGATCTGCCTGTTCCTCTTCCTGGTTCTGTCAGCAAAGATTTAACGTCGAAGCCTAAAGAGCTTCCTTTGCGAGTCTCCAGTAGTCGAAACACTTTTAAAAACTTATTCAGCACGTCAGAGATGCCGCAACAATCCCAGTCGCTGTGCAATCAAACAGGTGGTGGGGTGTCGGATGCCTTTTTTCCACCTGTCAAGCCAACTGCTGAATATTTTTTTCCTTCTTCGGCTGCACAGAATCGATCAGCACCACCGCCAGCAGCAGGTGATTATAATTTACTTCGTGGAGCTGATAAGTTGATTTCGGAAGACTGCTATTCGAAATCAAAGACAACCCAACAAGTTGGAGTTGCGCAGCAACCCGAAATTAAATCAGCCTCGTGTGTCGATCAGTTCTTTCCACAGCAGCAGTCACAACGGGTTATTCAGAGTTCTGAAGACTTGAGCAATGGAAGGTCACTTCAACAGAAGATGGGAACAGAAAATGTCGGCCCTCTTCAGCAAACAGCTCTGGATAACTACTTCCCCACCGTCACTCGCACGCCAACTCCTGTAAAAGTATTTCCAAAACCGTCTCCCAAACAACAATCAGATTTAGATCGATACTTCCCTCTGAAATCTGAGATGAATAAAACACTTAATGTTACGGCACATACTTCGGGAACAGCTTCGTTGGCTCAAGAACCTGCGGGGGGTCGGAATTCATTCGGCATTCCCTCTCCTACACCAGCAGCAGTTGGGGAATCTTTGATTGGTGGTCGAAACCAAAATCAAAACGTGTTGCATCCACAGCTTCAAAGTGGGTCGAATTATTCGACTAAGAAACCGTTAGTGGAATCACGAAATCCTGTTCCCTGCTGGCAGGCATCAGACAGAAAGGAAACGACGGAACATAACAACATCAACATCCAATCTGAGAAGTTTCTAACAAGAGGATGTCTTACTGCTAATCATCAGACAACAACAGGACTACCCAACCAGTCGAATTTCGGTGTCGGAGGAAGGGAACCAAGACTTGATTCTTGTCGTCAGCAGTTCGGTTCCGAAGACCGCAGCAGTAAATCAAACAGATCGATGGGGTCTGTTGGGAGGGGAAGTCAAAACCAGCTATCAAAAGCCTCAATAAGACCTCAGGATTCTAACACGTTCATGAACTACCAGCAGCCCATCACTTACAACAGAACTCTACCAAATGACGGAAATCTGCTGTCAGACCATCAAGGTACTTCTGGTGGCCCTCCACATGACTGCCGCTTGGACTTTGACATTAACATCGAACCTGAGCAACCAGCTGTGTGTGAAGTCGTTCCTGAGTTTAACAACAATAAGAGATTATTGTCTTCTTTGAGTGTTGAAGAAGCTCCAACAAAGAAGGCAGCGACGGGAATACAGATTCTGGAACAGCTGAAAGAGTTGGTTGCGATGAAGAAGGAAGGCATGCTTAGTGACGAAGAGTTTACCCAAGCTAAGGGATTAATTCTGCAGGAAAAAAAAAATGTTATGTCTGGACAGGAGACAGAAGGAACGATCAGCAAAATGCCACTCCCAGTTAAGAACCCTTCAATTGCAGTAGTCAAACCTGTGCAGTCTATGTGTGGTACCCCTCGTGACTTCAATCCACCTGCACGACCAACCCCTCATTGGGGTAGTCGTAGCGTAACGGACACTCGCATACAAGACGCCTTTCAAAAAACCGTCTCTCAGTTTAAAAAAACTAAAAATAATGAAAATCTGAACCTGCCACAGCAGCAAACTCCAACAACTTCACATGTTGCAAATTTCCTGTCTCAGTTTTAGCTTGTGTGTTTTTTTTGCCCCTATCCTTTTTTTTTTCTTCTTTTTTTTTGTCCACTATTTTCAGCAAAATAATGAACTTCTCTCCCAGTTAAGAAGTAGTTTGCCTTCTTTCTTTCCCCTTTTTTTTGATGACATTTCGTATTGAAAATGTTGTCTCACCATCTTCTTCTTTTTTGAATTATCTGATTAAAGTAGTAGTTTGCGCTACTTCAAATAATACAATTCCTTACCTTCTATACTCTAACTACATTCGACTCTTGTCGATCAATCTCTCATTCGTCTTTTTCAATAATTTTGTTTGTTGTAGTTTTTTTTTGAAATTAGCTTTTTGTTCAAAAAACACAGGTTGTTTAATAATATTGCGAGTTTGTTGATGAAGTAGGGGACAGGAAAGTTGTAACTTTCGTTTTTTTTAAATGGAAAAACTAACGCAATGTTTGGAGAAGAAACACATAATTCAGTCTCAGCAGTGTTAACATAGATCTTTTTGACAGGTGATGGCCAACCTTCCGTGACGAACTTAGTCGCAAAAATAATATTGATTTCAACGAAGAAAGTATCTAAACTATGAAAGGGTGCAGATTACTTCTGCGTAGGAGTTGTGTCGGGCTTCTTTTAAAGTAGTAGTTGGAGGAAGAGAAGTAGGAACAGAGTCTGATAAAGGGGAAATAATTGATAAACACCAGATAAGGGTTTGAGATCGACCGCTTTACTCCTCACCAGTAAAAGTGTCTTTACCTTGGCGCCAATGATACATATCTCTGGGATGTGTTCGAAACCATTTGTCTCTCTGACGTCTACCAATCTTATCTCGTGGCTGGTTGATGAGTTGTAAGTACTTCTTGGGATCTCCTTCTTTGTGCCTCTGTCTGTCTTTTATCGCTCGATTCCTGTTTCATCTACTCGCTGCTGCTTGAAAGTGTTGGTTCCTGTTTCGGTCAACTGCATCTACCACATTCCCGCAAGGGTTTAATGCTGATCTGGGCGGGTTTGTTTGCAAGTGCGCGAGGAGGTTGGGAGGAATTTGGTGTGATGCTCAGGACGACGGTAAGAGTTCCCTCTCGGGCGAGTAGTGGTAAGCATCGATTATATGGAGATTTTGGGTACTCGGTTTTTTTTTTGGAGAATAAAGTTTTTGGGCAGCCAAATTATGAAAACTACTACATTATACCCCAAAAGTGAGATTGCGATGCAAAGAAACAGTTCTTCGGCAGTCGGCAGTTTAATAATATGCTCCTCTAGAACCGGCTTGTTACTTCCCCTATGTCCAATGTTTAGGCTACTGACCTTCTCTTGAGCATCCCGTGTGCTCAGCTTTCGGGGTTCGGCTTCTTTCTGACAGAGGACCAATCCTTGGATACAGATGGCAGTAGTATTAGACCTTGCTGCCTCAATACCTTTTCTACGAAATTATTCTTCCCCGAAAATAGCATCGATACCACATGGATAGTACATCGTGTTACTGTCTTCCTCAATTGACGAAGAAAATTTCTGGAAGGATGCTTTCCATAATCACACTAAGGACAACATTGAGATCAGCACCTTCCGCGGGATTCGGATTGTTAGTGGGCATCTTGTCCGCATGCTCACGCCCTCCTGGATGGCAACATTGAAGGATTGAAGTTGAAGAAGTTTATCTGAGTTGACTAAGTCTCGACCGTGTTAATAAGAATTGTATATTAGGGCGCTATTTGTGTGCATGAACACAAAAAGTGGGTGAAAATGCTACACTAACATGGCCTTTAAATGAAAAAAACCGTTGCCTATTTTTATTTCCAAAACTTCCATCTCCTATCCATGGAAGCAACCTACACACGCAGTCAGATTTTTATTATTAGGAACTTTTTGTTCATGCAGTTGGTAGTTTAGCCGAAGTTCATCTGAGTTCCCCTACCTTCTAAAAAAAAGCATACTTGCCTATATGTAACAACTTAGAAGCAGCAGATTACTTCTGCACAGGGGTTGTACAGGCCCGATTCAGTTCGACGGGACAGCCGGTGGGGGAAGTGGGATTAAAGATTATTGTGAGTGGTGAACACAGGGATAGAGAAATCTGATAAAGGGGAAATTGTTATCGTTAGAGGCATGATGAATAGTAATTTTATTGCAGAAAATTAATCGGTGAATGAACATGTCAGCTGCAACGTTGACAATGATTTTTAATAGGTGCGCGGTTTTGGTGGCATATTACCTAATAATACCTAATGGAATTTTGAGAACTATTGGAAGTGGGTCAGTGTTTGGCCAATGTTACTCACACTATTAATTTATCTTACTGATAATCTTTGAGAAAAAAAGTGCCACCACCTGGGATTGAACCAGGGACCTTCAGATCTTCAGTCTGACGCTCTCCCAACTGAGCTAAAGCGGCTCTGAAAAGAATTTGATTTTTATTAGGGGACCACACAAAATGCCTCCACGCGGCGGTCTCGGACGGCAGAGACCGACAAAAAAAAAAAAAAAATAAAATGGCTGGTAAGAAAGCAATGCGTCCGCAAGATAGAAGGGCAGCGGAAAGGAGAGAAAGAGAAAGGAAAGAGGCGAAGATGATGAGGGAACAAGCCAGAAATGAGATCCGGGAAGAAGAAGAGGGGTCTCAGCAGGAGATAGAGTCCCAGCAACAGGAGGAAATGGAGATGGACTCTCCAGAAGTGCCAGAAGGAATCTCAGTAGAAGTGATTGCAGTAGGACCTCCAGCAGCATTTCAAGCAAGCCCTCAAAACAAGGAGGCAATTCAAACGAAGACAAGCCCTCAAAACAAAGAGGCAATTCAAATAAGCCCTCAAAACATAGAGGCACAAGGAAGCGTATTATTAAAAACGAAACAAAGCCCTCCGTCAAATGAGGCACCCCAATCAAGCCCTCAAATCAAAGAGGCACAAAGAAGATCAACGGTGATTATGAATGGACCACCACCGAAACTCAACAAGGAGCATTTTAATTGCAAAATACTCCAGCCAACTGATGACCTCAACAGCAAGACCAATGGAATTATACTTTCATTGGCTCAACAAGGAAGAAGCCTGGACGAACAATACTTCGAAAAGGCCAGCAAAACGAAGCAACTGACGATGGTGTTCACACGGCCACCTCCAAAACGTGCCCTACAACACGCAACTGACTGCAGTCAGATACAAACGCCGGTCCAATTTGATGGACAATTAAGAATAAGAAGCTGGTGGTTCGTTGCTTTGTCTGGCACGATACACCGACCTACTCTAACAATCGCCAAGAAGATCAGCCCACCAGTGACCCACGAACTAATTGCGTGGATAACAACTAAAGAGTTGACCAAGTCACAGGTCCAAAATCCAGCAGCTGTAACAGCAATTGTCAAAGCTGTTGTGGCACAACACGGAAGAGTCGATCAACGCTCCTACAGATACGTTGGCAAAGACTTCGTAGAACTCACTGTTCTCCCAAACGATGTGGAAGCAGCTGTTATACTTCTAAAAAACTCTGGAATAGGAAATGTTTATTTCCGGATCAAATCAGTGGCGGGACAGACACCCACTCAGTACACTACAGTGTGGCTGGACCGCAAGACAACAAACGAAGAGGCAGTTGGCATACTTAAAGCCCAACATGACCTCTGCCATGGACTCACCATCATACATGGCAAGATTGGATTGAGGGTGGTTTACACGAAGGATGTTGACAAGGTGAGAAAGGGTGCTGGTAAATACGCATCCACAGTGTTTGGCGAAGGGCTCCACCGTCTCAGTGGAGCACCATACAGCTGGGGCAATAGACTTCGGAACATCCTATTGGAGATAGGACTGAAGTCGAAGTTTATAAGGATGGACAGAGGGGACTTTATCATCGCACTGGACAAGAAACCAGAATCAAGGTTTGTACAGTGTGGTGATATTGTCATCCTCATTGAAAAATTAGAAACAGAAGTGAAGGCGAAAGAAACGGAGAAACCTGTTGTAGTTAAGTACCGTGAGGCTAAGACATCGTACGCAGCAGCGGTCAAGAGGTCACTCCCGACAACGAAGAAACCAACGGCCGAAGTTCAGGTTGTAGAAAACAACGTGAACAGCCTGAGAGAGAAAACGAACGAGACTATCGAACGTCTCCAGAAAGAAGTAAAAGACATGCAAGTTCGACTTGATGAAGGCATGGCACAGATAACCGGGATTGTAGAAACCCTGGTGCAAACTACGAAAAAGAACGAAGCAGCCAACAACAACATGGCGACAGCCATCACTTCGTTGATAGAAGCTGTCAAGAGGATTGAGAACAATCTTGGTATGAACAAGATTACTACAAGTGCGACCAATAGGAACAACACTGGCCAATCATGATTGTGATCTGGTCAAATAACATTCGCTCAGTTCTGAAACCAGAAAATTACTTTCGATTGAACTGGGCACTGAAAGAAGAAAAGCCTGAAGTAGTACTACTGCAGGAAACGTGGTTATCAAAAGAAAAACAATTCGCTATTGAAGGATATGCAATCCACAGGCGAGACAGCACCATCAAGTCAGGTCATCGAGGACTCGTCACTCTGGTCAGAAATGATTTAAATAAGTTAATATTAAAACACCCCGACATCTCACATGACCAAACTGAGATATTAACAGTAGTACTTCAATCTAATCCGCCATTGACAATTCACAATGTTTACCACCCGCCTGAAATCAAGGCAACAACCTGGAAGTTCAAAACAGAGCCCGGCACATTGATTGCGGGTGACATTAATGGACACCATTCAACTTGGTCAAATGGAAATACGAACATTACTGGTAACAGCTTCTACGATTGGTCACTAGAAGCAACAATTCAAATTTTAAATAAACCTCAACAACAAACAAGACCACAAAGCTCAGCTTCTCCGGATGTAATTGCATTAGATATTTCAATAGATGCACAAATCGAACTCATGAAGGGATGGGGCAGCGATCACCTGCCACTCAAACTGACAATCGAAGATATCAAAACAGATGAATATTCAAAAGAGAGTTCTGGAACATGGAAATGGAAGTGGCATTGTGCCGATTGGAATTATTATAAAATATTGTTGGAAAGGGCAGCGCCCAAATTAGAAAGAATTAAGAATGTGCAGAAACTTGCTAATAGGATCAACAACGAGATTCTGAGAGCAGCGAGTAGGGCCATCCCAGGCTACAACAAGAAGTCAAGTAGTACCTTCGCTGTGAGGGATTCAGAATTGGAAGATTTAATGGCAGAGACTGACCCTGATAAGACAGACTCAGAAGCAATTGAAAGAGGTATCAACATGATTAAACAGAAGATCATTGAGTGCGACATGACTGGAATGGACTACCGATGGGCCTTTAGAAAAGTTAAACAACTGGAAGGTAGAATGATGGACCATTCAATTACTAAGATTGTCGACGGTGAGAAGGAATTAACCGACCCGCGGGAGATGGCAGATGTCTTCACCAAAACATACGCAGACCAATTCAAATTCGAAGACGGTGAACCAACCTTGCAAGGAATACCTGATGATAACTCGGTGGAATTTGGAATGCCTGAACTGGAACGACAAATTTCAAAAACAAAGGAGAAGAAGGCACCTGGACCTGACCACATCTGGAACTCGATGTTAAAACAACTTCCAAAAGCTTTCCTCGAGCAACTACTAAGACTATTCAACCTCTCATGGCAACGATCAGCAGTACCCAGGTGCTGGAAAAGTGGAATGGTAATACCCATACTGAAACCTGATAAAGACAAGAAACAAGTCTTATCGTACAGACCGATAGCACTAACCTCGACCGTCTCGAAACTCTTTGAAAGAATGGTCGTAGAACGGATGCACCACCTGTTGAAAGACAGAATGAATCCGAGGCAAGCAGCCTACAAACGAGGACGGGATTCCATTGAAAATCTCTGTATAGTTACAGACAAACTCAAAAGTGCCAAGGCAATGGGAGAAGAAGCGATATTAATCACCTTCGACCTACAAAAAGCCTTCGATGCAGTTCAACCGGTAACTCTTCTAAATAAGATGTCCAAAATAGGACTACCAACGAAATATCTACGGTGGGTTCAAAACTACTTGACTAGCAGGAAGATTTCAACAAGGGTGAATGGAGTGAAGGGAGCATTCCGGAACATTCGAGTAGGAGTGCCACAAGGAAGCGTGCTGGGACCCCAGTTATTCTCTATCTTCATAAATGATTTGATAGATAAACTAGAGATGTACGAACCGACTGTCTTTGCAGATGATGTTGGAATAGTAATAACCGCGGGCACTGTCAGCTGTTTAGAAAACAAGGTTAACAACGCAGTCAAAATATTTGAAAGGTGGGCACTTGACTCACACATCAAAATCAATAAGAACCCTGGCAAGACGGAATACATTCACGTGAGGCCAAGAGGAACACATGACAAGTCCCCAGTAGTAGTATACTCTGAAGAACACACATTTAAATATGTGGTGGCCACGGCAGAACAAATGAGTAACCTTGTGAAGGATGATAACTCAACAACTGTAGCTTCAAAAGAAGAATTCGCCATCACTCACCTGTATGTCGTTCCAAAACATAAGATCAAAGTCAAGCTACCGAACAAACCGGCGGTACTGAAAACAATGAAGATGAGTGCCCGCTTCCCACAACTGAAGAAAGTCCACAACAAGGCAGAAATAGATAAGATGCTGCAAAGAGTGGGACCCGGACTACACGGATTTGCCTATGCGGTTGGACGAAAAGTTCACAAGACGAATACCGTGCGGTATCTGGGTGTACATTACGACGAGAAGTTAACCTTTAAGTCGCAAATTCAAAAGATGATGACAGCTGCTTCCAAGGGTCTAGGCTTGTTGGTTAGACTCACTAGGATAGGCTGCAGAAAGAGGACACTCATTAGTATACTAGTGACGGTGGTGTTAGCAAGGGTGCTTTATGGTGTTGAAAGCTTTGCTTGGATGCTACCAAAAGAGTGCTTCGAACAACTGGAATTACTGGTAAACAGGGCAGTGAGGCTGGTAACTGGATGTCTGCGGAGCACCAAACTACAGAGACTATACAAAGAAGCCGACACGCCAAGACTGAAGGAACACATCCAGTATAAGATGTGTAGAACTTACGAACGTTTCAAATTAAGTCCGTTCTTACCGACTCGCAAGCTGACGAGAACAGGGAGTTCAGAATTATTTCAAAAATCAAAATGGGGATGGAATGTCTGGATAGACTATGTCTCTGGTGTCCCTGGCCTTGACAATTACCGGAGCATTACCAACCTGGAAGTGAACCCAGAACACTACACTCTCCCTCCATGGAAAAGTACTAGTGCGATGAGATTCACATATTCAAGTAACAAGGAAGAGGCTGAACAGCGAGAAGCTGAACTACCAACTCACGAGATGAAAGTCTACACTGACGGGTCGATAAGACACAAATCCGAGACTTACATGACAGACTCGGCTGCCGCTGTGGTCATAGTAAAAGAAAGCAAGATGCGTCTACTTGGATATAAAATACCAGTAGCGGGTTCCTCTTATAGGACCGAGCAGATTGCAGTAAAACTGGCGTTGGAAAATTTAGTTCAGGTGGCGGAGGATGAACATGAATCTCTAACAACAACGACGCACCTGTTGACTGATTCGATGTCAGTCATGCAGGCATTGGAACAAGGGCCATATAAACAAAGGTCCCCAATGAACAAAAAGATCTGGAAGTTGGCAATGAAACTGGAGAAGAAGGGAATCCAAGTCAACATGCAGTATGTACCGGCACACAGAAACGTGCGGTACAACGAAGTAGCGGACCAACTGGCGAAATTCGCTGCAGGCCTGAAGGAAGATCCACCTCACGAAGATGTTATTATTAAACAACTGCCCACTCAACTTGACATGGGAACATTGATGACGTTTCACAAGCGGAGAAAACGGGAGAACTGGATCGGACCGGGAGAGGTAAGACACCCTCCGTACATCGAAGCTCTAACACGACCAGAGGAAGTACTGATGTCACGCTTTAGAGTGGGACATTGCAGAACTCTGATAATCAAAGGACTGAACGAGCTGTGCTTTTTCTGTAAACTTGGAAAGGCGACAGCGCATCATGTATTATTTATATGCGAACATTGGTGTATAGAAACCTTGAGAGAAAAATACATCAGTCACATGATGAATGACAAGGGAGAGGAAGCATGCCAACTGGAGGACTGCTACTTACCTGCGAATCAACAGCAGATGACTGGTTTTGTCACAACCTTAGACAGACTGGCACAACTATTAGGACGGTAGTATTATTAAAACATCGACATTTCGAATATCAACATTGAAGGCATCATTGCAACACATCTGAAGTCGTCCAAGTGGACAATTTATTCTGTAGTATTAGTTTTAAGTTATCAAAACAAAGAAAGGAGATACGAAGCCTACGGGATTCCCACCCAACCCCCAAAACAAAGAAAGTAAGAAAGAAAGAAAGAAAAAGAACAACCGCGCCTAACAGCGCAATCAGCATCACAGACTCACGGGTCGTGATGCACTCAAAAAAAAAAAAAAAAAAAAAACCGACTAAATTTTGCAACCAGATGGGAGGTGAAATACTCTCACGGAAGGAAAGGAACCGGAAAGCACACACAGAGAACGGGAACGGTAAGAAAGACAGGAAGACGAGCGTAGACACGAAGGAACGAGACGAGTTGAGGGAGAGACTCGCACGGGATGGCCTAAGAAGGCTGGATCGGGACGAAGACAGGAAGAAGGACGAGAAGGTCCTCAAGAAAAAACAGGCAGAGCAGGAAGAAGAGAAGAACGAACTGCTGCAACAACAAGAGCTCCTCTGCAAACAACAGAGTGAGCTAGAAGTTAACTTCCAGAAGAAACAGGAAGAATTATTCCAAAAGCAACAACAGCTTGAGGAAGTACTGACTAACCATCAACAGCAACAACTTGTCAACCAGAAACAACTGGACCATCAACAGCAACAAAACCAGGAACATCTGCATCAACAACAGAAGGCTCTTACTCAGTACGAAGATGAACTCTGTCTGAAGCAACAACAGCAAGAACAGCAACTTAGCCATCAAGTCAAAAAGCAGCAGGAAATCCAACAGCAGCAGCAACAGCAACTTGATCAACAAGTCCAACAACAGCAGGATAAGCATATACAACAGCAACAACAACTTGAGCATCAAGTCCAACAACAACATCAAAACCAACAACATAGCCAAGAGTTGTTAAACCAACAACAACAAGAACTGCTACAATATAAAGCAGACCTACAACAGAAGCAGGAACAAATACTGATCCAACAACAGCAGCTCGAACAGCAGCACAGCAAGGAGAAGGCTGTCGAGGATGAATCTCTCCGAAGAAGAAGATGCCAACTCGAAGAAGACCAACGCCAACAACAACAAGAACAGTCCAGGATTCAACAGAATCTGCAACTGCAACAGGTTAGCCTGGAGGAAAAACAGCAGCTGCTTCAACATCAACTGAATGTGGAGTTGGAAAAGGGCAAACTGGACCAGCAGCAACAACAACAGAGACGGGAAGAAATCAAAAAGCAGGAAGATGACCTTGAGCATCAACGACTCCAACTACAACGCCAGCAGGAGGACGAGATGGAGAAGGGTAGGAAGGAACTCCAGTGTCTCAGGAACAAGCTAGACATGGAGTTCGAACAACAGAAGCTGCGTAGCCATCAACTCCAACAACAACAAGAAAAGGAGAAGGAACAAGGGAGGAAGGAACTGCTCCAACTTCAACGGGAGCTTGGAAAGGAGTTCGAACAACAGCAACAAGAAGACCAGAAGTCAAAGCTAGATCTGGAACTTCAAGAAGGAAAACTGCGACAACAGCAACAGAAGCTCCAACTCCAACAAAGCAGCCTCCGTCAGCAAACGCATGCAGTAAGCCAACCTCCGGTCTACTACATGCAGCACCAGCCTTATGCACCGATGCATCAAAGGCAACCGTACCCGCCGGTACTTCCGCAACAACAGGGAATTGAACAACTCCGACTGGAGCTCCAGAAAGAGAGAGAAGAGAAGGGTGAGCTGAGGAAGTTGCTCATGGAACTCCAGACTCAGCTGAAAGAACTGAGACAGGAGTTGGCCTCATCGAGAGCGCAGAGAAGCGAAGAAGTGAATGAGGTCGTAGTAGCCCCGAGCCAACCACCACTGGGAATTGCCAACTTAGTGAACGGTCTGACTTACTCTCGCTCCTACGGCCTCACCACTGATGAGTCAAAGGTTAGATCAGCTGTACAGAGGAACTGCACATCCGAGTGGGAATCACTGGAAAAGAAAGCGACGCAGTCGATGAAAGCTGTTGAAAAAGCCAGACGTCTCTGGGAGAAAACCAACAAGAAGGAGAGGGAAGTGTTGAACTCCTGGAGCCTGAGGGAAGCTGATTGGAACATTCCGGTCACGAAGTTTGAGGAGGTATCGAAAGGGAATCAAGGAGTAGCCCTTGCGACGCCTTCGGAGGCAAGAGATCTTCTGGGGATGAAGCCGGAGGTTCCTGCATGGAAAACGTGCAGCGTGGTAACGCTGGACCAAGTGAATGGACAAGGAAGAAGGGAACACGTGCTATTATCGAGCAAGGATGGAAACAAGGTACATCGCATCTTCATTCATGACCTGGGTGAGGCTGCTCTACCAAAGGGTAAGCGGGGTATTAAATCGGTGAAGGCAATAGTGACCGCTCCTAAAAGAAGGTGGAAGGATGATAAGTGGCTTGAGTTAGCGAGTAAGCCCGAGCACCTCATCACAAAAGAAATGAAGGACACACCCGGCTTCATGGAAGCGTACAACTTCAGGGTAACGAAGAGTACGGTGTCGGCTGTCATCCGACTGAGGAAATCCGGGGCGGTGGAACTGCTAAGAACTTCCGGCAAAGATGGGAGGTTCTTGTGGATCCAAGACGAAGGGGAGGCTCCGAAGGATACAGTTATTTGGCTTCAGGACGAGTGCTCTTTGAAGGAGGCAGTTGAACACTCTGATTCCTTGGAATCGTTGGGATTAGTCGAAAACCCTAAAGGTTTTGGTATCAGAGTTTCACCGGAGCTGGAAGATGTAACCAGGGAAAAACTGGGAATCCCTGCAAAGCTCCCTGAATTAGAAATCTCGGGAATTCCGTTAGATGTACTTCCCCGTGAAGCGGTAGCGCTGCTGGCGAAGGATGGGTGGCATGTGAGAGCAACCGTGGATGGAGTAAGGACTGGATACAGATGGATGAGGGTGCGTGCTGAAGTGCCGGATGACGACACGGTATTAATCGACGGTAGGGCATGTACGGTTGAGGTAGTTCAAAGACAAAATCGTAAGAAGCGCCAAGCTGCCAGAGAGGTGGATGTGAAGGAGAAAACTCAGCCAACGTCAACTGCGGAGAGCACACCGGAAAAAGGCCTTACTCCGCCGGAGAAGAGACGTGATCCAACAGAGGGGGAGGCCTCTAATCGTTGCTACTTGCGAGCAGAATTCTTATCCTTTCATGGTAAGGGGAAGGGGAAGAGACTCTGGCGGGAAGCGGGTGTGAGGATTGAGGAGAGGAAAGGAGCCTTGAAGGAAGTAGGTCCTGTAGAGCAGGTTGTGACAAAGAAAACTGTGAAGAAGTCGACAGCTGAACAGGATACGATGGAACGAAGGATGGATCGTTTAGAGATGCTGATGACGAGATTCTTGGAAGGTAAATGACGGCACGTAGATGGAAGGAACTGGGCTGAGACTCGAAGACGTCTCTTGCTGATAGCAGGGGACGTTGAACGAAACCCAGGGCCAAATAGGAGAAAGGATGGTCCCTCTTGCAAACTAAATGTAATCAGTTGGAATTGTCGCACCATCTCGAACAAAATGGAGTTCATTGGACACATCCTGAGTAAGCTTGACCCCGACGTACTTTGCCTTCAGGAGACTTCTTGCAGGATGGCATTGTTTCATTGGAACTACGTTTGCTACAGGAGGGATAGGCCAGGAAGGGGAGGTGGCCTGATCACTTTAATAAAACGAGGAATTCAACATGATTGCTTTGATATCTCCATACCGTCGATGAGAGGAACCGTCGAGTCGATGGGTGTCAGAATTAACGAAGACGTAAGTATTCTCAACATCTACTCCCCACCGAGCTCGAGGATTAATTTTGAACTATTCTCCCTGAAACGTGTTGGCAAGTTCATTCTCGCTGGTGACTTCAACGCACACCATAGGTACTGGTCCAAGAAAACCGACGTAAAAGGCTGTGACCTTCTCAACTGGACAGGGCAAGAGGACCTCCTGATTGCGAACCCGCCAGGTCTAGCGACACTGCCGAGACATGGGACCTCGCCCGATCTGATCCTGCACCACGAGGAGATTCAACTGCTTAACTTTGAGCTGGTAGGTGAAGGAATTGAGCACGGTTCGGATCATACACCACTCTCTGCTACCTTCGATACGCTCTCACCCCTTGAGCCTTCGGGCAACCACGCGACGAAGAGATCGGTCTGGGACTTCAATACAGCTGATTGGTACTCATATGAACATGAACTAGACTACAGGTTTGGAAAGGTAAACAACTCTGCGAGCGTTGGGAGAAGAGCAGTAACGTTCAACAGAATCGTTCTTGGAGTAGCGAAGAGGTACGTTAGGAGAAGGCTTCGGATCAAAGGGAAGAGAAGAAGAATGTGGAACGCTTCCACCCCAGATACCAAGCGTGCGAAGGGAAAATTTATCGCTGAACGGCTAGCAAAAGGTGAAGGCTTTGCATATGCGTTCAAAAAGATAAAGGACCTTGAGACGGATGAAGGACGTGAAATTCACATTCCGGAGTTTGACGAGAACCAACTACCTGTGAAGTTCTTGGAACAATTTGTTAAGACCCCGACAAAACGTAAACTAGGACCTCCGAATACGAAGAGCAGCGACTTCGCCAAAATCGGAGGGAATCTAACAATGACTGAACTGAAGCGAGCCATCAAGAAGGTAAGGCCCGGGAAAGCACCAGGTCCAGATGGAATCCATGGGATAATGTTGAAGAACTTATCGGTGATAGGAATGGATTTCCTCCTGGCGTTATTCAATGAATCGTGGCTAACGTCAAAGGTACCGAGGATCTGGAAGGAGGGTCTTATCAAGCCAGTTTACAAACCAGGTAAGCCAAAAGATAAGATCGCAAGTTTCAGACCGATCACGTTGACCTCGGTGGTGGGTAAAGTACTTGAAAGAGTGATTTATGATAGGTTGATGTATTGGCTTACCCAGAACAATGCCCTGTCGTCTATCCAGGCGGGTTTTAGAAGAGGAAGGAATACGTGTGAGCAGATTTCAATGTTAGTCAACGCTCTTCATGAGGCCAGTGAAAAGAACAAGAGCTCTGTTCTGCTGTCGTTCGACTTCACGGAAGCATTTGATAGAATTAATCATGAGAAACTGATCAAGAAGATGAAGAACATGCGTATTCCCTCCCCGTTCATTGCATGGGTAGTTGACTTCCTGAAGGGCAGGCAGGCAAGGGTGAGTGCGAATGGCAACCTTAGCTCCTACAGAACGGTAACGAGGGGGGTTCCCCAAGGATCGATTATCGGTCCGCTGCTATACCTGATTTATGTTGATGACCTGGCAAAGTTGTTGGAGAAGACTGGCTCAGTTTCGGCTCTTTATGCAGATGACACCGCTTGTGTAGTCTCTGATAAGGACGTTAATTTAACCAATAAGAAAGCGCAATGGATCCTTGGACTTGTGGATAGCTGGTGCAAAACCAATGATATGGCACTGTCCGTCTCTAAGACATGTGGTATGCCTGTGCGCTGCCCAAAGGATATCTACTGGAGACTGGGCTTCCCCAGGACTGCAAAGGATAATTATTACGTTGTAAGCAGGGGAGATCTGGCTAAGATGATCAGACCGAACGAGTTTGGAAGGCCAATTCTGGGGAGTGGAGAAACCATTCTCAAGGTGGATGATACCGAAGTTGCTAATACGAAGGACCTGCTTGCAATTTTCCCTGATGGATCAAGTAAGCTGAGAGTAAAGTTGTTAACCGCAGTACTGATGCCGATGGTAGACAGCGTTAAATACCTGGGGGTGCACATTGATGGTGATTTATCTTATGGAACACAGGTCGGAAAGATGCTGGATGAGACCAGGAAGGGTCTTGCACTCCTGGGGAAACTAGAACAGTATGATTTTGATTTTAAGACGCTGTGCATGGTCAAGAACCTGTACATACTTTCAAGGCTGTCATATGGGCTGGAGAGCTTCGGTCCTTTCCTATCTGAGGGTCAGATTGATCTTGTGGACTTGAATCTGAAGAAGATTGCGAGAAGGATAACGGGTTGCAGCATCTACACCAGGTCTCTCCCACTGCTCTTGGAGGCGAACATGCTCCCGATGAAGTTGATAATAGAAAAACAGGCCAGAACTGCTCTGTTTAGGTATCGATCGCTGAAGTGGGTACGTTCGACGAACCGAATAGCGAAAGGATTCTGGAGTTCTAAGTTGCCGCAGGAAGATTGTAACATCGCCCTCCAAGGAATAGTTCAACCTGACAGCATCGAACCCTGGGCGGATGTACCAAATCTAGAGATATCCTGTGGGTATGGTCATAACAAGACCGGTGATGCAGATGTGGACAGGAACAAATTTGAGGAATACTGCAGGGACCTAGTCCCTTGCAACTCGGCTATATATGTGGACGGCTCACATGATCCTGTTAACTACACTGCGGGTGCGGCAGCAGTACAGGTCTCACCAACTGAGAGAACGATGTCGTCAAGACTTGTAGCTACTGAAAGCAGCTACAAGGCTGAACAAGTAACACTCAAACTGCTGATGAGAGAAATTGGCAAAGCTGACTCGATCTTGGGTCCCAGGTCAGGTATTACCAGAATCTTCAGTGACTCGAAATCCAACCTGGAGGAACTCAATGGAGGGATTGTTGCCCAGAGGAAGTTGAACTCTCTGTTAATACTGGAAAGCATTAGGGATCTGAAGACACAGGTGCATCTCCAGTTTATCCCGGCCCATGTGGGGATTGAACCACACGATAAGGCTGATAAGCTGGCCAAAGAAGTCTCGAAGGATGCCGAAAGAAAACCGGTCTCAACGACCATGGATTTCTTCGCCCACAAATCAAGGGTAGCGAGGGAGTCTCACAGGAAGTTGATAGGAAAGATGATGGAAGCCTCCGAGAAGGCAAAGCCTCCAATGAAACGGGTGATGCTCAGACAGTATCTGGAGGCGACCGGAGGATTGAGAACTGCTAGATATCCGAAAGACATGCTGAGAGCTTCGGAAGTAAGAATTGCACAATTCAGAACGGGTTCACACCCCTTGCTGAGAGACAAAGGCGTACAACTGAAGTGCCCTTTTTGTAGACGGACGGACTCATCACCTAGACACTTGATGTTTAACTGCATGAACTCTGCTCTGGTACGCATCAGAAATGGAACAATTGGATCTGTCATGGAAGAAGCGAAGATTTCAAAGAAGGAACACAGCCTGCTATTTATGTTCGCTACGAGGAACTTACATTCCCTCGCTGGCTTCATATGGCATTTAGAACAATGGACGGCAACAAGCTGTTATCAGAAGTTACTATCTTTTTAGTATATCATACTCATACATCACTCCTAATTCATCTCCTAATAACTCTCTGAGGACATCCGTAGAGCTTCATAGCTCGCAGGTAACCCAGTGGTCTTTGGCCACCGTCTCCGTATTGATCATTCGCTTTGTACTTACAGTGTCGTGAGCTTCCTATCCGGGGAAGTCCTCCAACGGACTCACAACAGTTGCACTCGTTGTTGCTTATTTAATTAGTTAAAAAATAAGAAGAGCGAGTATGCTCAGAAAGAATAAAAACAAAGTAGAAAGACAGGGGGGATGTGACTAAATAAATAAATAATAAATAAATATTCTTTTTTCAGGGACCACACAAAATGCCTTCACGCGGCGGTCTCGGAAGGCCCCCTGGGTCTACCGAATTTTGTAAGGATGAACGAAGTAGAGATAGGAGGTCCAGAGAGGACAGAGATGAGATAGAGAGAACAGATGAGCTCCGGGCTATAAGAGTGTTAAGCAAAAAGGAGGACGAACAGCTACAACTCAAACAGGAATTAGAACAAAAGCAGCAGCAACAACAACACCAGCAGCAGGACTTACAGATAAAATACAACCAGATACAGTCTGAACTAGCTGAACAGCAGAGAAGTCAGCTGCAGCATAAACAGCTGATACACAACGAGAAGGAAACGATGCACATTCATCATCAACAACAGCAATTAAAGCTGCAACAAGACAAGGAGGCCATCCAAAGCCAACTTGACGAACAGAAAAGCCACCAACATCTCGAGCTCGAAATGAAAAAAGCAGAGCTACAGAAGCAGATGGGTAAACAACAACAGCAACAGGAGAGTGATGTGGTTGCTAAACTACAACTACAACAGGACGAGCTGTCGTCTATCCAACTGAAGAAAGACCAGCTGGCCCAACAACACCAGCAGCAACTGGATGAAATCAACCGCAAACAACAAGAGGTCTCACTCCAACAACAGAGCCAGCTGCAGGAATTGGAGTCGAAAAAAGCTGCCTATCAGCAGCAACTCAATTTCCAACAGCAGCAACAGAACAAGGAGCTTGATGAATTAAGATCAAAATACCAGCAACAACTGTCCGAACAACAGCATCAACAGCAGAAAGAAATCCTTCAGCAACAAGATAGCCAAAAACAAGAGATGATTAAGGAGCAAAGACAACTGGATCTCCAACGTCAGCAGCAGCAGGAGGAGAGCCTCAAGCAACAGCAAATGCAGTACAACATCCAACTGCAGCAAAACAAGCTGACTCAACAGCGCGACCAGCAGACATACGTCCACCAACCGTATGCCACCTCCAACAACAACTCCAACAACGCCTACCACCAAGCTCCCGTAGACCCAAGATTTGAGGAGCTACAAAAGGAGTTGAGACAGGAAAGAGAGTCGAAGGGTGAGCTGATGGAGCTTCTTCGTTCCCTGAAGCTTCAGCTTGAGGAAATGAGGCAGGAGCTGGAACTTCAGCGAACTGAATCGAAGAAGGAGTCGGTGAAGATGCAGGCTCTCTACCTGGAAGAGCTAGAGGCGGAACGGGCTCAGGTGAAGATGGTCAACCGGTTGAGGGAGTCCGAGGTGGTCGAGGAAGATGCCATGGAGGTTGACAACCAGGAAGAGGTAACGGATCAACGGCATGTGGTAGTCGGTGGATCAACTGATGGCCTGCACCAGAGCAAGGTGCGTGACATCGAAAGTGAAAGGAAGAAGGGTTCGAAGGAGATCGACGTCCGACAGCTGGCGGAAAGGGAGCTGATCCGTGCACGGATGGCAAAAGAGGTGTACAAACTGGAGTTTGTACAGGCAAAATGGGATGATGATGCACGGAAGGAGGCTAACACCATACAGAGGTTTGAGCTGGCGCCAGAATACTGGCCGGCCAATATGGTGTTGACCGAGGAGATGTATGCCGCCGATGGTAGGGGGGTATACCTCACAACAACAACGGAAGTGAGGAAGAGGATGGCAGGAGATAAGCCGGGTGCCTGGCAAACGCTGACCCTGGCCACGCTAAGCCCAATGAACGAAGCAAAAGAAGTGCAGGTAGTGCTCAAGGAGAAGGTGGATGATGGAGTGAAGAGGACCTTGAGGAGACTGTGGTTGTCTGCCTTGGGCAGGGAGGTCCTTCCCATAGGAACCGACACTGATGCAACAGTGAAAACGAAGGAGTTGGTTGTAAGGATAGAGAAGAAGTGGACCGACAACAAGAGATGGTCTGAGGTGAAGCGTTCGCCGATGAAGGCCACACAGGAACTAAGGAAGATGCCGGGATACGTTGACACCTACAATGCGAGGGTAGGTGATCAGAACGTAACGGTGATGCTCCGGGTGAAGGCAACGGAGGTGAGGAGCTTCCTTAAGGTCTCAGGAAACGGGGGAACGTTCACGAAGGAAAAGGACCATACCTGTGAGCAGGCTGTGAAGGCTTCAGTTCTGTGGCTGCCGAAGGATGATACGCTTAGTATCGCGCAGGATAAGGCGGAAGAGATTGAGGGCGGCCTTGGGCTTGTACTCAATGAGCATGGTCTAGGAATCAGAGCTAGCTGCTGGCATGAGAAGGCGGCAAGGGAGAAGCTTCACTTACCAGCCAAACTCCCTGAAACCAGGATTTCTGGAATACCGATCGGGACCACGTCGGATGACGCGATTAAGTACCTCATTTCGAGGGAAGGATGGGAGGTGAGAAAGATGAAGGATGGTGTTCGGAACGGGATGCGGTGGATGGTCGTGCGTGGTCCCGAGAGGGATGGCGAGACTGTCACCATCGACGGGGTTCTCTGTTTAATCGAACCGATGAAGAAGGTGGTAGTCGCTCCTACGAGGTCAGTGAAGGTAACCCCGAAGGCGAGGGAGCAGAAGCCGGAAAAGCGAAGGGATCTCTCGGAGAGCTCGGGCAAGTGGTACACGCGGGCGGAATTCATTGCGTTTCACGGTAAGAAGAAGGGAATCCGTCTGTGGGGCGAGGCATCGCAGAACGCACAGGATGCTTTGGTGAAGCCGGTATCGTCACCGATCTCCGATCAACAGAAACAGAGTAAGAAGGAGAAGAATATACCTCCAAAGGATGGTGAGCGGAAGAAGTGTTCGGTCGAGGATAGACTGGAACGTCTTGAGCGTCTGCTCATGTCGCTTGTAGGGAGCAAGTGACTTGATGGGCGTGATTGGGCTGAAACGCGAAGGCGTCTTCTGCTGCTGGCGGGTGACGTTGAGAGGAATCCGGGACCGAGACGCCGTCATGATGGACCTTCTTCGGAGCTGCGAGTTATCAGCTGGAACTGCAGAACGATCAACGGAAGAGAGGAGTTCATAGGAAACATCCTGGGTAAGTATAGCCCTGATGTATTATGCCTACAGGAAACTTCAGTTCGGAAGCCTCTGTACCACTGGAACTACATCACGTACAGGAGAGATAGACCAGGTAGAGGTGGCGGTATAATCACCCTGGTGAAGAGAGGTCTTCAGCATGCCTGCTACGAAATATGTATCCCTTCGATTAGAGGAATTGTTGAGACATTGGGTGTCAGGATTAATGATGAGGTAAATGTTCTCAACGTGTATTCGCCGCCAAGTTCTAAGATAGATTTTGATCTCTTCCCTTTGAAGCGTGACGAAAGGTTTATATTTGCTGGTGACTTCAATGCTCATCATAAACTCTGGTCAAAGAAGACGGATACGAAGGGCTGCCAGCTTCTGGAGTGGTGCAGATCTAATAACCTTCTGATTGCAAACGATCCGGGATTTGTAACGTTGCCGAGACACGGGACTTCACCGGATGCAATCCTCCACCACGAGGAGTTACAATTACTACACTTCGGGTTAATTGGTGATGGCTCTGAACATGGGTCTGATCACTTACCTCTTGCTGCAGTCTTTGACACGTTCTCACCGCTGGAAACAGTGAACAACCAGGCATCGAAAAAATCAGTCTGGGACTTTAATACAGCTGATTGGTACTCGTTCCGTCTTGATTTGGATTACCGACTTAGCAAGGTGAACAGTCCTCCGAAGGTGGGTATCAGAGCGGCAACATTTAACCGTATCCTGCTTCATGTGGCGAAGAAGAACATCCGCAGAAGGCTCAGGATCCAGGGTAAGAGGAGGAGATTGTGGAATTCCTCAACCCCTGAGACCAAACAAGCGAAGGGGAAGTTCGTTGCTGAGAAACTTGCACAAGGTGAAGGTTTTGCATTCGCCTTCAAGAAGATTAAGGACCTGGATGCCGATGGGGGTCAAGACATCCAAATCCCTGAATTCAGTGAGGACCAACTCCCCAGTAAATTTCTCGATCAGTTCGTTAAGACCTCTGTCAGGAAACGTTTGAATCTCCGAAGCTGAAGCCAAGTGATTACGCAGGTGCTTGTGGACCTCTGGTGATGTCTGAGCTTGAGCGCGCTATCAAGAAGGTAAAAGCTGGTAAGGCTCCGGGTCCTGATGGAATCCACGGGGCGATGCTGAAGAACCTTTCTGCAGCCGGTAGACGATTTCTCTTATTGGTATTCAACGACTCCTGGCTCTCAGCTAGAGTTCCGAAGGTCTGGAAAGAGGGTATGATTAAACCGGTATACAAACCGGGTAAACCCAAAGAAAAGCTATCCAGCTACAGGCCGATCACGTTGACATCTGTAGTCGGTAAAATGCTTGAACGGATAATTTACGACAGGCTGATGTATTGGTTGACGTCAAATAATGCCTTGTCCTCCATTCAGGCAGGTTTCAGAAGGGGTAGGAATACCTGCGAGCAAATCTCACTGCTGGTCAATGCGCTTCATGGTGCGAGAAAAAGTGGTAAGAGTTCAATTCTACTCTCTTTCGACTTCACTGAGGCATTTGATAGGATAAATCATGTTAAACTGATTGCTAAAATGGTGACGATGGGGATTCCTTCACCATTCATCGGATGGGTTGCTGACTTTCTGACGCGAAGGAAAGCAAAGGTTAGTGTCAATGGCAATCTGAGCGCATACAGAACTGTGACGAAAGGTGTTCCGCAAGGGTCGATTGTTGGACCTCTCCTTTATCTGATATATGTCGACGACCTGGCTAAGAAACTTGAGAAGACTGGATGTGTTTCAGCACTCTACGCAGACGATACAGCTTGTGTGGTTTCGAATAAGGATTTTAAAGTAACTTACCGGATGGCGCAATTAGTCCTCGGGTTAGTAGATCGTTGGTGCAAAGATAATGACATGGCACTGTCGGTTTCGAAGACCTGCGGGATGCCGGTGGATTGTCCTAGGAATATGTATTGGAGGCTGGGATTCCCCAGAACGTCAGGAGAGAACTTCTTTCGGATCAGTAGGGAGGAACTGGCTGGGATGATTCGGTCAAATGAAGAAGGTAGGCCATTACTTGGAAACGGGGCGATGATCCTCAAGCTGGGTGATACTGAGGTTACGAAGGCAAGTGAACTTCTTGAACTGATGCCAGTGGGACCGGATCCGACCTGGGTGAAGTTGCTGACTGCCGTACTCATGCCGATGGTGGATAGTGTTAAGTACTTGGGTGTCCATATTGACGATGACCTGAAATATGGTACACAAGTGGATAAACTACTGGATGAGACGAGGAAGGGACTTGTTCTGCTTCGAAAGTTGGAGCTATTCAACTTTGATTTCAAAACGCTGAACATGATCAAGAACTTGTACATCCTCTCAAGGATTCTGTATGGGCTTGAGAGCTATGGACCTTTCCTGACAGATGAACAGCTTAAACCTATTGACCTGAATCTGAGGAAGATAGCTAGAAAGATCACCGGCTGCGGCTTCAACACAAGGTCCCTTCCGTTACTGTGGGAGGCGAACATACTCCCGATGAGACTGCAGATTGAGAAGCAAGCCAGGATTGCCTTATTTAGGTATCGGTCACTGGATTGGGTTCCTTCTACGAAGGGAATCGCTAGTGGAACTTGGAGTTCAACTTTACCGGCCGAGGACCGTAATATGGAGATCCAGGGGATTGTCATGCCTGACAGCATCGAGCCATGGATAGATGTTCCGAACCTGGAGATATCTTGCGGATATGGACATTCGAAGACCGGTGTTGCTGAAGTGGACAAGGCTAAGTTCGAGGAGTACTGCAGCGAACTTAGGCCATGTACCTCGTCCATTTTTGTTGACGGATCCCACGACCCTGTCAACTACACGGCAGGCGCAGCGGCAGTGCAGATCACGCCGTGTGAACGGACCATGGCATCGAGACTTGTTGCAACGGAAAGTAGTTATAAAGCTGAACAGGTAACTCTGAAGCTGTTAATAAGTGAATTTGAAAAAGCAACCTCTGTCTTGGGTCCCAGATCTGGAATCACGAGAGTCTTCAGTGATTCTAAATCCAATCTGGATGAGCTGCGTGGTGGAATTGCGGCTCAGAGGAAGCTGAACTCTCTCTCGATACTAGAAGGGATAAGGAAATTAGACTCATTCGTTCACCTTCAATTCATCCCAGCTCACGTGGGAATTGAACCGCATGACAAGGCAGATGAACTGGCGAAAAAGATCTCAAAAGATGTTAAGAGCAAGCCGGTGTCAACGACTATGGACTTCTTCGCACATAAGTCAAGGATAGTGAGGGAAGCTAACAGAAAGCTGTTTGGTAAGATTATGGAGGGTTCAACAAGGGCGAAACCACCGATCAAGCGGGTGATGCTTAGGCAATATCTTGATGCTACCGGAGGCCTGAGAGCGGCTCGATACCCCAAGGACATGCTGAGAGAATCAGAGATAAGGATAGCCAGGTTCAGAACGGGTTCTCACCCCCTGCTCAGGGTAAATGAACTACCGATAAAGTGCCCCTTCTGCAAAAGAACAGACTCTTCTGCCCGACATCTAATATTTGATTGCGAGGATGGTGACGTGGTCCGCATCAGAGAAGGAACAATTAGATCAAACATTCAGGAAGCGAGAATTTCCGAGACCAAACTGAATCTTTCAATAATGTTTGCGACGAGAAATCTTCACGCCCTAGCCGGCTACTTATGGCATTTGGAACAACGAACAGGCTTATCAAACTGTTAACTGATTGGTAGTTGCTAATTCATTAGTATCATTCTCCCTTATCACACTCCTTAATCATCTCCTAATTTCTCTGAGGACATCCGCAGAGCTTCATGGCTCGTAGGTAACCCAGTGGTCTTTGGCCACCGTCCCTGTACTGATCCTTCGCTTTATATTAACTGTGTCTTGAGATTCCTATCCGGGGAAGTCCTCCAACGGACTCAGGACAGATGCGCTTGTTTTTACTTATTTACTTTATCAAAAAATAAGAAGGGCAAGAATGCTCAGAATGAAGAAAAATAAAGTGGAAAGACAGGGGGGATGTGACTAAATAAATAAATAAATGAAAAAAAATATTCTTTTATTTCTTTTTATTTTATTTCTTTATTTTCTTTTTCTTTTTGGTTACACTCGTCTGTGCTTCAAGAACAACATGGCGACAGCCATCACTTCGTTGATAGAAGCTGTCAAGAGGATTGAGAACAATCTTGGTATGAACAAGATTACTACAAGTGCGACCAACAGGAACAACACTGGCCAATCATGATTGTGATTTGGTCAAATAACATTCGCTCAGTTCTGAAACCAGAAAATTACTTTCGATTGAACTGGGCACTGAAAGAAGAAAAGCCTGATGTAGTACTACTGCAGGAAACGTGGTTATCAAAAGAAAAACACTTCGCTATTGAAGGGTATGCAATCCACAGGCGAGACAGCACCATCAAGTCAGGTCATCGAGGACTCGTCACTCTGGTCAGAAATGATTTAAATAAGATAATATTAAAACACCCCGACATCTCAAATGACCAAACTGAGATATTAACAGTAGTACTTCAATCTAATCCGCCATTGACAATTCACAATGTTTACCACCCGCCTGAAATCAAGGCAACAACCTGGAAGTTTATATCAGAGCCCGGCACATTGATTGCGGGTGACATTAATGGACACCATTCAACTTGGTCAAATGGAAATACGAACATTACTGGTAACAGCTTCTACGATTGGTCACTAGAAGCAGCAATTCAAATTCTAAACAAACCTCAACAACACACAAGACCACAGAGCTCAGCCTCTCCGGATGTAATTGCATTAGATATTTCTTTGGATGCACAAATCGAACTCATGAAGGGATGGGGCAGCGATCACCTGCCACTCAAACTGACAATCGAAGATATCAAAACAGATGAATATTCAAAAGAGAGTTCTGGGACATGGAAATGGAAGTGGCATTGTGCCGATTGGAATTATTATAAAATATTGTTGGAAAGGGCAGCGCCCAAATTAGAAAGAATTAAGAATGTGCAGAAACTTGCTAATAGGATCAACAACGAGATTCTGAGAGCAGCGAGAAGGGCCATCCCAGGCTACAACAAGAAGTCAAGTAGTACCTTCGCTGTGAGGGATTTAGAATTGGAAGATTTAATGGCAGAGACTGACCCTGATAAGACAGACTCAGAAGCAATTGAAAGAGGTATCAATATGATCAAACAGAAGATCATTGAGTGCGACATGACTGGAATGGACTACCGATGGGCCTTTAGAAAAGTTAAACAACTGGAAGGTAGAATGATGGACCATTCAATTACTAAGATTGTCGACGGTGAGAAGGAATTAACCGACCCGCGGGAGATGGCAGATGTCTTCACCAAAACATACGCAGACCAATTCAAATTCGAAGACGGTGAACCAACCTTACAAGGAATACCTGATGATAACTCGGTGGAATTTGGAATGCCTGAACTGGAACGACAAATTTCAAAAACAAAAGAGAAGAAGGCACCTGGACCTGACCACATCTGGAACTCGATGTTAAAACAACTTCCAAAAGCTTTCCTCGAGCAACTACTAAGACTATTCAACCTCTCATGGCAACGATCAGCAGTACCCAGGTGCTGGAAAAGTGGAATGGTAATACCCATACTGAAACCTGATAAAGACAAGAAACAAGTCTTATCGTACAGACCGATAGCACTAACCTCGACCGTCTCGAAACTCTTTGAAAGAATGGTCGTAGAACGGATGCACCACCTGTTGAAAGACAGAATGAATCCGAGGCAAGCAGCCTACAAACGAGGACGGGATTCCATTGAAAATCTCTGTATAGTTACAGACAAACTCAAAAGTGCCAAGGCAATGGGAGAAGAAGCGATATTAATCACCTTCGACCTACAAAAAGCCTTCGATGCAGTTCAACCGGTAACTCTTCTAAATAAGATGTCCAAAATAGGACTACCAACGAAATATCTACGGTGGGTTCAAAACTACTTGACTAGTAGGAAGATTTCAACAAGGGTGAATGGAGTGAAGGGAGCATTCCGGAACATTCGAGTAGGAGTGCCACAAGGAAGCGTGCTGGGACCCCAGTTATTCTCTATCTTCATAAACGATTTGATAGATAAACTAGAGATGTACGAACCGACTGTCTTTGCAGATGATGTTGGAATAGTAATAACCGCGGGCACTGTCAGCTGTTTAGAAAACAAGGTTAACAACGCAGTCAAAATATTTGAAAGGTGGGCACTTGACTCACACATCAAAATCAATAAGAACCCTGGCAAGACGGAATACATTCACGTGAGGCCAAGTGGAACTCATGACAAGTCCCCAGTAGTAGTATACTCTGAAGAACACACATTTAAATATGTGGTGGCCACGGCAGAACAAATGAGTAACCTTGTGAAGGATGATAACTCAACAACTGTAGTTTCAAAAGAAGAATTCGCCATCACTCACCTGTATGTCGTTCCAAAACATAAGATCAAAGTCAAGCTACCGAACAAACCGGCGGTACTGAAAACAATGAAGATGAGCGCCAGCTTCTCACAACTGAAGAAAGTCCACAACAAGGCAGAAATAGATAAGATGCTGGAAAGAGTGGGGCCCGGATTACACGGATTTGCCTATGCGGTTGGACGAAAAGTTCACAAGACGAATACCGTGCGGTACCTGGGTGTACATTATGACGAGAAGTTAACCTTTAAGTCGCAAATTCAAAAGATGATGACAGCTGCTTCCAAGGGTCTAGGCTTGTTGGTTAGACTCACTAGGATAGGCTGCAGAAAGAGGACACTCATCAGTATACTGGTGACGGTGGTGTTAGCAAGGGTGCTTTATGGTGTTGAAAGCTTTGCTTGGATGCTACCAAAAGAGTGCTTCGAACAACTGGAATTACTGGTAAACAGGGCAGTGAGGCTGGTAACTGGATGTCTGCGGAGCACCAAACTACAGAGACTTTACAAAGAAGCCGACACGCCAAGACTGAAGGAACACATCCAGTATAAGATGTGTAGAACCTATGAACGTTTCAAATTAAGTCCGTTCCTACCGACTCGCAAGCTGACGAGAACAGGGAGTTCAGAATTATTTCAAAAATCAAAATGGGGATGGAATGTCTGGATAGACTATGTCTCTGGTGTCCCTGGCCTTGACAATTACCGGAGCATTACCAACCTGGAAGTGAACCCAGAACACTACACTCTCCCTCCATGGGAAAGTACTAGTGCGATGAGATTCACATATTCAAGTAACAAGGAAGAGGCTGAACAGCGAGAAACTGAACTACCAGCTCACGAGATGAAAGTCTACACTGACGGGTCGATAAGACACAAACCCAACACTTACATGACAGACTCGGCTGCCGCTGTGGTCATGGTTAACGAAAGCAAGATGCGTCTACTTGGATATAAAATACCAGTAGCGGGTTCCTCTTATAGGACCGAGCAGATTGCAGTGAAACTGGCGTTGGAAAATTTAGTTCAGGTGGCGGAGGATGAACATGAATCTCTAACAACAACGACGCACCTGTTGACTGATTCGATGTCAGTCATGCAGGCATTGGAACAAGGGCCATATAAACAAAGGTCCCCAATGAACAAAAAGATCTGGAAGTTGGCAATGAAATTGGAGAAGAAGGGAATCCAAGTCAACATGCAGTATGTACCGGCACACAGAAACGTGCGGTACAACGAAGTAGCGGACCAACTGGCGAAATTCGCTGCAGGCCTGAAGGAAGATCCACCTCACGAAGATGTTATTATTAAACAACTGCCGACTCAACTTGACATGGGAACATTGATGACGTTTCACAAGCGGAGAAAACGGGAGAACTGGATCGGACCAGGAGAGGTAAGACACCCTCCGTACATCGAAGCTCTAACACGACCAGAGGAAGTACTGATGTCACGCTTTAGAGTGGGACATTGCAGATCTCTGATAATCAAAGGACTGAACGAGCTGTGCTTTTTCTGTAAACTTGGAAAGGCGACAGCACATCATGTATTATTTATATGCGAACATTGGTGTATAGAAACCTTGAGAGAAAAATACATCAGTCACATGATGAATGACAAGGGAGAGGAAGCATGCCAACTGGAGGACTGCTACTTACCTGCGAATCAACAGCAGATGACTGGTTTTGTCACAACCTTAGACAGACTGGCACAACTATTAGGACGGTAGTATTATTAAAACATCGACATTTCGAATATCAACATTGAAGGCATCATTGCAACACATCTGAAGTCGTCCAAGTGGACAATTTATTCTGTAGTATTAGTTTTAAGTTATCAAAACAAAGAAAGGAGATACGAAGCCTACGGGATTCCCACCCCCAACCCCCAAAACAAAGAAAGTAAGAAAGAAAGAAAGAAAAAGAACAGCCGCGCCTAACAGCGCAAACAGCATCACAGACTCACGGGTCGTGGTGCACTCAAAAAAAAAAAAAAAAAAAAAATTCAAGACTAAAGGAACACATCCAGTATAAGATGTGTAGAACTTATGAACGTTTCAAATTGAGTCCGTTCCTACCGACTCGCAAGCTGACGAGAACAGGGAGTTCAGAATTATTTCAAAAATCAAAATGGGGATGGAATGTCTGGATAGACTATGTCTCTGGTGTCCCTGGCCTTTGACAATTACCGGAGCATTACCAACCTGGAAGTGAACCCAGAACACTACACTCTCCCTCCATGGAAAAGTACTAGTGCGATGAGATTCACATATTCAAGTAACAAGGAAGAGGCTGAACAGCGAGAAACTGAACTACCAGCCCACGAGATGAAAGTCTACACTGACGGGTCGATAAGACACAAACCCAACACGTACATGACAGACGCGGCTGCCGCTGTGGTCATGGTTAACGAAAGCAAGATGCGTCTACTTGGATATAAAATACCAGTAGCGGGTTCCTCTTATAGGACCGAGCAGATTGCAGTGAAACTGGCGTTGGAAAATTTAGTTCAGGTGGCGGAGGATGAACATGAATCTCTAACAACAACGACGCACCTGTTGACTGATTCGATGTCAGTCATGCAGGCATTGGAACAAGGGCCATATAAACAAAGGTCCCCAATGAACAAAAAGATCTGGAAGTTGGCAATGAAACTGGAGAAGAAGGGAATCCAAGTCAACATGCAGTATGTACCGGCACACAGAAACGTGCGGTACAACGAAGTAGCGGACCAACTGGCGAAATTCGCTGCAGGCCTGAAGGAAGATCCACCTCACGAAGATGTTATTATTAAACAACTGCCCACTCAACTTGACATGGGAACATTGATGACGTTTCACAAGCGGAGAAAACGGGAGAACTGGATCGGACCGGGAGAGGTAAGACACCCTCCGTACATCGAAGCTCTAACACGACCAGAGGAAGTACTGATGTCACGCTTTAGAGTGGGACATTGTAGATCTCTGATAATCAAAGGACTGAACGAGCTGTGCTTTTTCTGTAAACTTGGAAAGGCGACAGCACATCATGTATTATTTATATGCGAACATTGGTGTATAGAAACCTTGAGAGAAAAATACATCAGTCACATGATGAATGACAAGGGAGAGGAAGCATGCCAACTGGAGGACTGCTACTTACCTGCGAATCAACAGCAGATGACTGGTTTTGTCACAACCTTAGACAGACTGGCACAACTATTAGGACGGTAGTATTATTAAAACATCGACATTTCGAATATCAACATTGAAGGCATCATTGCAACACATCTGAAGTCGTCCAAGTGGACAATTTATTCTGTAGTATTAGTTTTAAGTTATCAAAACAAAGAAAGGAGATACGAAGCCTACGGGATTCCCACCCCCAACCCCCAAAACAAAGAAAGTAAGAAAGAAAGAAAGAAAAAGAACAGCCGCGCCTAACAGCGCAAACAGCATCACAGACTCACGGGTCGTGGTGCACTCAAAAAAAAAAAAAAAAAATTCCAGACTCTTTGTTTTTGTTCTTTTCACTTCTTTGTTTTGTCTTTCTTTTATACTTTCTTTTGGTTTAAGTCTGACAAATTGGAAAACACGGGAAACATAGGTAGGCTCCGCCTGAGGACGTAAGAAGAGCGGCAACGGAAAAATAAATGGTCACGCGTCCTTGAAATTGGACACATGAAGCTAATTCGGTTACCATTCCTACCATCGATAAGGAAAACAAAGAGTCGAGCATATAACTAGAGCGGTGGTCAAAGACCACTTGAACAGCCCGAAGGCCTGCCCTCAAGAGAAATTTGTAAGGAGAATAGGAGAAGAAGGAGACAGGAGTGTTGGAAGAGACACTGCGACAACACCGAAGGTGATGTGCAGTCACCCAACCAGGAGATGATTGATAATGATGGAAATACTAAAAATAATAACAAATTGATATTGGCGACTACATGTCACCTACTTTATTTCCAAAGTCTAAGGTTAGATGTCTGTTCCATCCACCTTATGATCAACGCGAGTGATGGAAGCCACGCCAAAGTGAAGAGGGCTTCAAGGTTAGGAATTTCGTTGGCAATAATAAGTTCCCGATCGCGATCCCACTTGCCGGTCAGTGTTGAGAAGCCCAGGATTTTGAACCTGGCCGAGTCGAGTTTGGGAGATTGACATCCCTGCAGCAGGTGAACCTGTGAGGACGGTTCGCCACAAAATGGGCAGTCGATATTTTTGCGCCAGTTCTGAATTAGCGGGTGACATCCTGTCCGGAAGTTCGCTATCCGTATCTCGTCGGCTCTTTCCATCCCAGGAGGGTATTTAACGGAACGGCCTCCGATGAGGTGTTTGTAGCAGGTGTAACCACTCACGTTAAGCAGATCCTTTTTGATGCAGCGCTTAACATGTGATGATCGCGAGAAGTAAGTGCCTTTGACTAGCACAGGTCGGATTTTCTTGTTGTGCGCTGCTTCCTTTGCAAGCGCGTCAACTTCATCGTGAAACTCGATTCCAATGTGCGAGGGGATGAATTGCAAATGCACTTTCATTTCACACATGCGCAGGTATTCTAGTATCTTGAGGGACTCAGTATTCCTCTGTCTGCACCTTCCACCCAGCAGTTCATCCAGAAGGGATTTTGAGTCCGTGAATAGCCTTACAGATCTCATTGAAGGATCTTTGCTAAACACTGTTCTCAGATGTCTAGCCGCGTTCTTCAGAGCATGTTGTTCAGCCCTGTAGCTGCAGTCAGCTTGATAAAGCCTAGACGCGTAAGCAGATCGAAGGCCGCTACGTGACTTGGCAATATGAGCCGCACCGGCCGCGCCGGAAGCAGAGTAGGAGCCATCGCAGTTGATTACCATGTCGACAGGAGGTAACGTTCCAATGTACGACATGAATTTTTCTTTGTCCACCGCAGGGTTCGCGGACTTCGGAAATCCGCAGCCGTTGCTAATCCTAAGGTTTGTCGGAGATACCCAGGGTTCCATCGAGTCAGGCTGTACAAGGCACTGGCTTTCACGCTGGCTGTCAATGCCAGGAAGGAGGCCAGCCCAGTAGCTTTGGGTTGAGGCGAGTCTGTTGGTACTAGGTATCCAAGTCATGGCTTTATACCTGTAGTACGCTATCTTGGTTTGCTTTTCAATCTGACGTTTAAAAGGAAGCATGTCCGCTTCCCACAGTAGAAGTTCTCTCGGTGTGCACCTGCTGCATCCAGTAACCAGCCTGGCAACCTTCCTCAGTTCGAAATCAATACTATCAACGCTGTTGCTTATCAACCAACCAAAGCTATCGAGTGCATAAGAGATTCTCGCAGTTACGTAAAGGTTCTTGACCATATTTAGCGTTTTGTAGTCAAGATCATACGGTTGAAGGCATTGAAGCAGAGATATTCCCTTTTTCAGTTCTTCATGAATCTTAGCCACCTGTTTGTGGAAAGTGAGTCTGTCGTCGATGTGAACTCCGAGGTATTTCACTGAGTCCACGATTGGCAACAGAAATGCGGTTTTAAATCTGGCTTTCACCACCATCACGTTGTCTTCGAGAACAATATTCCGCAACATCACGTTGTCAAGTTCGTCTTGCGTTTTGATCGGAGTTCCATCAACCTCGAGAATAGTTTCGCCGCTTTGAAGCATGGGTCTAGAAGAGTTTAAGTTGATACTCTTTTCAATGTCACTATAGTCCATTTTGATAACGTTTTCCACAACAGATCTGGAAAATAGTAATTCGCGATTGCAGGTGTCGTTGAGAATCGTATCCTTCGTACGGACTTTCATCTTAAGAGCACAGGTCTTTGAGACCGACAGGGCCATGTCGTTGTCAGAACACCATTGATCCACTTTATCAAGTATTATTTGAGCATTTGAAAGAGCTTCTTCCATGTTATGTCCAGATACTACACATGCTGTATCATCCGCATACAGAGCAGACGTCGTTGTTTCTTTCTCCAGTTCCAAAATCTTGCAGAGGTCATCAACGTAGATAAGATAAAGAAGAGGACCCAGGATCGATCCCTGTGGAACCCCCTTAGCCAGAGTACGGAATTCGCTAAGATAACCATTCGCTTCAACTCTAACCTTCCTGTTTGTAAGAAAGTCTGTGATCCATCTGATAATAACATTCGGAACACCCATCTTTACCAATTTTAATAAAAGTATCTTATGGTTGATCCTGTCAAACGCAGCAGTAAAATCAAACGATAAGAACACCGATCTCTTTCTCTTCATGTGCATCCTTACGACGGCATCTACCAAAACGGTGATCTGTTCGCAGGTATTTCTCCCCCTTCTGAATCCAGCCTGTAGTGGGCTGAGTGACGAATGTTTAGTGAGCCAGTGCATGAGCCTCTCCGCAAGTTTCCCAACAACCGATGTGAGCGTAATGGGTCTGAAACTCTTCAGTTCATTTCGAGGTTTTCCAGCCTTGAACATAGGCTTGATTAAACCTTGTTTCCACTGGTACGGTACTTTTGAAGTCTTCCAGGAAGTGTTAATAATTCTCAGGAGGTATTCCACTGTTGCCGGAGTGAAGTTTTTGATCATCTCATTGTGAACTCCATCAGGTCCTGCAGCCTTGCGGGTCTTCAGGTTCTTAATCGCTGCTTCAATTTCAGCCATTGTGAAATCACAGCAAATATCCATTTCATTATCACCTTCTGAGAGTGCGGGGGCCTCTAGCGATAATATTTCCGATTTCGAGACAAACAGGTCCAAGAATGCTGATGGGAGATCGCAGTCAGAGATGTTGTTGACACTGATATCTTTACCAGCATCTTGCTGCAGTTCTTTGATCTTCTTAAACGCAAAGGCAAAGTTGTTACCCTTGTCAAGTTGATCACGTAGGTGGACACCCTTCGATTTGGTGGAATCTGGTGTTGACGTCTTCCACTTTCGTCTCCGTTTCCCTTTGAAAAGGACACGTCGACGAATGAATTTAGCCGCTACTTCATGCAGTATGTTGTTAAAGAGCTTAGCATTCGCAGTTGCATCGTTGGAGAGTTTCGATTTTCTAATTCTCTTATCGAGCATATTTCCAAAGCAGTTCCAGTCCGTAGACTTGAAGTCCCACACTACGCGTTTCTTAGAACCTATCGTGGCACGTGTAAGTTGACACATGGGATCCAGTACGGTGTAGAGAGGTCGGTGATCAGATCCATGTTTATTATCTTCTCTAATTACAGAGAATTCTTCCAGAATCATCGAGTTTTGAAAAAATACTACGTCCGGCGAGGTACCGCCCCCCGGGATATTAGGAAAAGGCCTTGTGATTGACCCCATCTTGTTGGCTACCAGTAGATCATTGTGTGCTGCCCATTCATGTAGAGTAGAACCTGCTGGCGTCGATTTTGATGACCACACCGGATGATGGGCATTAAAGTCACCCGCGACGATTGCTTTCGTTGAGACTGGAAGATCTGACTTTCTGATCTTGCATCCCGGGGGAGCATAAATATTTAAGATGTCAATCTTTCCACCTATGTTGACCTTTACAACTTCAACATCATTTAAGTGAGGCGGAAGTACGATATCAGAACGCTGCTGAGTGTGGCATTTCTTCACCATAGTAATAACCCCACCACCCCGTGTTGCCCTATCATTCCGATAGGTAAAATAATCCGTGTGTGAGACTACATCTTTTGTCCAAGTTTCTTGCAGGCACAGTACGTCAGGCGCATAGGCATTGAGCAGCTTGTGTATGTAGGCACCTTTGTTCCCCATTGATCGACAGTTCCAGCTTAGTAGTGATATGAGGGAGTCGTCAGGGCCAGGGTTGCGTTCGACATCGCCTGCCTGAAGCAGCAGTTCACGAGCCGTATTCTTTTCTGTGAGTGAGTTGGTCGGATTTAAATCATCGTCATCTTCATCTAGTCAGTTGAGGTCAAAATCCGAGTCATCATCTTCCATTTCAACATCGCCGTTCTTATCACCTTCTTGTTTAACAGCAGATTCAGTGGGTGGTGGAGCTGATGCTGGTGTGGGTGCTGGCGCTGGTGTCGGTGCTGCTGCCGTCTGATGTGGTAGCTGAGTTGGTTGTTGTGGTTGAGGAGCTGTCTTCTGTCTCTTCAGGGTTCCTGTCAGTTTTTGAGCCGCGTCGCCTGGGTTGTAGGTTGGGCCTAGCGGTTTTCTGTCACTTTTCTTAACTTCCTTGTTTATCACAAGGTACTCATTGGTGCCTATGCTCACGAAGTTGGGAGGCTGCGTGTTTGAAATCGCCACAATCGTAGTGCTTCCACCTTTGTTAAACGATGCGACCACTGTGTGCTCCCAGTTGTGAGAGGACTTCATAAAGTCGCTGATCTGCGCTGTTGAGAATTTCCGTATCGCCATTGATTTTATAATGTACCTGTCACCGGAAGGCAGTGCAGGTTTGAGTGACGCGCTTAACTTAATACGCACTTCAGTGTTGCAGTCGGGATGAACTCGGCTCCTTATTTATTAAAAAAGAAAAGAATCTTTTTTTTTTTTTTTTAACATCTTTTTTTATTTTAACCCTTACACCACCGGAGCTGATATATCAGTCTGAAAAAAGTTTTTTTTTTGCTAAGTGAAAATTTTGCATTTCTGAGTACAACGATTTCACGGGAGAGGTATTATTGCGATGTCTTTTATGTTCCTTACGTGTTGCGCCGCAATAGTTTTTATTAAATGGTAAATTTTCCATTTGCTAAAGCTGGCCAAAATCAACTTGGGAAATATGTCGGTCCACAGTTCTGATGAGGATGCAACAGTATTTGTTAATCCATCGTCGGTGTGCTCCGATTCGTCACTTGACGAAGTATCTGACTCCAAATGGGGAGGGGAGGTAACAAGGGCTACCAAGAATAAAAACGCGTTTCCAAGAAACGTTAAAGATTGGAGTTGCACGAAAGTCGGAGCTGCAGGTTTTTGAGTTTTTCTTCGGATAGTCAGTTTTCCAGCTGATGAAGAAAAACTCTGAGGTCTATGCCTCACAGAGGGGAAGAAAATTTAAAACCAGTACGCAGGAGCGAAGGGCCTTTGTTGGCACAACACTACTGACGCGCGCCTCCCAATAAAATCTAACCTGGGGGATTCCTGGGGTTTGAATGACATGCTGTTGACCCCCCTGTTGTTCTTTCCGCAAGTGTTTTCACGTAATCGCTTTGCCGAAATACTGAGGAACTTACACTTCTCTGCGATATTACCTGCTCCCGAGCATGAGGATCCGAAGTGGAGACGTGTATTTTGAATTCCTTTATCCTGATGCGACGTGGGCATGGTGGAATTTGGACGGATAGTAGTGAATCTGGCTGGGGAAGCAAGAGATTCTTATCCTTCAAATTGGCTTTGTTTTGGGCAGCTTAGGTACATTTAAACGTACCAGAGCGGCACCAACACTATTAATAACACCATCAGTACCGCCTTCTCCACAATCAGTATCAATCCCTGATCGCCTCAAGCCAGCTTTTGGACACTACCCCGGAAAGATGGAAAAGGCTCGTCGGTGTGCAGTTCGCGCAAAGCGCGCACAATCACTAGATTACTGTGAGCGATGCAACCAAGCGCTTTGTGCTTACCCATATTTCAAAAGGTATCACATTCTCCAAAACTACGAAATTCCTTGTGATGTTCCTAAACCGCCAACTTCCCAAAAATCCAGTATGCCAGGCTGGTGGGGTAAAGAGGTGGAAGTTTATAGATCCGGCCCAACACGGTCTGATCTAAGTAGCTGCACTGTTACTAATGAAGTTCCATGATCTGGGATCGATGTTATTTGTATTTTTCGAGCTTATCAACCCCGATGCGGTAATCCTCCTGTGTGTCTGAACCTGCTGTGCCATGATGCGGGTTGTTTGTGTATTTTCCGCGACCACAGAGGGCTTTTACAAGCTCAAAAAACAGGGAAAAAATCTGATTTTTCGATTTAATATCGGCCGTGATTTGGCATTCTCTTTACTTGGGCTCCCTCTGACATGATGTTGCGCAGAAACATCATCCCTTTCAAAATACGGGAAGGGAATAACATGCAGCTGCTATGAATGGAAACCGTTGAGTACGTTATTGCGACACTGCCGACTTTGTTAGTTCTGCTGAATGTGCAACAACGCACCAAGGTACGCACCGTTAGGTGTGTGGGTGACAGGTGCTATTGACCCGTAGGAGTAGTTGTGTCCGGTTTGGTACATAGGTTTTCTGGGGGGGTACCTTTTCTCTTTTTGAAAAAACAGTAAAATTTTGGACCCGTTGTTTTGGGGGTTCTTACGGTGGTGTAAGGGTTAAAATCTTTTATTTATTATTAAGAAGAAAAAAAGTTAAAACTTTTTTTCTTCTTTGGGAACCTCCCTATTCCGGAACATTCGAGTAGGAGTGCCACAAGGAAGCGTGCTGGGACCCCAGTTATTCTCTATCTTCATAAACGATTTGATAGATAAACTAGAGATGTACGAACCGACTGTCTTTGCAGATGATGTTGGAATAGTAATAACCGCGGGCACTGTCAGCTGTTTAGAAAACAAGGTTAACAACGCAGTCAAAATATTTGAAAGACTCACACATCAAAATCAATAAGAACCCTGGCAAGACGGAATACATTCACGTGAGGCCAAGTGGAACACATGACAAGTCCCCAGTAGTGGTATACTCTGAAGAACACACATTTAAATATGTAGTGGCCACGGCAGAACAAATGAGTAACCTTGTGAAGGATGATAACTCAACAACTGTAGTTTCAAAAGAAGAATTCGCCATCACTCACCTGTACGTCGTTCCAAAACATAAGATCAAAGTCAAGCTACCGAATAAACCGGCTTCTCACAACTGAAGAAAGTCCACAACAAGGCAGAAATAGATAAGATGCTGGAAAGAGTGGGACCCGGACTACACGGATTTGCCTATGCGGTTGGACGAAAAGTTCACAAGACGAATACCGTGCGGTATCTGGGTGTACATTATGACGAGAAGTTAACCTTTAAGTCGCAAATTCAAAAGATGATGACAGCTGCTTCCAAGGGTCTAGGCTTGTTGGTTAGACTCACTAGGATAGGCTGCAGAAAGAGGACACTCATCAGTATACTGGTGACGGTGGTGTTAGCAAGGGTGCTTTATGGTGTTGAAAGCTTTGCTTGGATGCTACCAAAAGAGTGCTTCGAACAACTGGAATTACTGGTAAACAGGGCAGTGAGGCTGGTAACTGGATGTCTGCGGAGCACCAAACTACGGAGACTTTACAAAGAAGCCGACACGCCAAGACTAAAGGAACACATCCAGTATAAGATGTGTAGAACTTATGAACGTTTCAAATTGAGTCCGTTCCTACCGACTCGCAAGCTGACGAGAACAGGGAGTTCAGAACTCTATCAAAAATCAAAATGGGGATGGAATGTCTGGATAGACTATGTCTCTGGTGTCCCTGGCCTTTGACAATTACCGGAGCATTACCAACCTGGAAGTGAACCCAGAACACTACACTCTCCCTCCATGGGAAAGTACTAGTGCGATGAGATTCACATATTCAAGTAACAAGGAAGAGGCTGAACAGCGAGAAACTGAACTACCAACTCACGAGATGAAAGTCTACACTGACGGGTCGATAAGACACAAACCCAAGACTTACATGACAGACTCGGCTGCTGCTGTGGTCATGGTTAACGGAAGCAAGATGCGTCTACTTGGATATAAAATACCAGTAGCGGGTTCCCCTTACAGGACCGAGCAGATTGCAGTGAAACTGGCGTTGGAAAATTTAGTTCAGGTGGCGGAGGATGAACATGAATCTCTAACAGCAACGACGCACCTGTTGACTGATTCGATGTCAGTCATGCAGGCATTGGAACAAGGGCCATATAAACAAAGGTCCCCAATGAACAAAAAGATCTGGAAGTTGGCAATGAAACTGGAGAAGAAGGGAATCCAAGTCAACATGCAGTATGTACCGGCACACAGAAACGTGCGGTACAACGAAGTAGCGGACCAACTGGCGAAATTCGCTGCAGGCCTGAAGGAAGATCCACCTCACGAAGATGTTATTATTAAACAACTGCCCACTCAACTTGACATGGGAACATTGATGACGCTCCACAAGCGGAGAAAACGGGAGAACTGGATCGGACCAGGAGAGGTAAGACACCCTCCATACATCGAAGCTCTAACACGACCAGACAGCTGTTGGCTGTATGACTTCAAATTAGAGTGAATATGAAACTGTGCCAAACATGTCCCTTTCAATCCAACAATCATCTTCGATGTCTTGTGTCCCACTCGGACCTGATACATCGAAGTTTATAGAATGATGGCTCACAGATGTGTTTTCAAAGTCGGCCACATCCTCTTTTTTATCAGCGATCCCTTGAGCAGTTTCGTCCTAGGTCTAATCCCGAAGAAACTTTACCTGCATGTTACTATTAATTAAATCAATTATTTCTCCACGGGAATCTAAAGAATATTTAAACGCGAGGTCAAGTGATGTAAGGCAATTGTAGCTTCAGTTCTCAAAGTAAGACAGGATGGAATGCCTTTTTTCTGTTTCTCAGGTAAATAAATTTGCGGTGTCTTTCCTCAACTTCTTTCACAGATAAACCCATCCGTCTCAGCTCTCTATTTTAAAAATGACGAAGAAGAAACCTGCAAAAAAGGCATCACAGAAGGCTAGGAAGAAAGCCTCACCGTCATCATTGAAGAAGAAGAGAGGTAGTGATGATGATGAATCAAATGAATATCATGTGAAGCGGGTGCAGGGGGTGCAGTGGATTAATCTGGTCGCTAGTGCAGACCAACAGATCAAAGACAAAGAGGCAGATCTGAAAGAAGCTCAAGGCAAAGTGGAAAAATGTGTAGCCGAAAAGAATTTCCCCTCAGCTACATACGATTGTTGGAGTAGCAAAGTAGCAGATTTGAAGGTTAGCATCACGAATCTCCAACATGACAAGAATAGATATACCACTGCTGCAGAGAACGATCAAGCGAATATGTCAACCATGTCAAACAAGCTATCTGCATCAATCCCTGTTGGGGGTGTCAAGTTCACTATTGGAGACTTCAAACAATGGCCAAGGAGAATGAACCCCCCCAATGTTCCTGATGTTGTGTATTCAAGGAGAGGTATTCGACCCATGAACCCTGAGTACATTGCAGATGTGTCTAAAGACTTCGAAGTAATTGTAATGTACATCAAAGGGTGTCTTGAATACAAAACACTTGTAGGGAAACCGCTAACGATGAATAGTAAGGTGGCGTTCTCTATCTGGAAAACATCACGGGTCCTTCTCACACAAGGTCACATGGGGGAAGGCAAAACCCGTTTAATCATGGAGCTGTGCAACGGTCTTCTTGATAAGCAACTTGATACCGATGTTGTGCAAGTTCGTTTCATACGCATAACCTTCAGTGAAAACTTCGAGTACTTCAGACCGACTAGTGATACCTTGGTTGTGACCTTTATGAAGAACCTCCTCCTATTCCATGGGCTGCAGAATCAAGTTGTTAAGAAAATTCAGTTCAGTTCAGAATCAGAAGCTCTGGAAAAAGGCATGTGGTTCCTCAGAGGAAAACTGCAAGTTGAAGGATACCTTGACAAAAAGAAAAGACAATGCTTGGTGGTATGTGTTGATGAGCTGCTAAAAATGGATATTGATGGACAGGCCACACCTGACCTTCTTGTTGCGAAGCTCATGCGGTTCCAAGATGAAACACTGGCTACTGACACACCCACAATATTCTTGTTCACATCACTGACTGATCTGCACACAGGAAAGGTTGTTACAACATCTTTCAGGAGGGGTAGTACTACCTTTTACATTCCCGTTCTCAGCTCAGATTTGGTTAAGCGGAATCTTCTGAACATGATACCAGGGTTAGAAGAGCGATTCTCAAATGATACCGCATTTGTACAGCTATTCCTCCTATGTAACAACAATCCACGTTTGGTCTTTGATGGCCTTGCAAACTTAGACCTGAAGGAACAAACAACTATCCAGCCCCACCTAAGTAAATTCATTTCTGAAATCGCACAAAAGACAAGTTTGGGACTTGGCAGTCGAAACTTACTTCGAAGCGACGTTATTGAGTGGCTTGCAAAGGGAGCCATTTCCGATGATGCAACGGTGGAACAGCTTCGACTATTGAACGTTCTTCAACACGGTCCTTCATTATCAGACAAAGAAGAGCTGTACCTTGCACCATTGCTGCTACGACTATGGGCGGGGAATAATTCCGATACTTCACTGGGGTACCTTCTTCATGAAGCCTACAACGCCGACCTCCAGGTGACCAAGGATTCCCCGAAGCTGTTGGATAATGTTTTGCTGTATCAAGAAGCGGCTAGGAGGGTTGCACTGGTTGAATACAACAATGGGGTGGTTGGAGTGAAGAACTATTTCAATGGAGGTCAAATCAGTGAGGAATTCTCAGGTACCATATCTATACTGCCCCCTGATAGAAAGAGTTTGCCTCCGGAAGGTCTTGTCAAGTACCTTGGGGATACCGAAAAGAATAGTTTTCTGAATGACCATACCGATGATGTGATCAGTCGCCTCAGTGCTGGCCACTTCGTCTTCTCGAACCATGACAATGAACCTGGGATTGAGGGGCTGTCACCATTCTGGTACAATAAACAGGGAAAGCAGGTGATGGGATTCTTCGCTTATCAGGACAAGTTTGAAGTTACAGGGGATTCTTACCAAAGTCGTATCGAAAAAATAGCTACATCTGATATTGTTAAGACACTCATCAACCGTGGTTACAGATGTGTCCCTGTGATGTACTTAACATCACAGGGCAATACCTATAAACCAAAAGCTGAGTCCAAGAAGTATGTTCCAAAACTTGACAATGACACCCTCAAACAGATAGCAAAAGCAGCAACAGATTATAATATGAAAGATTGGGTTCTTTTTGATGAAATTGGAATGTTCGAGAACACCCGACGGCTGGGTGTTCTCCGTCACCACCATGAGAAGTGCAGTGATTCTCTCAAGGCAGTTCTTGGTCTGGGTGTTCGCAAGCAGCCCAAGCGTTCGAATTGTTGCTTTGTTTGATCTGTGGTGGTATTCTTGCCTTGCATTCACAGCGCTCAGGAGGCTCGTTTCCTTCCGACCTCGAAGACACATAGAGGAAGCACATTAATGAATGTGGCACTGTAGTCCTTCATAGCTGGGTCTCGCTTCCACATTTCATGAACCGCGACCATAATCGTTTTCTAGTCGGCGTTGACGGCGCCCATATCCCTTTCACCACATTGTCCAGCTTTCCTAGTGCCCTGTTGACTGAGACCAGATCTTCTGGATGTTTTACCTTTGTAGGCTGCCTCCTGATTCCGCCATCGTTTCTTGTTGTTAAGTCCTCGTGATGCGTTGCTCCAATTTATTTCCCCACACCCGCAAACTTCACAAACCTTGACCATAATCATCTTCGCTGGCTTAACGTTGATGAGGCACACATCCGACTGACCACCTCATATAGATTTTGAGTTGCAGTCTTTTCTGATACTTTGTCTCTGTGTCTCAGTCGTTTTTGTTTCCCTCGACCCTTGCCGCCTTTGCCTGCTGAAAGGAGCCTTCATTGAGTTGTGAGAGTTCCCCCAGGTGAATTTCTTAGATGCTTTTTCGACAGCTTTGTCCAAAAAGTCACCCCGCTCTGCGTCGATAATAGTCAGTACATCTGCTATCTTTGCACCTTTACTTATGAATGATCTTTGGGCTCTCAAAAAAGTTAGTGCTCGATTTCCAAGACTTCTCATCTCCTCCATCTCATGCCACTGATTTAATTTTTCTGCTACCCTAATCCAATCCTTCAGCTGGTCAAAGTAGTGAACTAAAATCTTATCAGCCCCCTTCTCATCTGAGCATCCATTCAAATACTTGAATCTCAGATCCCAGATGAGCCCGGTAGCGTCGTCATCAATCGCTTCACGCCATTCCGTCACATCTCCGGCGTCCTCTATTCCCTTAGTTGTCATCACACTTTGTTTTGTAGATGCTTGCGGGTGTTGCTGATTATCACAGGCGATTTGATCATGTTCCTTTTTGTCCATGAGTATGTCCTGAAGTTTAGACATACGGTCTTCATGACCAGAGTTTAAAGGAGATGGCTGCTGGCAGACGGTTTGTGATTGAACTGATTCTAAGTTCTCAAAAGTTGTACACTGTCGAGAAGAACCATCATTCTATCAATTTTCTGATCTTGCTTTTTTATCCTTGACCCTGCCTGTTCTAAGATAGCTTGTAGGCTGTCAATCCTATTGTTTTGCTCTTGGCGCAGCCTTTCGACCCTGTTCTCGCTATTGGTTTGTCCCAAAGCTTCGCTCGCTTGGCTCCAGGCAGTGCTAAACTCCTCCTTTGATAATGACGTTCCCTCCTTCACACCAGAGCCTCGCAGAAGACTATCAAAAAGATCAACATCCTTACCCCTAATGTGAGATAACATAATTTCCTTTCTTCTCTTCGGAACGGACGACACCTGTTGACTTGGCACCTGAAGTATTGCAGCTCGTTCATTATTGCCTCCACTCCTACCATCACAATCCACTCACCGACGTTCCAACGTACATCTTTGTCCGTCGGATCATCAGTGTACTGGCCCCTCTTCATACACAGCGTGAAGAGAGGTACGATCCAACACATATTCAATTTCAACGCGGAGAACCTGAGGATGGCCATCCCAACGTATCTCATCAGCAGGCTGGCGAAGCACGAGACGTCAAACGAACAGAAACAACGTTGAGGTACACAGGGTCCGACAAGAGCATCGCGGTGTCTCTATGGTAACAAATCACCGTGGCCAAGCGCTTTGTGTAATTATCTTTACATTAGTTCATTCATACAAATTAAAATACTGCGTTTTATAGTTTTAAATAAATATGGCAGACTGATTAGGGTGTCGGCCATGTCTACCTCCCTTCGTTTATAAATACATCATCGTTTAACAAAAAGAAAGCATAAACAACTTGTACACAATAAAATAAAGAATAAGAAAACATTTAGAAATACAGCACCAGTTAATTTCAGAAATAGGATGCAACACGTTCGAGAAAAGAGCATCAATGATACTTATGATCATGAATAAACAGCCGATATGTACTTCTTGCTTCATTTAAAGTATCTTAATTTCAACTTTCATTACTTCTATCTCTCTCTCTTTTTCGTACTCCCTTAATAAATAAAGTAATCCCACCCACCCTTCCCACCATGGTCGTGGCCAAGTTCAGTAACCACCCTGCATTAGCATATCGTGTAATTATCTTTACATTAGTTCATTCATACAAATTAAAATACTTCGTTTTATAGTTTTAAATAAATATGGCAGACTGATTAGGGTGACTAGAGAGCCGTCCAGACTCGCTTCGCTCACTCAAAGTTATTTTTGTTTTTGTTTTTCTGTATGAAATTTGTAATTCTTGTTGTACTAATGCTAGCATGAAAACGACGGCTAGGTTATGATATAAAAAAGTCCACGGTAGCCCTCAATTTCCTTGGAACCCAAAAAATCCCCAATACTGGTAATAATGTAAAAAAACCCGCACTAGAGATACCTGTCTAGGCTCACTTCGCTCACGCAAAGTTATTTATTTTTTGTTTTTCTGAATTAAACTTGTTTTTCCTTTGCCTAAGCAAAAATGAAAACGATGGCTAGGTTATAGTGGGTTTGGGGCTTAATTCAAGTTACCTATTTTTTTCTTTCTGAACAACCTTATTTTATGACCAAATCATCTGTGTATTTATTCCCTGTATCAGGTTTTTTGTCCTTTAATCTTTTGGGTGTTGTTCTTTCTCTCTGTTAATTTTAATTTTCTCTGTTTAATTCAATTTCCTTGGAACCTAAAAAATCCCCAATACTGGTAATAATATAAAAAAGCCCACGCTTACATGTTACCCATTTTTATCTTTTTGAACAACCTTATTTACAACCAAGTCGCCTCTGTTTTTATGGGCCTTAATTTTAGTTTTCTCTGTTTCATTCAGGTTCTTCTTAGAAAATGCAAAGTGAAATAATCCTCTGCCAAAGCTTTTTGCAACAGACATTAAATTTTGTGTCTGCTGCTTGCCTCCTTTGTTCCTTCTCGGTTCCTCTTTCTCAAGTTGCCCACCCGCAAACCTGCACAAGAGACCTGTCCAGGCTCGCTTCACTCGTGCAAAGTTATTTATTTTTTGTTTTTCCTTTGCCGAGCATGCAAAAATGAAAATGATGGCTAGGTAATTGTCCTTCCATTGCTTTGCACCTGTCGAAATAATAAAACTTAAAAACTACACACGCACCAATAACAAGCGATTACACTAGAACGCGCGATTGCAAGAACACCCTGGTTCAAGGTGGCTCGCTGCGGCGGGGTAACTGAAGTCCGTTTTCGTTGGGCTCAGCTCCACCACGGGGTGGAGGGGTGAGGAGGGTGGGCTTCGAAAACGTGAGTGTGAGAGAAAGAAGTGATCGAGCTGTATAAAGAATTTCTTTTTGAAAAAATAGAAGGCTAAAGAATATATAAAAAATGTCTGTTGTTTTGTTCATTTTTCCAACTCCGGAATCATACACTTTTCTGTCTGATTCCTTTGATTATTTCTTTCCGGTGCTTGGTGGAAAATTACCTGAATGAATTCTAGTAATTGTCCTTCCATGCTTTGCACCTGTCGAAATAATAAAACTTAAAAACTACACACGCACCAATAACAAGCGATTACACTAGAACGCGCGATTGCAAGAACACCCTGGTTCAAGGTGGCTCGCTGCGGCGGGGTAACTGAAGTCCGTTTTCGTTGGACTCAGCTCCACCACCCCTGCGCATGTTGAAAAAGTCCCCCAACGCTTGTTTAACCTTCCCCTTGGTCGAATGAGAAACAGTCTCCCTTGAAGGAATGTCAGCAGGATTGTACTTCGTACTAACCCATCCAAGGGTGTAGGAACATTTCAAAAGAAAAAGAAAATCAATGGCCTTGACCAAACACTTGTTCAAAATGAATGACTTAACAGACATCTTTTTCCTAAAAACTCCGCATTACCGTGGTATTGTCCACCCATATAGTAAGGTGGTCTGCAGCTTTGATGGCTTTTAATGTCTGCCCTAAGGCATCTGCCTCAAGCACATTGATATGACGATCTTCACCTTGAGGCCATGAAGATCCCACAATATCCAATTCACCGCTATTCCAAACAATAACACCTCCCCACCCTTTGAGGGAGGCATCAACAAACACCTCTGCAGTCCTACCACTTTTTCTTTCAGGAAGAATCTTCCTAGTGCGCTGAACCGCCTGAATCCAACTTGAAAGTTCCTTCTTAACCGACAAGGGAATAGTAACATGATCCTGCACCTGTATAGAGCCGTAGTTCAGGCGGTTTGTGATCCTGCGCATGTACTTCAGGGCAAACCAATACTTTCCAGGTGAGACCCCCACGATGGCACTCGCATGTAGAAGGCGGCCCCCCAGCGATTCAAGCTGTGATGCACTCAAACCTGATAGAACACACGTTGAAATCTTCCTCTTAATCTTAGAACCTAAAGAAACGACCTCATCACAGTGAGAGAACGAAACACCCAGAAATTCATAATCCTGCGACAAGTTCACTGTGTCACTGGGCTTCCATGTTACTCTCGCTTCCTTAGCAAATCCATCCATTCTTCTTGTCGCCGCCTCTACATCTTCCTTCTTACCAAACAACCTTATGTTGTCAATCCACCAATGAATACCAACATGTTTCTCAGCAAACTCCTCCCTCACAAACATTGGATCACCGGCCACAACTGCTGCAATGGTGTTCATGATTTCCGGTGCACAAACATGTCCCATTGGCAGTCGTGTCAAAGCAAAGGTCCTTCCAGATGAATCGAAAAATGTAAAGAACTTCTGTGACTGTTCTGGTATTTGGATCTGAAAGAAACCAGTCTTGAAATCCCTGCATGAAGCCACCTCAGAACGAACTGCATCCAAGTAGTATGAGATATGTTTTAGTGGGACATTCGGCTCATATCCAAAATCTGTCAGGTTTTCATTTGCTTCTCGCGTCCATAAAATGAAGCGTTGCCTGTTCCCAGTCTCCCTCTCCTCATACACTGTAAAAGGTATGTTCTCAGACAAAGGGGCCGTGCTAACAGGTACCGCAATCCCACAGTTTACCAATTCTTCTGCGTGTTCAGAGCTGAAACGTGATTTCTTCCTTCTAACTCGGTTCGTTCTCTCCTTTAATACAGGGAACGTTAAAGACAAGACATGCTTGAACCTCTCCAAGATCGCTGGATGCATTCTGTCTTGAACCATCTCAAGATCCATAGTTTCAGTTGAGGCAACATGGAGAGGTGAGGCAATCTCCTCAGCAGTAGTGGGAATGCGGGTGCTCTTGGAACGATGTGTGAAACCTGCTCCTATCTTTCTAATAACATCTCTCTCTAAAGGAGGGAGGTAACAATCTGTGTCCTCAGTGCCCTTGCCATTGCGACTTGATCCCCTCCATACCTCAGGGTTACGTCTGAAAGAGGTGATATTGTTTTGTGCTTTGCTAATCTGCTTATGAGCTCTTCTGGGATAGGATGACCCTCTGCCAAGACCTGCATCAAGTGGCTGATCGCACCTCTCTTTATGGAGTGTGCCGTGTACTGCTTCATGCTGGGGTCCTTTCTGAATTCTTTCACCAGGCTTGACGTGTCCCACGGGTGTAAACTTTCGAAGTGGCCCATTCCCTGCAACAACTCGAAGATTCCTTCCGTCAGTGATCCCTGAATCACCGCCCATCGACTTGGCGAGAAAGGGTTCGCCCTCTTCCCTTTTGGGGTGGTAAACCAATCTATTATGATCTCGTCTTCGGTCACGTGTATAAACTGGCTGCGTGTCAGTGCTGCTACCTCGGCCCATCTCGACGCAGTCTTCCATGCTACCAGTACTGCCAACCAGGTTCTGCAATCCTTCTGTGCTGCTGCCCACTCGAGCAGGTCGTTTTTGATCATCGGTACAGCCTGCTGTGTTGGTATTGCTGCCCCTGCTGCCCTTAAAGCTGCAGCTAGGCTCAGCAATTGGCCGTTTGGCATGCCCATTTTTCCCATCACCGCGGACAGCATCTTTGTATATGTCAGGAGGCCCTGTGGTGACACCCCTGTAGCCATCACAAACAGAACTCCCGAGCTGTGGTCGATTTGCAGATTCCTTTCCTGCCCCCACTTCAGAAATCTCTTCCAAAGGTTCCTTCTGCCTGATGTGGTCTTCCCTGCCCACATCTCCTGCATTGTCTCTGACAAGCGTTCGGTTGCCTCGATCTCGGTTATCTTGTCCTCTGGGTGCCCCCTTCCATTCTGGTCCCCCTTCGACAACATCTGCAGAATGATGTTCCCCACCACATTGTGCTGGTCTAATTGAACTTCGCTCCCGTACAATGTGGATACTTGTCTTGTTGTTGATGGATCTTCTCGAGGATGAATTGCGTTCCTGTACCGTCCCAGGTCGGACGGAGTTCTCGTTGACATATCGACTTTCAATTGATTTGCGTTCCTGCACAGCCCCAGGTTGGACACCGTTCTCCTTGGGGAATCGGCTTGTAGTATTTTTGTGTTCCCGTACAGTCCCAGGTCGGACGGAGTTCCCACTGACAGATCGACTTGTAATTGATTTGCGTTCCTGTACAGTCCCAGGTTGGACGGGGTTCCCACTGACAGATCGACTTGCAATTGATTCGCGTTCCTGTACAGTCCCAGGTCGGACGGAGTTCCCACTGACAGATCGATTTGTAATTGATTTGCGTTCCTGTACAGTCCCAGGTCGGACGGCGTTCTCTCTGACAGATCGACTTGCAATAGTTTTACGTTCCTGTACAGTCCCAGGTCGGACACCGTTCTCAACGACAGATCGGCCTTCAATTGATTTTTGTTCCTGTACAGTCCCAGGCTGGACGAACTTGCAGCTCCATGCTGACTTGCGATAGAAGGGGTTCCCGCGGTTCACTTCGCCTGTAGACGTGAGCCCCCCCCGGCGTTTCCCTTCGGTCTGAACTGAAAGCGGTTACCCACATTCAGTTTCTTTACAAAGGTTGGTGGGCGTGCTCTCTTCTTTTTTACTATCAAGGCATTCGCCTTTTCTACAGGATCTTCGGATGCTATCAGTAGTTGCTCCTGAAGCTCCGACCGCTTTGTACCGTCTGTACAGAAAAAGTGTTGAAACCTTAACTGTCTCAACAAATCATCCCCCAACTTCACCAAGTGAGGAACCTGCGTCCAGCCTGTCACTCTTTCCATACCAAAAAGGAAGTTTGAGAGGTTCTCAAATTTTTCAACCAATAAGTCCCCTCCCAGACCATATTTTAGACCGGAAACATATCGGCCATCAAGCTTCATCACTAGTGTCGCCGCCTCCTTCGCTTCAAGGATTTCCTCCCATGCCTTGACCTCCTTTGCACATGACGGGTCAGTTATCAGTTCTAGGTGCTCTTCATGATCAGGTTCAGGCTGAGTATTCTGTTGTATCACCGGTGGCTGGAATGGCTGAGGTGGCATCCCCACTGGTGGCTGATGTGATAGTGGCGGTGGCATCGGCATCGGTGGCTGATGTGATAGTGGCGGTGGTGGCGGTGGCATCGGCATCTTCACTGCTTCGTGTTGCTGTGGTCGTGTCTCTTGTCTTTCTACCCGTGTTCTTAGCGAAACGAGTTCCGCCATTAGCGACTGCATTACAGTCTCGGTTTGTTGTTGCTGTTGCTGCTGTCTCATTGTAAAATCTTCGATGGTCGTCCTTATCGACCCCATCTCTTCAGCCGTGTTTTCCCTGTACCTGGCAACCGATTCAAACCTCTGACCCACTCCAGAAAAGGTTGCCTCTGTCCGACTTTCTAACACCCTCGTTGCTTCGGCATTGTCTGAACATGCCTGCTGCGCCTGTTGACGCAGTAAGGCTGCATCCTCCTGCAGACTGCCCATCGCATCGTTGGCGTCATCATACGACACGAGACGGGGGTTCTCCCCCCTTGACAGCCGCTCTCCAACCTTCGCGGCTTTTTCTGCTACCAATCCTCGATTTACCCTTGACAGCAGACCCAATAACACAACTGCATGTGTTATTGGGACCGTCGCCAATGATCCTTGCGGCATCCCCAAAGAGATGGCAAGTGTCCCCCTTACCATCTCCCTAAGCGATGTATCATTCCTCAGCTGATTGAGGTCCACTTCAAACGGGATATCTGCTTTTGCTGTATCCAAATCAATCATTTCACTCTCTGTAGGTACCGGATTCCCTGTCTTTTTCTCCCATACATTCTTCAAGGCAGCAGGGAATGTAAACTCAACAAGTGGCATCTTCGAAAACGTGAGTGTGAGAGAAAGAAGTGATCGAGCTGTATAAAGAATTTCTTTTTGAAAAAATAGAAGGCTAAAGAATATATAAAAATGTCTGCTGTTTCGTTCATTTTTCCAACTTCGGAATCATACACTTTTCTGTCTGATTCCTTTGATTATTTCTTTCCGGTGCTAAGCTTGGTGGAAAATTACCTGAATGAATTCTAGTAATTGTCCTTCCATGCTTTGCACCTGTCGAAATAATAAAACTTAAAAACTACACATGCACCAATAACAAGTGATTACACTAGAACGCGCGATTGCAAGAACACCCTGGTTCAAGGTGGCTCGCTGCGGCGGGGTAACTGAAGTCCGTTTTCGTTGGGCTCAGCTCCACCACCCCTGCGCATGTTGAAAAAGTCCCCCAACGCTTGTTTAACCTTCCCCTTGGTCAAATGAGAAACAGTCTCCCTTGAAGGAATGTCAGCAGGATTGTACTTCGTACTAACCCATCCAAGGGTGTAGGAACATTTCAAAAGAAAAAGAAAATCAATGGCCTTGACCAAACACTTGTTCAAAATGAATGACTTAACAGACATCTTTTTCCTAAAAACTCCGCATACCGTGGTATTGTCCACCCATATAGTAAGGTGGTCTGCAGCTTTGATGGCTTTTAATGTCTGCCCTAAGGCATCTGCCTCAAGCACATTGATATGACGATCTTCACCTTGAGGCCATGAAGATCCCACAATATCCAATTCACCGCTATTCCAAACAATAACACCTCCCCACCCTTTGAGGCATCAACAAACACCTCTGCAGTCCTACCACTTTTTCTTTCAGGAAGAATCTTCCTAGTGCGCTGAACCGCCTGAATCCAACTTGAAAGTTCCTTCTTAACCGACAAGGGGATAGTAACATGATCCTGCACCTGTATAGGGCCGTAGTTCAGGCGGTTTGTGGTCCTGCGCATGTACTTCAGGGCAAACCAATACTTTCCAGGTGGGACCCCCACGATGGCACTCGCATGTAGAAGGCGGCCCCCCAGCGATTCAAGCTGTGATGCACTCAAACCTGATAGAACACACGTTGAAATCTTCCTCTTAATCTTAGAACCTAAAGAAACGACCTCATCACAGTGAGAGAACGAAACACCCAGAAATTCATAATCCAGCGACAAGTTCACTGTGCCACTGGGCTTCCATGTTACTCTCGCTTCCTTAGCGAATCCATCCATTCTTCTTGTCGCCGCCTCTACATCTTCCTTCTTACCAAACAACCTTATGTTGTCAATCCACCAATGAATACCAACATGTTTCTCAGCAAACTCCTCCCTCACAAACATTGGATCACCGGCCGCAACTGCTGCAATGGTGTTCATGATTTCCGGTGCACAAACATGTCCCATTGGCAATCGTGTCAAAGCAAAGGTCCTTCCAGATGAATCGAAAAATGTAAAGAGCTTCTGTGACTGTTCTGGTATTTGGATCTGAAAGAAACCAGTCTTGAAATCCCTGCATGAAGCCACCTCAGAACGAACTGCATCCAAGTAGTATGAGATATGTTTTAGGGCTCATATCCAAAATCTGTCAGGTTCTCATTTGCTTCTCGCGTCCATAAAATGAAGCGTTGCCTGTTCCCAGTCTCCCTCTCCTCATACACTGTAAAAGGTATGTTCTCAGGCAAAGGGGCCGTGCTAACAGGTACCGCAATCCCACAGTTTACCAATTCTTCTGCGTGTTCAGGGCTGAAACGTGATTTCTTCCTTCTAACTCGGTTCATTCTCTCCTTTAATGCAGGGAACGTTAAAGACAAGACATGCTTGAACCTCTCCAAGATCGCTGGATGCATTCTGTCTTGAACCATCTCAAGATCCATAGTTTCAGTTGAGGCAACATGGGGAGGTGAGGCAATCTCCTCAGCAGTAGTGGGGATGCGGGTGCTCTTGGGACGATGTGTGAAACCTGCTCCTATCTTTCTAATAACATCTCTCTCTAAAGGAGGGAGGTAACAATCTGTGTCCTCAGTGCCCTTGCCATTGCGACTTGATCCCCTCCATACCTCAGGGTTACGTCCGAAAGAGGTGATATTGTTTTGTGCTTTGCTAATCTGCTTATGGGCTCTTCTGGGATAGGATGGCCCTCTGCCAAGACCTGCATCAAGTGGCTGATCGCACCTCTCTTTATGGGGTGTGCCGTGTACTGCTTCATGCTGGGGTCCTTTCTGAATTCTTTCACCAGGCTTGATGTGTCCCACGGGTGTAAACTTTCGAAGTGGCCCATTCCCTGCAACAACTCGAAGATTCCTTCCGTCAGTGATCCCTGAATCACCGCCCATCGACTTGGCGAGAAAGGGTTCGCCCTCTTCCCTTTTGGGGTGGTAAACCAATCTATTATGATCTCGTCTTCGGTCACGTGTATAAACTGGCTGCGTATCAGTGCTGCTACCTCGGCCCATCTGGACGCAGTCTTCCATGCTACCAGTACTGCCAACCAGGTTCTGCAATCCTTCTGTGCTGCTGCCCACTCGAGCAGGTCGTTTTTGATCATCGGTACAGCCTGCTGTGTTGGTATTGCTGCCCCTGCTGCCCTTAAAGCTGCAGCTAGGCTCAGCAATTGGCCGTTTGGCATGCCCATTTTTCCCATCACCGCGGGCAGCATCTTTGTATATGTCAGGGGGCCCTGTGGTGACACCCCTGTAGCCATCACAAACAGAACTCCCGAGCTGTGGTCGATTTGCAGATTCCTTTCCTGCCCCCACTTCAGAAATCTCTTCCAAAGGTTCCTTCTGCCTGATGTGGTCTTCCCTGCCCACATCTCCTGCATTGTCTCTGACAAGCGTTCGGTTGCCTCGATCTCGGTTATCTTGTCCTCTGGGTGCCCCCTTCCATTCTAGTCCTTCGACAACATCTGCAGAATGATGTTCCCCACCACATTGTGCTGGTCTAATTGAACTTCGCTCCCGTACAATGTGGATACTTGTCTTGTTGTTGATGGATCTTCTCGAGGATGAATTGCGTTCCTGTACCGTCCCAGGTCGGACGGAGTTCTCGTTGACATATCGACTTTCAATTGATTTGCGTTCCTGCACAGCCCCAGGTTGGACACCGTTCTCCTTGGGGAATCGGCTTGTAATATTTTTGCGTTCCTGTACAGTCCCAGGTCGGACGGAGTTCCCACTGACAGGTCGACTTGTAATTGATTTGCGTTCCTGTACAGTCCCAGGTTGGACGGAGTTGCCACTGACAGATCGATTTGTAATTGATTTGCGTTCCTGTACAGTCCCAGGTCGGACGGGGTTCCCACTGACAGATCGATTTGTAATTGATTTGCGTTCCTGTACAGTCCCAGGTCGGACGGTGTTCTCTCTGACAGATCGACTTGCAATAGTTTTACGTTCCTGTACAGTCCCAGGTCGGACACCGTTCTCAACGACAGATCGGCCTTCAATTGATTTTTGTTCCTGTACAGTCCCAGGCTGGACGAACTTGCAGCTCCATGCTGACTTGCGATAGAAGGGGTTCCCGCGGTTCACTTCGCCTGTAGACGTGGGCCCCCCCCGGCGTTTCCCTTCGGTCTGAACTGAAAGCGGTTACCCACATTCAGTTTCTTTACAAAGGTTGGTGGGCGTGCTCTCTTCTTTTTTACTATCAAGGCATTCGCCTTTTCTACAGGATCTTCGGATGCTATCAGTAGTTGCTCCTGAAGCTCCGACCGCTTTGTACCGTCTGTACAGAAAAAGTGTTGAAACCTTAACTGTCTCAACAAATCATCCCCCAACTTCACCAAGTGAGGAACCTGCGTCCAGCCTGTCACTCTTTCCATACCAAAAAGGAAGTTTGAGAGGTTCTCAAATTTTTCAACCAATAAGTCCCCTCCCAGACCATATTTTAGACCGGAAACATATCGGCCATCAAGCTTCATCACTAGTGTCGCCGCCTCCTTCGCTTCAAGGATTTCCTCCCATGCCTTGACCTCCTTTGCACATGACGGGTCAGTTATCAGTTCTAGGTGCTCTTCATGATCAGGTTCAGGCTGAGTATTCTGTTGTATCACCGGTGGCTGGGATGGCTGAGGTGGCATCCCCACTGGTGGCTGATGTGATAGTGGCGGTGGCATCGGCATCGGTGGCTGATGTGATAGTGGCGGTGGTGGCGGTGGCATCGGCATCTTCACTGCTTCGTGTTGCTGTGGTCGTGTCTCTTGTCTTTCTACCCGTGTTTTTAGCGAAACGAGTTCCGCCATTAGCGACTGCATTACAGTCTCGGTTTGTTGTTGCTGTTGCTGCTGTCTCATTGTAAAATCTTCGATGGTCGTCCTTATCGACCCCATCTCTTCAGCCGTGTTTTCCCTGTATCGGCAGTCCCTATTGATCCCGCTGGGGCAAGGTCCTCGCTGGCACGAGTGTCAGTTTTGGAGCCTTACCTTAAATTATTCCTTCTCGGGTTAAGAACCAACAAAAATGACCGGGAGAATCGATCCCTTGTTATTCCATGCTTTATCATACAAGACGAACGCCTGCTTTGGACACGCTGGTTTGTTCACAGTAACTTCGGTGGTCGACCCGTATGCGTATGGTTAACACGTAAGCGCGTTCAGCCCCAATGAAGGAGCCTAATAGCAGGGCTCCATTACCACCATTAATAGAGCACAAGTCTTGATACAACGGGTTGTAATCTTCAACAATCATAACCCCCAGTACGGGAGCTACAACTGAGGAAGCCCGATGTAACTTGTACTCTGGATCCAACTACGAGCTTTTTAACAGCAGCAGCATTAATATACGCTATTGGTGCTGGAATTACCGCGGGTGCTGGCACCAGACTTGTCCACCAATTGATACTCACTGACAGATTTAAATATCATCCATTGCAATCTTCAGAATGCAAAAGCACTTGAAGTTACTATTCCTCTTCGCTGCCTCAGCTAAATTTGTTGCTATTGGGCAATTTGCGCGCCTGCTGCCATCCTTAGATGTGGTAGCCGTTTCTCAGGCTCCCTCTCCGGAATCGAACCCTAATTCCCCGTTACCCGTTACAGCCACGGTAGTCCACTACACTACCGTCAAAAGCTGATAGGGCAGATACTCTTGCGGGCTTGCACCACCTCAAGGGTGTGCGCTATCGCTCGGTTGACCTGTTTCATCCACTCACCGCTGCTCGTGAAAGCGTTGGTTCCTGTTTCGGTCAACTGCATCCACCACATTCCCAAGGGTTTAATCAAAAGAAGTAACTGTGTTGGACTTTTCGGACATGTATTAGCAATGGGGTTACCATTGTTATCCAACTGAACGCCGTAAGGCATTTTCCCCGCGTAGATTATGGCTGATTTAATGAGCCGTCTGCAGACCCAATGTGATCCATTTACTCTGAGACTTGCATGGCTTAATCCTTGAAACAAGCATATGACTACTGGCAGGATCAACCAGGTTTCTTGTTACTCTAACCAACAGGGAGTACCCGAAAGTACGCACCCGAGAGTTGAAAGCATCAAGACGTTGGTTGTCTCTTTTTTTCCGCAGTTCTGATAGAGGCAGTCACCACCAAACCTTTCGGTCAGCAGCAGCTTCTCTATAGAACTTGTGATGGTTTTCACCATCGTGCCTTCCAGAATACATTGGCATGTGTGTAGCTCAGACGAGTCTGATAACTACTGCCTGGAACGAATCCGTAAAGAGATTTGTCCTCGATGGTTCTAATGCACTAGCACAAGGCCGGGTGTAATGAAACCATGCACGATGAGTAGTCTTCAGACCACTACCGTGACTGTCCTCAGCATAGCGTGGCTGCCCTAAAAGTTCCCTGAGGTTCTTCAGGGGCTCCGCACCGAGACGAAGCTTAGCCAGCTATGTTAGCCGTGTCAGTAGACGAGTCACATAATTAACTAAGTTGGTTATGACTTCCATGACCGACTGCGTCCTCCATTGAAATGCCTTATGAAAGTTGTCTCGCCTTAGTAACTGTGTCCCATGCCTAAGTAAGTTACCAGTAAGTAGGGGTTGTCCAAGCAATATAGTAGGCAGTGGTCCAAGACTACTACCCCCCTATATTGGGCACACCCCCCCCCCCCCCGGATCTGGGGGTAAAAATTGTGTGACCCCCCCCCCCCCCCCCCACTCCCCTCCCCCCCCCCCCCCCCTAAGAACAAAACTCCGTAAGGAATTTTGGCTGGGGGATCTGGTTGAGAAAAGTGGAAGAAGGAAAATGCCACAGGATTTTTACCCACAGAACCGACTCACTGATACCTTACAAAGACCTGCATCAAATTCACATCCGGGTAGTGCCCCCACCCACAAGTGGGTAGGGGACGAACCGTAGGAACTGGCCATAAAGCTCAAACCCTCGGAACAACAAGGCTCCTCGAAGTGTTACGCTCGCCAGTCCATTCGGACTCGTATAGACCCGGTTGAGTATCCCAGATTTGGATGTGAATTTGATTGAAGCCACTCGCCGAAGCTAGTCTTGGCCCGATAAACCTATTGGAACACTGCAAAGCATGTATGTCTCTAGACTGGGTTCTGGCTTAGAGGCGTTCAGCCATAATCCATCCAGTGGTAGCATCACGGCACTGTCCGATCGGACAACCGTAGATACCAGGGACTAGAAACGGGAGTTCCTCTCGTACTACCCCGTATTGCTGTCGACATACACCGCCCCGAGGGGGTCTCTCTCCATCAGTAGGGTAAAACCAACCTGTCTCACGACGGTCTAAACCCAGCTCACGTTCCCTGTTAGTGGGTGAACAATCCAACCCTTAGACAATTCTGCTTGTCTAGGTTAGGAAGAGCCGACATCGAAGGATCAAAAAGCAACGTCGCTATGAACACTTGGCTGCCACAAGCCAGTTATCCCTGTGGTAATTTTTCTGTCACCTCCGGCTTCATCCCTTGAACATGAAGCGAGACCAAAGGATCGTTAGGCCATGCTTTCACACCGTGGATCGGTACTGAAGATCGCGTATCGAGCAAGCTTTTACCCTTATGCTCTACGTGAGATTTCTGTTCTCACTGAGCTTGCCTTAGGACACCTGCGTTAATGTGTAACAGATGTGCCGCCCCAGCCAAACTCCCCACCTGACTGGTGTCTCCAAACGAGGGGTCACGAGCCGAAGCCCGTTTGTCGCTGGAATCGGAAAAGCCACGAGTCCGAAAGGACCCTAACCTCCGAAGAGGCAGCTGCCGTTCCCCCATCATTGGATAAGTAAAGCGACGATAAGAGTAGTGGTATTTCATTGTTGGTAAACCTCCCACCTATAACTACACCCCCTATGTCACTGCACAAAGTCAGACTAGAGTCAAACTCAACAGGGTCTTCTTTCCCCGCTGACAGTTTCAAGTCCGTTCCCTTGACTGCTGTTTCGCCAGATAGTAGGTAGGGACAGAAGGAATCTCATTGGTCCATTCATGCGCGTCCTTAATTAGAAGACGAGGCATTTGGCTACCTTAAGAGAGTCATAGTTACTCCCGCCGTTTACCCGCGCTTGACCTGATCTCTCAGCGTTGACATTCAGGGCACTGGGCAGAAGTCACATGCCACTCGCCACCGCTGTGATGAAGCGACATGCTGTGGTTTAATTAACCAGTTGGATTCCTCTTGTTCGTAACAGTTCCAAGTTGACACTTCATTGTAGACACGACATGCGGCCTGACACAGAAGGCTTCCGAGCCCACGAGAGGTCCCGAGAGACCCTTCGCAGACCCTTCAACCTAAACCCATGAAAGAGCCACACCGTTATCTACATGTGTCCTCGGAGCCAATCCTTTTCCCGAAGTTACGGATCTAGTTTGCCGACTTCCCTTACCTACATTGTTCTGTCGGCCAGAGGCTTTTAGCCTAGGAGACCTATTGCGGTTAACGGTACGGCCTGATGCAAGAGAAGAGATCTCCCCTGTCTTTTCCATGCACATCCACCAGACACCCTACTGCACAAAAGAGTGCAGCTTTCCAGGGTAATTGTCCCTGTCCCCGCTTGATGCATTTCAAGGGACAATCATTCCTTCAAAAAGAGACGACTACGTCATCCGGGGCCGGTGGACATGGTCGACAGGATCGTCACTGTGTTGCCACTTCAGTTCTCTGCATTCAAGTTGCGGAATGTTCACACATTCCCTTTCGGCAGACCCGCACAGAAACACAAGTGCTCCCATGACGGCTTTGAGGCGAGCAATTACACCTTGCCTTAGGACCGACTGACCCGTGTCCAACTGCTGTTGACACGGAAACCTTCTCCACTTCGGCCTTCAATGTTCTCCATTGAATATTCGCTACTACAACCAAGATCTGCACTCATCCACGCTCCAGAAAGGCTCACGCCAATTCCTTCGCGGCATGGATCACGCACTCCTACTCAAGGCCGGCTTTTGAATACCGGACCTCGGCCGACTATGGGTGGATCGCTTGAGCATCATCCATTTTCGGGACCGGTTCATTCGGCAGGTGAGTTGTTACACACTCATTATCGGATGCCGACTTCCATGGCCACCGTCCTGCTGTCTAGATGAACCGATACCCTTTGTGGGATCTGATGGGCGACCACTCGGACACCTTAAGTCAGCTCTCGGTTCATCCCGCAAACCCGCAAACCCGCAAACCCGCAAACCCGCAAACCCGCAAACCCGCAAACCCGCAAACCCGCAAACCCGCAAACCCGCAAACCTGCAAACCCGCAAACCCGCAAACCCGCAAACCCGCAAACCCGCAAACCCGCAAACCCGCAAACCCGCAAACCCGCAAACCCGCAAACCCGCAAACCCGCAAACCCGCAAACCCGCAAACCCGCAAACCCGCAAACCCGCAAACCCGCAAACCCGCAAACCCGCAAACCCGCAAACCCGCAAACCCGCAAACCCGCAAACCCGCAAACCCGCAAACCCGCAAACCCGCAAACCCGCAAACCCGCAAACCCGCAAACCCGCAAACCCGCAAACCCGCAAACCCGCAAACCCGCAAACCCGCAAACCCGCAAACCCGCAAACCCGCAAACCCGCAAACCCGCAAACCCGCAAACCCGCAAACCCGCAAACCCGCAAACCCGCAAACCCGCAAACCCGCAAACCCGCAAACCCGCAAACCCGCAAACCCGCAAACCCGCAAACCCGCAAACCCGCAAACCCGCAAACCCGCAAACCCGCAAACCCGCAAACCCGCAAACCCGCAAACCCGCAAACCCGCAAACCCGCAAACCCGCAAACCCGCAAACCCGCAAACCCGCAAACCCGCAAACCCGCAAACCCGCAAACCCGCAAACCCGCAAACCCGCAAACCCGCAAACCCGCAAACCCGCAAACCCGCAAACCCGCAAACCCGCAAACCCGCAAACCCGCAAACCCGCAAACCCGCAAACCCGCAAACCCGCAAACCCGCAAACCCGCAAACCCGCAAACCCGCAAACCCGCAAACCCGCAAACCCGCAAACCCGCAAACCCGCAAACCCGCAAACCCGCAAACCCGCAAACCCGCAAACCCGCAAACCCGCAAACCCGCAAACCCGCAAACCCGCAAACCCGCAAACCCGCAAACCCGCAAACCCGCAAACCCGCAAACCCGCAAACCCGCAAACCCGCAAACCCGCAAACCCGCAAACCCGCAAACCCGCAAACCCGCAAACCCGCAAACCCGCAAACCCGCAAACCCGCAAACCCGCAAACCCGCAAACCCGCAAACCCGCAAACCCGCAAACCCGCAAACCCGCAAACCCGCAAACCCGCAAACCCGCAAACCCGCAAACCCGCAAACCCGCAAACCCGCAAACCCGCAAACCCGCAAACCCGCAAACCCGCAAACCCGCAAACCCGCAAACCCGCAAACCCGCAAACCCGCAAACCCGCAAACCCGCAAACCCGCAAACCCGCAAACCCGCAAACCCGCAAACCCGCAAACCCGCAAACCCGCAAACCCGCAAACCCGCAAACCCGCAAACCCGCAAACCCGCAAACCCGCAAACCCGCAAACCCGCAAACCCGCAAACCCGCAAACCCGCAAACCCGCAAACCCGCAAACCCGCAAACCCGCAAACCCGCAAACCCGCAAACCCGCAAACCCGCAAACCCGCAAACCCGCAAACCCGCAAACCCGCAAACCCGCAAACCCGCAAACCCGCAAACCCGCAAACCCGCAAACCCGCAAACCCGCAAACCCGCAAACCCGCAAACCCGCAAACCCGCAAACCCGCAAACCCGCAAACCCGCAAACCCGCAAACCCGCAAACCCGCAAACCCGCAAACCCGCAAACCCGCAAACCCGCAAACCCGCAAACCCGCAAACCCGCAAACCCGCAAACCCGCAAACCCGCAAACCCGCAAACCCGCAAACCCGCAAACCCGCAAACCCGCAAACCCGCAAACCCGCAAACCCGCAAACCCGCAAACCCGCAAACCCGCAAACCCGCAAACCCGCAAACCCGCAAACCCGCAAACCCGCAAACCCGCAAACCCGCAAACCCGCAAACCCGCAAACCCGCAAACCCGCAAACCCGCAAACCCGCAAACCCGCAAACCCGCAAACCCGCAAACCCGCAAACCCGCAAACCCGCAAACCCGCAAACCCGCAAACCCGCAAACCCGCAAACCCGCAAACCCGCAAACCCGCAAACCCGCAAACCCGCAAACCCGCAAACCCGCAAACCCGCAAACCCGCAAACCCGCAAACCCGCAAACCCGCAAACCCGCAAACCCGCAAACCCGCAAACCCGCAAACCCGCAAACCCGCAAACCCGCAAACCCGCAAACCCGCAAACCCGCAAACCCGCAAACCCGCAAACCCGCAAACCCGCAAACCCGCAAACCCGCAAACCCGCAAACCCGCAAACCCGCAAACCCGCAAACCCGCAAACCCGCAAACCCGCAAACCCGCAAACCCGCAAACCCGCAAACCCGCAAACCCGCAAACCCGCAAACCCGCAAACCCGCAAACCCGCAAACCCGCAAACCCGCAAACCCGCAAACCCGCAAACCCGCAAACCCGCAAACCCGCAAACCCGCAAACCCGCAAACCCGCAAACCCGCAAACCCGCAAACCCGCAAACCCGCAAACCCGCAAACCCGCAAACCCGCAAACCCGCAAACCCGCAAACCCGCAAACCCGCAAACCCGCAAACCCGCAAACCCGCAAACCCGCAAACCCGCAAACCCGCAAACCCGCAAACCCGCAAACCCGCAAACCCGCAAACCCGCAAACCCGCAAACCCGCAAACCCGCAAACCCGCAAACCCGCAAACCCGCAAACCCGCAAACCCGCAAACCCGCAAACCCGCAAACCCGCAAACCCGCAAACCCGCAAACCCGCAAACCCGCAAACCCGCAAACCCGCAAACCCGCAAACCCGCAAACCCGCAAACCCGCAAACCCGCAAACCCGCAAACCCGCAAACCCGCAAACCCGCAAACCCGCAAACCCGCAAACCCGCAAACCCGCAAACCCGCAAACCCGCAAACCCGCAAACCCGCAAACCCGCAAACCCGCAAACCCGCAAACCCGCAAACCCGCAAACCCGCAAACCCGCAAACCCGCAAACCCGCAAACCCGCAAACCCGCAAACCCGCAAACCCGCAAACCCGCAAACCCGCAAACCCGCAAACCCGCAAACCCGCAAACCCGCAAACCCGCAAACCCGCAAACCCGCAAACCCGCAAACCCGCAAACCCGCAAACCCGCAAACCCGCAAACCCGCAAACCCGCAAACCCGCAAACCCGCAAACCCGCAAACCCGCAAACCCGCAAACCCGCAAACCCGCAAACCCGCAAACCCGCAAACCCGCAAACCCGCAAACCCGCAAACCCGCAAACCCGCAAACCCGCAAACCCGCAAACCCGCAAACCCGCAAACCCGCAAACCCGCAAACCCGCAAACCCGCAAACCCGCAAACCCGCAAACCCGCAAACCCGCAAACCCGCAAACCCGCAAACCCGCAAACCCGCAAACCCGCAAACCCGCAAACCCGCAAACCCGCAAACCCGCAAACCCGCAAACCCGCAAACCCGCAAACCCGCAAACCCGCAAACCCGCAAACCCGCAAACCCGCAAACCCGCAAACCCGCAAACCCGCAAACCCGCAAACCCGCAAACCCGCAAACCCGCAAACCCGCAAACCCGCAAACCCGCAAACCCGCAAACCCGCAAACCCGCAAACCCGCAAACCCGCAAACCCGCAAACCCGCAAACCCGCAAACCCGCAAACCCGCAAACCCGCAAACCCGCAAACCCGCAAACCCGCAAACCCGCAAACCCGCAAACCCGCAAACCCGCAAACCCGCAAACCCGCAAACCCGCAAACCCGCAAACCCGCAAACCCGCAAACCCGCAAACCCGCAAACCCGCAAACCCGCAAACCCGCAAACCCGCAAACCCGCAAACCCGCAAACCCGCAAACCCGCAAACCCGCAAACCCGCAAACCCGCAAACCCGCAAACCCGCAAACCCGCAAACCCGCAAACCCGCAAACCCGCAAACCCGCAAACCCGCAAACCCGCAAACCCGCAAACCCGCAAACCCGCAAACCCGCAAACCCGCAAACCCGCAAACCCGCAAACCCGCAAACCCGCAAACCCGCAAACCCGCAAACCCGCAAACCCGCAAACCCGCAAACCCGCAAACCCGCAAACCCGCAAACCCGCAAACCCGCAAACCCGCAAACCCGCAAACCCGCAAACCCGCAAACCCGCAAACCCGCAAACCCGCAAACCCGCAAACCCGCAAACCCGCAAACCCGCAAACCCGCAAACCCGCAAACCCGCAAACCCGCAAACCCGCAAACCCGCAAACCCGCAAACCCGCAAACCCGCAAACCCGCAAACCCGCAAACCCGCAAACCCGCAAACCCGCAAACCCGCAAACCCGCAAACCCGCAAACCCGCAAACCCGCAAACCCGCAAACCCGCAAACCCGCAAACCCGCAAACCCGCAAACCCGCAAACCCGCAAACCCGCAAACCCGCAAACCCGCAAACCCGCAAACCCGCAAACCCGCAAACCCGCAAACCCGCAAACCCGCAAACCCGCAAACCCGCAAACCCGCAAACCCGCAAACCCGCAAACCCGCAAACCCGCAAACCCGCAAACCCGCAAACCCGCAAACCCGCAAACCCGCAAACCCGCAAACCCGCAAACCCGCAAACCCGCAAACCCGCAAACCCGCAAACCCGCAAACCCGCAAACCCGCAAACCCGCAAACCCGCAAACCCGCAAACCCGCAAACCCGCAAACCCGCAAACCCGCAAACCCGCAAACCCGCAAACCCGCAAACCCGCAAACCCGCAAACCCGCAAACCCGCAAACCCGCAAACCCGCAAACCCGCAAACCCGCAAACCCGCAAACCCGCAAACCCGCAAACCCGCAAACCCGCAAACCCGCAAACCCGCAAACCCGCAAACCCGCAAACCCGCAAACCCGCAAACCCGCAAACCCGCAAACCCGCAAACCCGCAAACCCGCAAACCCGCAAACCCGCAAACCCGCAAACCCGCAAACCCGCAAACCCGCAAACCCGCAAACCCGCAAACCCGCAAACCCGCAAACCCGCAAACCCGCAAACCCGCAAACCCGCAAACCCGCAAACCCGCAAACCCGCAAACCCGCAAACCCGCAAACCCGCAAACCCGCAAACCCGCAAACCCGCAAACCCGCAAACCCGCAAACCCGCAAACCCGCAAACCCGCAAACCCGCAAACCCGCAAACCCGCAAACCCGCAAACCCGCAAACCCGCAAACCCGCAAACCCGCAAACCCGCAAACCCGCAAACCCGCAAACCCGCAAACCCGCAAACCCGCAAACCCGCAAACCCGCAAACCCGCAAACCCGCAAACCCGCAAACCCGCAAACCCGCAAACCCGCAAACCCGCAAACCCGCAAACCCGCAAACCCGCAAACCCGCAAACCCGCAAACCCGCAAACCCGCAAACCCGCAAACCCGCAAACCCGCAAACCCGCAAACCCGCAAACCCGCAAACCCGCAAACCCGCAAACCCGCAAACCCGCAAACCCGCAAACCCGCAAACCCGCAAACCCGCAAACCCGCAAACCCGCAAACCCGCAAACCCGCAAACCCGCAAACCCGCAAACCCGCAAACCCGCAAACCCGCAAACCCGCAAACCCGCAAACCCGCAAACCCGCAAACCCGCAAACCCGCAAACCCGCAAACCCGCAAACCCGCAAACCCGCAAACCCGCAAACCCGCAAACCCGCAAACCCGCAAACCCGCAAACCCGCAAACCCGCAAACCCGCAAACCCGCAAACCCGCAAACCCGCAAACCCGCAAACCCGCAAACCCGCAAACCCGCAAACCCGCAAACCCGCAAACCCGCAAACCCGCAAACCCGCAAACCCGCAAACCCGCAAACCCGCAAACCCGCAAACCCGCAAACCCGCAAACCCGCAAACCCGCAAACCCGCAAACCCGCAAACCCGCAAACCCGCAAACCCGCAAACCCGCAAACCCGCAAACCCGCAAACCCGCAAACCCGCAAACCCGCAAACCCGCAAACCCGCAAACCCGCAAACCCGCAAACCCGCAAACCCGCAAACCCGCAAACCCGCAAACCCGCAAACCCGCAAACCCGCAAACCCGCAAACCCGCAAACCCGCAAACCCGCAAACCCGCAAACCCGCAAACCCGCAAACCCGCAAACCCGCAAACCCGCAAACCCGCAAACCCGCAAACCCGCAAACCCGCAAACCCGCAAACCCGCAAACCCGCAAACCCGCAAACCCGCAAACCCGCAAACCCGCAAACCCGCAAACCCGCAAACCCGCAAACCCGCAAACCCGCAAACCCGCAAACCCGCAAACCCGCAAACCCGCAAACCCGCAAACCCGCAAACCCGCAAACCCGCAAACCCGCAAACCCGCAAACCCGCAAACCCGCAAACCCGCAAACCCGCAAACCCGCAAACCCGCAAACCCGCAAACCCGCAAACCCGCAAACCCGCAAACCCGCAAACCCGCAAACCCGCAAACCCGCAAACCCGCAAACCCGCAAACCCGCAAACCCGCAAACCCGCAAACCCGCAAACCCGCAAACCCGCAAACCCGCAAACCCGCAAACCCGCAAACCCGCAAACCCGCAAACCCGCAAACCCGCAAACCCGCAAACCCGCAAACCCGCAAACCCGCAAACCCGCAAACCCGCAAACCCGCAAACCCGCAAACCCGCAAACCCGCAAACCCGCAAACCCGCAAACCCGCAAACCCGCAAACCCGCAAACCCGCAAACCCGCAAACCCGCAAACCCGCAAACCCGCAAACCCGCAAACCCGCAAACCCGCAAACCCGCAAACCCGCAAACCCGCAAACCCGCAAACCCGCAAACCCGCAAACCCGCAAACCCGCAAACCCGCAAACCCGCAAACCCGCAAACCCGCAAACCCGCAAACCCGCAAACCCGCAAACCCGCAAACCCGCAAACCCGCAAACCCGCAAACCCGCAAACCCGCAAACCCGCAAACCCGCAAACCCGCAAACCCGCAAACCCGCAAACCCGCAAACCCGCAAACCCGCAAACCCGCAAACCCGCAAACCCGCAAACCCGCAAACCCGCAAACCCGCAAACCCGCAAACCCGCAAACCCGCAAACCCGCAAACCCGCAAACCCGCAAACCCGCAAACCCGCAAACCCGCAAACCCGCAAACCCGCAAACCCGCAAACCCGCAAACCCGCAAACCCGCAAACCCGCAAACCCGCAAACCCGCAAACCCGCAAACCCGCAAACCCGCAAACCCGCAAACCCGCAAACCCGCAAACCCGCAAACCCGCAAACCCGCAAACCCGCAAACCCGCAAACCCGCAAACCCGCAAACCCGCAAACCCGCAAACCCGCAAACCCGCAAACCCGCAAACCCGCAAACCCGCAAACCCGCAAACCCGCAAACCCGCAAACCCGCAAACCCGCAAACCCGCAAACCCGCAAACCCGCAAACCCGCAAACCCGCAAACCCGCAAACCCGCAAACCCGCAAACCCGCAAACCCGCAAACCCGCAAACCCGCAAACCCGCAAACCCGCAAACCCGCAAACCCGCAAACCCGCAAACCCGCAAACCCGCAAACCCGCAAACCCGCAAACCCGCAAACCCGCAAACCCGCAAACCCGCAAACCCGCAAACCCGCAAACCCGCAAACCCGCAAACCCGCAAACCCGCAAACCCGCAAACCCGCAAACCCGCAAACCCGCAAACCCGCAAACCCGCAAACCCGCAAACCCGCAAACCCGCAAACCCGCAAACCCGCAAACCCGCAAACCCGCAAACCCGCAAACCCGCAAACCCGCAAACCCGCAAACCCGCAAACCCGCAAACCCGCAAACCCGCAAACCCGCAAACCCGCAAACCCGCAAACCCGCAAACCCGCAAACCCGCAAACCCGCAAACCCGCAAACCCGCAAACCCGCAAACCCGCAAACCCGCAAACCCGCAAACCCGCAAACCCGCAAACCCGCAAACCCGCAAACCCGCAAACCCGCAAACCCGCAAACCCGCAAACCCGCAAACCCGCAAACCCGCAAACCGCCGCAAACC